>CANTUR010000437.1:0-600000 GCA_947683625.1 Mallotus nudiflorus | reverse complement strand
GTTGAGTTTGAATTTCACTTAGGATCAAAGAGCTGCCCAGTACTACCTCCATCTCCAAGTTGTAATAAATTATAAATTTAATGGGATTATAATATTTAAATTATTATATAAAGAAAATATAAATTTTTATAATTATTTTTTATTTTAAAATTAATTAATAATTTTTTTATTACCTTATGATTTTGATTAATTATGGTCATAATATTTTTTTATATAAAATTAGTTTTTGACCAATCTTGGGGTAGACATATGGATTATTAAATTTTTGAATTAATTTTTTGATTTGATTAATTTCTTTTGTAAATCTTGTTGTAAAATTAAATTATGACGTATGTTTATTTTGAAAAAAAAAAAAACATACGAATGAGACAAAGACGAACAAAATATATATAATGCAGAAACAACAATTATCTAGACCATGCCATTTTTAATTTTATGGTGGCAACTAACAGGGCTACCCCAATCTAAATTATTCAATTACCACTAACATTCTCCAGAAGCATTCATAACAAATTAACTATAGTGCAGATATATTAGCCGTTGTTATATGAATCAGAAGACATAAGAAGCCAATCAGTGAAGTTTTGAAGTGCGGAGAGTCGGTGATTTTGAGCGAAGTGGAGCAAATTAGAATAATTGCCACAAGTTCATAACTTGACTAGGAATGCCAGAAACACTTACCACAAGAGAGAGTATTACTCTAAAGCTTTTATTGCATTGTACTAGCAAGCCACAAGTTCATAACTTGACTGGTGATTTAAAATTGGGGGAAGTACGGAAACTATCATGTAGTTTTAAGATTTTACAATTTTAAGTATGTATTTTATTTTTTTGATAATTTGAATCATATGTTTGTTATTATTTGATAATTTTCAGTATATGAGACTAACACCGTTAAATGAGTCCAACAGTATTAGTCTCATATATTAAAAATTGTCAAACGACAACAAATATAAGACCCAAATTGTTAAAGAAGTAAAATACATACTTAAAATTACAAAATTTTGAAACCACATAGTAGTTTTATGTACTTTCCTCTTAATTATTTTTACAATGTGGCAAGCTCATTTAACGACATTAGCCTCATATATTAAAAATCATCAAATAATAATAAATACAAAACATAAATTATCAATAAATAAAATACATACTTACAATTACAAAATGTTTAAACCACAAGGTGATTTGCCATACTTTCCCCTTTAAAATTTTAGGTTTTGACTCTTTTGGTGATGAGGTATTTTTAGGTAATGATTCAGAGGGTGTTGTTTTAGGTTTCTCAATTTGAGAGAAATAAACTATTTTTCCTTTTTTTACTGTTGTTTCATCAGAGGACTGTGTTTGAGAGGGGGTTTTTAATGAGGATTTAAATCCTTGAAAATTTGGAGGAACATTCAAGGAAGCACATTTTTCCAAAAAGGAAGAGATGAGATTCACCATCATTAGAGGGTGAATGATGTTTCCAACATTCTTTAGGCAAGGCTTTTGGGTTGAGAATGGTAGTTTTGGTTCCAAGTTGCCAAAATCCAGCCTTCAAATCAAAATTTGAAAAGATTTTAGCTCCCGCCAAGAATGCAAATAATGAGGAAATTTTTGGCTCATCAAAGGACTGTGTTTGAGAGGGGGTTTTTAATGAGGATTTAAATCCTTGAAAATTTGGAGGAATATTCAAGGAAGCTGTTGGTGCAGGAATTAAAGGTTGGCTGGAAGGCCTTAAAACCAGACACCCAATAAAAATCCAATTCTTTTCAAATTGTTACACCTGGACACATGTTCTTGGATCTTCTTTACCTGGAAAAGATATTGTCATTGGCTTTATTGAACTATAGTTTATATGAAACTAAGTGGTGCACTGTAAAAGTTGATGGGAGCCACCTCTAGAATTTGTACTGGCCACCCTCTAGGTCCATAACTTATTAGATGGGCTAAGATTTTGAATTGTCCATATTGGGCTTTTATTTGAATATGATAAGGACTCAAATATTTAATTAAGAGATTTGTATCACCTTAATTTGCAAATTATATTATGAATTTTTATTAATATTGTAATATGAATTAGAGATTCCCTACACGTGTGAATTAAAAAAATAGACACTTTTTTTTGGGTAACTTTGGTTCAGTTCATATCTCATAGTAGTGTATACATTGACGACTATGTGCTCATTTATTGGTTTATTCCGAACACCTTCATATTTGCTGGCCATAATTCTTTACAAAGACAATGGAATGATTAGCAATGCAATCAAACCATCCCACTTAAACTATACTAAGGCTCAGTTGCAAAGTAGAAGGACGATCCAAAATTCAAATCCAAAACAATATACCAATGACACCAAGCACAACATCAGTAACCCCAACACTTTACGAAAAGCAAACCATTTAATCTCTTGAACTTCCTCTGCTACTCCACTCAACAAGCCTTCTCTCTCTTCCTCATTCTTCTTTTTTTTTTTGTGATCATTGGTTGCTTATTTGTTGCTTTTATTTTTTGATTCTTTAGTTTTCCGTTTTTGATCCAACTTTATGGTTTGGATCTGTGACATCTATGTTTTTTTTTTGTCCTTGATTCTTTTTTTCAGTTTTGTGTGTGTTTATTTGTTTGTGTTAGTTATAACTACAGGTTCATTAGTTTGTGCAGATAAGTTCATTAGTTATAACGTAAAAGTTCATTTATTATAAATTAGAGATATATCAGAATTTTATATAATGTTCATGAAATTTATAAGGTACAAATTATTGGTTCATTAGTTTTTTTATATAGGTTCATTCATAATGAAGCTATGCACAAGTAATGATGAACATACAGTTCATTCTTAATGAATCTATAAGCAAATACTACTGAACTTGTGCACAAGTAGGCAAAACAATAATGAACTTGTGGGCAAATATTTAATAAACCAACGGTTCATTCATAATAAACTTGTGCACAAGTAGTAATGAACCTTCATGATTTAACTGATGAACCTATAATATTAGACTAATGAACCAATGGACTTAAGTATTAAAAGTGATGTATCTATAGTTAATAACTAATGAACCTTCATTATTTAACTAATGAACCTATATAGAATTATGAAGCTGAGTAATTGAAGTGATGAATGCATGATAAATAATGAATTTGGATTTTTTAACTAATGAACCTATAGTGGATAAATAATAAACCTATAGTATTTGACTGATGAACCCATAAACACAAGTTTTTTATGCTTGTTACATGTGTTATGGACCTATGATCCATATTACAATATGGACAAGGGTTCATGGTATAAGAATTGACCATAATATCAGGTTTGAAAGGAGTGATGAATTTGATTTGTTAGAGAAAAGTTTTCACAAATACCTAAAAAGTAAAAAATATCTCAAAAATAAAATTGACTTTTTATTCTTTCAAAACTAATTTTTCAAACAATTACTTTTCAAAATAGCAAAAACAAATACGCTTCTTCTTCTTATCCTTTATTTCGCTGCTTAGATCACTCATCTCTTCCTAAAAAAGATGTATTAGTGGCACAGGTAACATGTCTCAATGGTAGCACTAGTTGATCTCTGCCTCCATCATGGCTTTTTAGCTGATCTCTGCCTCTGTCATGGCTATTTCTCAAAACATAAATTTTCTTCTTTGTTTGCTCTTCCATTGCTCTTCTTCATTGGACTTCCTTTTCGTTGGATTTATTTTGTAAGTCTCTGCTTCTTGTCTTTTCAGTTGAACTATAAAATATTCATTTTTTAAGATTTATGTATTTATCTTTCAACATGTGACAACATGGAACACTCTTGTTGCAAATTTTACCACCAAAGAACTTGAACATATCCAATCTCTTGACACAATCGAGTTACAACTCAAGTACTCCAATGGGAGTCCTGTGGCATTTGTTGCAGGGAAATTATTAGGGTGCAATGTGTTTGGAGCAATTTCAATGGATCCATGAAGATCTATGACTTCTGGGATCTCGAGGGAAATATTGGAAAAGTTAGGAGGTGATAGAAAATTAAAAATTTGTACATTTATCTTTATTAAAAACAATGAAAGATAAATTGACAAATTTTGAAAAACAACATCTCAATAGACTGTTGTATTTTGCAAAGTTGCCATATTTGAAGATGCGAAGAGTAAAGGCCATGGCTTTGTTCAAATTGAGTTAGATAATTCTACAAATTCTGCTATTGAGAAGTATTTTTGTTGATTTTCGTTTGTTATTTTTTTGTTTTTTTTGTTTGTTGATTTTTATTGTTTTCAGTTGTTTTTGTTGTATTTTTTTTATTTTTAGTAATTTCTTGTTGTTTTTAGTTTTTTTTTGTCGTTTTCATTTGTTGTTTTTAATTGTTTTTTTATATATTTTTTAGTTGTTTTCTTTATTTTTTTCGTTTGTTATTTTTACGACTAAAAAACAACAAAAAATACAACTGAAAAAACAACAAACAACGTCCAAAAAAAACAAAACAAAATAACAACCAAAAAACATAAAAAAAAATTATGAAATATATCAAAAAATTACTATTATTATTATTAATATTAATAAAAATTTTATTTAGAAATTTTTTCATAAATAAACTAAAAAACAAAAATATTATAAAAACTCACGTTGACAAAAAATATTTTCAAAACTAACTTTTCCTTTTTCAAAATTAGAGTCCTTAACTTTTTTTCTTCCAAATATGGACTACTTTTATTTCCTTCCTTATTTTTTGGAGATTGTCTTTTTTTTTTTTTTTTATTAATGTTTTTTTTGCTTAATATTTTTTTCTATTGTCTTCATCTATTTTTTTAGCTAAATGTTTTTAGGGTTTTTTTTACTCAATATTTTTTTAATATCTTCATCTTTTTTTTGGCTCAACATTTAGCATCCCTTTTTCTATTTAATTAATTTTCTTTTTCTATCTAATAGAAAACGACCTAATTTTTCTAATTATATTGTTTATCTAATAGAAAATGGCCAATTTTTTTCCTTAACATTTTTTTCTACTATCTTCATTTTTTTCTCAATGTTTTCTTTTTTTTCTTGCTCAACATTTTTTTTCTATTCAGATATTTTTTTAAATGAATAATTATGAACATTCAATTGTTGTAAAAACAAATAATAAATATTTTCAACTGTTGTAACAATAAATAATAAACAAAATTTTTCTCTTTTATATTCTTAAAAAATAAGGATTTTATTTTATTTTTTACTTGGATTTGTTTATTAAAATGTCTAACAAGTTTTTTTTTAAAAAAAATTATCTGATGCTTATTAATCATCAATATGTAACATATATATGACCCTTAATGTGTATTTGTAACATCAATAAAAAAAATATAAAAAAAAAACAACAAAAACAACAGCACTGAAAGACAAAAAGCAACAATGCTAAAAAAAAAAAAAAGCAAACAAAAAGCAACAAAAAATAACTAAAAAAACAACAAGCAACAAAAAAAAACAACAAACAACAAAAGCAATAACTAAAAGACAATAAACAACAACAACAAACACATATAATCAACTTAACTAAAACAACAATACAAAACCAAAAACACACAAAAAAAAAAAAAAAAAAAGCAACTGAAACAACAACAAAATATGTACCTAGCAACAAAAAACAACTAACCATCTTCAATTATTATAACAACAAGAAATAAACAAAATTTTCTCTTTTTATATTTGTAAAGAATAAGAATTTTATTTTTTTTTCACTTTCATTTGTTTATTAAAATGTCTAATAAGTTTCTTTTTTTTGTTGAAAAAAATATTATCTAGTTACGATTCTTTTGGTGTACTTGTAACATCAACCAAAAAAATACTAAAAAACACAAAATACAATAAAAAATAACAACACTGAAAAATAAAAAGCAGCAATCGAAAATCAATAAAAAAAACAACAATAGTTGAAAGACAATAAATAACAACAACAAAAAAATGTAATGTATCAAAAAGTTCTTATTTTTATTATCAATACTAATAAAAGAAAAAAATTTAATTGAAAATAAAATAATTAATTTTAAAGGTCCAAGAAAAAATTAAGCTAATTAAACTAAAAACTAAATATGTTCTGAATAAAAAAAATTAAATAAATACATACAATAAATTTCAATTAAAAGATGACTTCAAAATAGTAAATAGGTAAAAAAAAAACTTAAAAAAATTACAAACCTAAAAAAAAAGGACAAAAAAAAAAAAAACCAAAAAATGCCTAAACTAAGAAATGAAAATATGGAAGCTAGTTTTGAAAACAAAAACAAAGAAAGTTATAAATGAAAAGAATGGGTCAAAGTTGGCCCAACCCATTCTTGATATTATTATTTTTTATTTATAGCATTAATTTTATTATTAATATTGAAAAACAGAAAACAACTACAAAAACAAATATCAATAAAAAAAACAACAACAACAATTGCAAAAACAATTATCACAAGGTGGGCTAAAGCACACTTTGTTGCCCTTGCTTCGGCACCATAACTCACAGCCATTAGCAACACTTTTAAAACCCAAAAGAGAGCACCGACCAAAACAATTAGGAAAATAATAAACAGGAACCAAAACTTTTTTTTATTATTATTAATATTAATAAAAGTAAAATTTTATTAAAAAACAATTATTGAAGACAATAAATAATTTTTAATTTAATTAGCTTAATTTTTATGTTCTAAATAATTTTAAATAATTAATATAAATAATGATAAATTCCAAAATTAAAAAAATATTTGTAAATAATTAGGCTATATAATTATAATTTAATCAAACTCTAATTTTTCTAAATTGTTAGGATAGTTTTAAATAGCTCATTCAAAATTTTTAAAAAATTTATAAGAAATTAAACTAATTAAATTAAAATTTTAAATTATTTATAATATAAAAATTAAATAAATACATACAATCAACTTTAATTAAAAATAAAAATAAATACATACAAATAAGTTATATAACAAAAGAAAAAGCTAAAACTGAAAAAAAAAAAGGAAAAAAAAAAGTGAAAAAGCAGAGGACTAAAAATGAAAGAAATAAAAATAAGAAAACAAAATTGAAAATACGGATATCAAAGTGGCCATCGACTGAAATTTCCTCTTGTATATATAGGTCACAGTAAGTTATTACTAGTATTAAGTGGTTTACTTTTGGACTCTGTGGACAGGTCCCATTCCAAGGTACTAGGCTAATACTTTGATTGGCAGGATTTTGTGACATCTTAATCCCATATACAAAAATGTAATTTTTCCTTCCCAATTTACAATTTGCTAACTCTTAAATGATGAGGGAGTGCCATCATACTAGTGAGAGGAAAATGAGTTCTCTCTCTTTTATACTCTGTAAGCTTCTAGTTTACTTATATATCGGTTCCCTATTACTAACAACACACTTTATCAGGGTTATTTACCATTTTAACGAAAAAAAAAATTATTTCCTAAATTATGGTGGTTTTAAAATTTATTTCTACTCATATGGTGAAATGAGAAAATATTTCCTATTTTATGGTGATTATGGCCGAGTTGGTAACCTGACATAGAGAGAGTGAAGTAGCGCCATGCCCCAATAATTGTAGTCTCATTTTTAAATAATTTCTCTCTTCTAAATATTTATTAAAATTAACATAATCATAACCCAATAATTAGGTACTATTTATAATATTTAAAAATTTATATATATATAAATTTTTAAATATTATAAATAGTACCTAATTATTGGGTTATGATTATGTTAATTTTAATAAATATTTAGAGACTAATCATTGTGTAATAATAATAATAATAATAATAATAATAATAATAATATATCTTATTAGCAACAATAATAGTCAATAGTTGTAGTTATTTTATTGAAAAGTTTTGAATAATTAAGATAATTTAAAATAATAATAATAATAATTAGATAGATTTCCGTACTAAAAGTTATTATGAATTTGTATGAATAATAATAAGAGTGGCTAATTTATGAAAATAATTAAATAAAATTTTTATTAGTAATTAATGTATTAAAAATAAGTAATTAAAATATAAATAAGAACATTATTAATATACTCTTTAGAATTATTTGCCAAACATTTGTCAGATTTTTTAGTCGTAATGAAAAAAATTTCATATTATAGTTGTTTTGAGGTAATGCCGAACATTTTATATGGATAAAATAATTTGAATTAATTATATATTTGTTCATTATCCATTATAAGTTATTATTATTATTATTATTATTTTTAAATGAGAGGGCTAAAAGGTAAAAAGAAAATATTAACATAATGAGTAGTAACAAAATGCTACTTAGAGTAACATTTTGATATTGTCCCTTATGACAATGAATAGCAGCAAAACACTACTTAGAGTAGCGTTTTGCTATCCTTTATGGCAATCTTGCCAGACATTGAAAATGAGCGGAACAACAATCCAAAAATGCTATTTAAACTAGTTTTTTTTTTCTTTATAGACTAGCATTAGGAAGGGGTGAAAGTTGGCAAAGAAAAAGCTAAAAAAATAATGACAAAAATGCTACTCAAACTAGTGTTTTAATGGGTGTTTGCCTTGCGCTACTCTAAATAGCATATTGTATTTTTTTATCCAAAAAAATATTATAAAATGAAAATAAATTTCAAAACTGCTATAATTTAAAAAAAAAAATATTTTTTTTTCCTTAAAATGCTAAATAGTCCCACTTTATCGACAACCCACGTCCCTTTCTTTAACATGTCTGCATCTACCTCCAAAACCCCCCGTTGCTACCTCCACTCAAGCCTCACTACCATAAATATGAGATCTCCCACCTCAGCACTCAGATTCTCTCACTAGAATTGGCAGATGCTAAAGAAACAGATCTTCCAGCAGACCGATACCAACTGGTGGGGAAGATCTTTAGCGATCGGAAATACAGGCTAATCTTCTCCAGCATATTTTGAACCAGGTTTGGCCTTTTCCTGATCCTTTTCAAGTGCAAGAACTTCATTTATTTAACACTTTCCTAATCAAATTCACATCTGAGGAAGACAAAAAACGTGTTATGGATGGCACTCCCTAGGCTATTCATAGAAGTTTGTTGTGTTAAAAGAATGGAACTCTCATCTCACCCTAGAGGAAATTGAGTTTACTACAGAAATTATTTGGGTTCAAATCCATGGTCTCCCTTAGTCTCAGCTCACCCGAGCTAATGCAACCAACATCGCCAATAATCTGTTCTTAAGTCTAGTCCAAGCTGAGGACTTTATGTACACAGACAAGGAATGGGAACCTGTGATGACGATTTGGGTTGCTCTGAACCTGAAGCAGCCTCTTTCCCAAGGTTTAATGAACACCAGAATGGGCAAAAAAGACTGGGTTCAATTCCAGTTTGAGCGGCTCCCTTCATTGTGTTATCTCTGTGGTTTTTGCGACCATCCCACTTCATCATGTAAAAGTTTCAAGACTCAAGAGGAGATCATTGCTAGAGTCTACAATAAACAAGCCTATGGTCCTTGGATAAGGGCAATGCCTAAGAGAAAAATTGGCTTCTCTCCTAATCAGTCTTGGGACGAGATAATGGGATTCAAAACTCATTGAGTGCAACTCTGGCAATGCACCCCTGACACTGTTCTGCCCTCTCATGGTGGTGAACTTTCTTTGCCATCCCAAGAAATGGCTAAGCTCTCTCTTCCATGCTCACCTACCTCAGTAGGTGGAAAGGTTGGCGGCATTCTGATTTCCCCAGAATTGGCAATCACGCAACTGGCTAATCTAAGCCTTGGTCAGAACAATCCATCATACACCACAGGCTTACGTATTGGAATGGACAAAGGAAATCAAGAGAAAGCATTAACAGTTATGGGGAAAGGAAAAAACTTGGTTGCTGTGAGCTCCTCTCCCCTTGGGCTTGTTGTGGGCTCTTCTCCCCTAGGGCCCTCTGGGCTTGAAGCAACTACTGAACATTTGCTCAAAACATTTCAGGTTTGTTAGCTGAAAGCCCAACAAAGATAGGAGCCAAACCTGAAGTTTCAAGCCCTATCCCGATTCCCACTAGGGAAGCTCTATTTGGAAAAGGGTATCGCTACTCTGAGTAAAGTCGAGGCAAAGAAAAATGTTGAAGTAAAAAACCGCAAGATCAGGAAGTTCAAGCTGAAAGAACAAGCTCGCCTAGTCCACTAACAAACCTCTCCTGCCACTGCTCATAACTCTTTGGTCAGTAGGACTCCTGATGGCACCGAAACTCAAGAGGATGGCTTAGTCATGGCTACTGAGCAGGTCCAGGCGACTTGATGCTGTGTTTACTCTCTTTTGCTGTATATCCTCCATTGTAGTCTCTTTTTGCTTTTCTTGGAGATTAGTGTATTTGTTTTTGTCATAATCTTTACTCTTACAGATTGCTAATATATAGTAAGAGTAAGCATGATGACATCCATGTTTGCTTTTCCCATGGCTCTCCATGGCTTATGTTTGTAAGCTCTGGTTTCTCTTATATATTTTATGTTGATAAAAAAAATTACAATTTGCTGAATTTTTTTTTAAACAACCGGAGATGACAACAGTGAGATACACTATATATGCTTTGGTTTCTCTTATATATTTTATGTTGATAAAAGAAAATAACGATTTTTTTTTAAACAACTGGAGATTACAGCAGTGAAATACAATATATATATATAAATTTTGACCTAGTGGTGATAATTAAGGACTAAGAGAACTGATTTTTGAACACTTTAAGATTTGAATACAATGAATAGAATCTAATAAATGTTATAAGAGCAATCTGTCAATTTGAATATAAAATTAAATGTTACATCATAAAAATTAGTGGGAGCTACCTGTAGAATTTAGCTAAGATTTTAAGTTAATAGTATTGAATTTTGATTTGGAAAGGATTTCAAAAGCTTAAGTGGAGAAATTTATGACACCTCAATTTTACATTAGAAATGATGAAATAGGTTTGACTTCTATATAAAGATTTTAGTAAGCGACTGATTTTTGAACTATGTAGACAGATTTCCCATACCCAAAATATTAGACCAATAATTTGCTAGCTCGAACCATACATTTAAGCCAATAATTTTCATTTGGGTGTCAATTAAAATACAATCTTCATTGACTAGTATATAATATTTAAACGAAAATCTCAGAACATTTATTTCCAGCAAGATACAGATATATACAGTGAATGAAGAAAAATACATGAAGTTGCAACAACATCAGCTTGGATGTCAACTCTACAAACCAATAATTTTCAAGAAAAAAAAAATTATCTTCCATCATGTACCGGTAATATTACATGGTTCCTCAAGCTATCATACCCTGAACTTGTACTAGCAATATTTTCTCCAAAATCAATGCTAAAAGCAACCTTCGCTGATTCACCGAGCAAGTACTCTGTCTCTTCTGATGAATTCAACTCATCTTTAATCCATGGATGCTTTACCATCATTCTTAATCCTTCTAGTTCCATTGCTACTTCCTTCATTGTTGGCCTTTCTTCTCCTTTCACTCTCAAGCATCTCTTTGCAAGATTACACACTTCCTGAAGCTGCTCCATGTTCCCGTCATTCACTATGCAGTCTTCCACAACACTTACCAAGCGACCCTCCTTCAGTGCAGAAAGAAAATACATTGCTAGATTTCTCTCCGCTTCAGGTCTTTCGAATGAAAGTGCCTTTTGCCCTGTTAGCAACTCGACGAGTACTACTCCGAAGCTATAAACATCGCTTTTGTCGGTCAACTGGCTTGTCTGGAAGTACTCAGGGTCCAAGTATCCTAATGTTCCTTGCACCATTGTTGACAGTTCATCTTGATCTAATGGAACTAATCTTGACGTGCCAAAATCAGAAACTTTTGCTGCGTAACTATCATCTAACAGTATGTTTGACGACTTGATATCTCTGTGGACGATGGGAACATTAGCTGCAGAGTGCAAGTACGATAGTACTCCTGCAGTTTCTGCAGCTATTCGTAATCGGAGGTCCCAAACTAATTCTGAAGCTTTGGTTTTGCTGTGAATGTGCTCGAAAAGGGTTCCATTCGTCACAAATTCGTAAACCAGCAATGGAACTTCAGTTTCTAAACAACATCCCAAAAGCTTTACAACATTTCTGTGGTTGATTTGAGAAAGCACCACAACTTCATTGATGAATTGCTCGGTTTGGCTTTGATCAACTATTTTGGACTTCTTAATTGCGACAATTTTTCCATCTGTTAAAGTTCCTTTGTAAACTGTACCATATCCTCCAGTTCCAATGATTCTGCTGTCATCATAATTGTTGGTGGCTTTCTCTAGTGCTTCAGCTGTAAAAATTCTCAGAGTCTGATCGGTAGTCGATCCTTGGATTTTCGAGAGCTGTTGTTGCAGCATTATACCCCCATTTTGTCGGAAGAACTTCTCTTTGAGTTTCATTAGTTTCCATGTCTTGTATCCCCAGTAGCACCAAGTACTACCAATTAGCAAGGCCGTCAGGCCTGCGCTAATACCTGCACTCCCAAAAGTTGAAAATTTCAGCACATTCCAAGAGAAACATTTAATTTAGAAGAACTTAATGCAATCATCAATTTCACTCATCAGTAATTTGTTAAACAGAAAACGTTTTTCCTTTTCCAGGTTCACCGTGATCACTTGAACTTTAGGACATTCAAAACACTATATGCTTACCAACGGTGACCTGAATCACAAGTGATCGATCGCGGATGCAGCCGTTTCCATCCGTCTTTCCATCTCCGTGATAACCCTTGGGGCAAGTACATGTAAAATTCCCTGCTTTGTTAATACAACCCTTTACGCAGAGCGTTGAATTTTTGCACTCGTCAATGTCTGTAAAAGCAAAAATAGAAGTATAGGCAAACGAGCTTTTAGAATTAAATTGACAGGATAAAGAGAGAACATGGAAATGGAACAAGAGTTGCATAGCATTTACCTTGGCAACCATTAGGCAAGTATGGGTTTCCCTCGTAACCATCCAAGCAGTTGCATCTGTAGCCAGACCCGTTCTCAGAATCGACACAAGTGCTATTTCCTTGACACATGTAATTCATATTATTATCCCCACAGCTATAATTCGCAATAGTCCAATCCACTGCCAAAGGAACTACTTCAACTGTCCGCAGATCAGTAAAACTTGTGGAAGAAAATGTGAACGACTGGTTTTGAATAATAAAAGCATAGCTGCAGGGACTAAAGTTGGCGATGGAAGGGCTAGACTCATAATCACCATAATTACTGACAGATATATTGAAGAATCTAACTCCTTTGGCAAGTGGTGTTTGGCAGCAACCGATTCCTGAACAAGTATTATTGGGCACATATTCTAATCCAGTGCACATGGACATACATCCAACCTCGTAAGCGAAGTCATTGATGCCTGTTAGATAACCTGTTACAGTTGCTTGAGTGTTGCAACCTAATGCAACAAACACATTGTCAGTATCAGAGATGATAAATCTGCCCAACCCAAGCCAGGCAAGATCATAACTGTCATCAGTAGCTGTTCCTGACGAAGTGTTGTAGCAATAACGAACAACAAAATGCTGGATGTGCATCTTCCCGTCAAGCGTTATGTTTGTAACAGGGATATTACTATCACCTAAAAAAGGTCTCGGAGGATCAAATGATCTATTGCAAGTTATGAGGTATTCTTCATCGTAGTAGCAATCTGTTTTCATGCCAAATGGATAGGGGATGCTAAGATTCCCACATGTATCTTCACATCCCGGCTTCACAATCGGAAATTCTTGTGCTGCTTCTGCTGCTACTAGCACAAGTGCTATTAAGGCCAACTTGATTATCAGTTCTTGAATTCTCATTGCAGCTTTCTTTGATTCTTGAATACTGGTTTGAAGAAAATTTCTTATGGCAGTTAATTTTTATGGTTACAGGCAGAAGTATGAATCGGAGACTAATTCAAAGAGGTGGCATGTGGTTGAATTAATATCTAAACATTCTTGATTTGAGAGGACTTTAGAAATTATTTATCAATGACTTCTGCAGACGGTCACGTTCTACCTAAAAATGATGTGAAAGTGCACCACAATCAATTTGTTTACAATTTACCAGGTAAAAATAAGTGTATAAAAATGATATGCATAAGCCCAGTCAAATTTATTTGCAATTATTTTTATGTTTGAGGCTGGAATGAAAGAAAATTCGGTTTTATATTTAAAATTTTGGTTAGAAAATTCGGTTTTATATTTAAAAATTTGATTAACTGGATTAACCACATGAATCAAAATTAATATATTTTTTATTTTTTAATTTCAAAGATTATAATCATTTAATGAAAATATTTAAATAATTTGTACCTATAAAAATTTAGTTTGATTTTACCAGTTTGATTTTTATTTTAAAAATTTTAATTTTTTCAATTCGATTCAATTTGGTTTATAGTTTTTTTATTTGATTTAGTTTGGTCAGAAAATAGCCTAAAATAGACCAAATGTACGCCCCTACAACAAAGTGATGAATGATGATGACACCAAAAAAATTAATAAATCAAATATAGAAATATTTATTCATAAAATATCTTAGGCAACCGCATGTTATATATGTTAGAATTCAGCTTAAATTTGAATTTATTTGATTTTAAAATAAAACTTTTGTGCTCATTCATCTAAAATATTAGAATTTGGCTAATTTAATTTCATACAAATTCAAGGAGGAAATTGATCTTTGTCCTAATTGAATTTCATCTTAGAACTAAAATCTGAGTTGCTTGTGTGAATTAATTGTTTGGGGGAGTCCTAAATTTTGATTATTTTAAAGTTCTCAAGATTTAATCTTAACTAGGAATGTAATCGAGCCGAGCTGAGCTTTGACTAGTTCGGATTTAGTTTGTTTATAAATAAGCCGAGCTCGCTATCTTACATTGTGTACATGAGCTTAGCTTTAAAAATTTTTTAAAAATACAAACTATAAATTAAAATTATACATTCAAAAATTAAAAATAAGTTATTTATTAAATAAATTACAATATATTTAATAAAAATTATGAATATTGAAATAATATACTTTTAAAATATTTTTTACAATACGAATTTATATATTATATATCTAAAATCAAATTATTAAACATTAAAATTACGAGTTGACTCATAAGCTTTCTATTCAAATTTATTTGCGAGCTTCACGAGCTGAGTTTTATATAGCTTGAGTTTGACTCATTTATTAAACAAGCTTCAATATACAAGGTCGTGAGTGGCTCGGCTCATTTACACCCTTAATCTTAACTACTGTGGTCTTCTTCTTTCTTCTAAACTCCATACAAAACCCTATGCATGATAACCCTCTTTCTTCTAACCTTATGCATGATAACCCTCTTTCTTCTAACCTTATGCATGATAACCTTTTATGTATTGAAAAATAAACTTGTTTTAACCAAATCCACTAAGGAAACTTCTAAGTTAGGTGATTAATTATTATTAGTTGGTGTGAGAAATTGTTAAGATTAGTCGGTGTAAGTTGTATTATTTTTAAGTGTATGGTTAGGATTTAATTGTATTTGTTTATTTGAATGGTTTGGATTAATTCTTCAGTAGTATAAATAGGGCCTCTTAGAAATAGGTTTATGCATCAAAGAAAAAGAGTGTAGAAGAAGTGTAAGAAAGCAAAGCTTCTAAGTGTGTGAGAGAGTTTAATAACTATTTTTTGAGTGTTTAGTGTTTAATAAAGTGTTATCAAAGCCAAGTATTGGTAGATAGTATACCAATTAAAACTCTTGGAAAGATGAATCCAACGCCACTAAAATCAAATCAAAAGTTGGACATTCCGCCAATTGCCGCCGAAAGATTACTGCCAAAAACCTAGTCAACTCACTAAGTTGAAGCCGAGTTAAGTCGAATCGTTGAGCAAGTTGTAAAGCCTTTTGATCAAGCCATTGAGCAAGCTGTCATCTAAGCCACTTGACCGAGTCGTTTGACCTAGCTGCTAAGCTATTGACTGAGTCGCTGAGCTGTTGGACTGAGTCGTTGACTAAGATGACTTTTTGACTAGAGTCCATCTTATGGTTTTTCAACGTTTTGGATCCATTCATGAAGTCGAATTTTGCAAATTCTTATAAGATGAAGTAATATGGCAAATAGTGTGGCATCCTTCTAAGTTCCAACACTCAACAAGAATAATTACGACAATTGGAGTATCAAAATGAAAGCTCTCTTTGATGCACATGATGTTTGGGATATCATAGAGAAAGGCTATAATGAACCATAAATGAGGTATCACTATCCTAGTCCGAAAAGGATAATTTAAAAAATTCAAGAAAAAAGGACAGTAAGGCTCTATTTCTGATCTATCAAGCCCTAAGTAATGATAATTTTGAGAAAATTTCATATACGACCTCTGCTAAAAAAGCATAGGAGAAGCTACAAACTTCATATACATAAGAAAGAAAGTGAAAAAGGTGTGTCTTAAAATCTTAAGAGGGGAGTTTGAATCTCTGCACATGAAAGGATGTGAGACAATTGCTGATTATTTTTTTAAAGTTTTAGCTGTTTCTAATCAACTAAAAAGAAATGGTGAAAAGTTAGAAGATATGAGAATAATTGAAAAGATACTCCGCTCATTAGACATGAAGTTTGAGCATATTTTTGTAACTAAAGAAGAGGCGAAAGACTTAGAGGAAATAAAGATTGAGCAACTTTTAGGCTCATTACAAGCTTATAAAGAGATGCATAAGAAGCAATAAGGACTCATTGAGTAACTCCTTAAACTACAACTCAAGGATGTGCAAAAAAGCTAAAGCAATGAAAGATATTAACATGGCCGAGGTAGAAGCAAAAGTTGTGAATGAGGTAGAAGTCGTGGTCATGGACGAAGTTGGAATTCTTATAATAACAACTTCAACAACTATGAGAAAGGTGAAAATTCTATAAGAAGTCATGGGAGAGGCAATCCAAACTCAAGGTATAATAAATCCTAAGTTCAATGTTATAATTATCAGAAATATGGGCATTATGCTTCAGAATGTAGAGCTCCCAATAGTAAGGTTGAAGAAAGACTAATTATGTAGAAGAAAAAATTGAGGACAAGACAGTGCTACTATCTTGTAGAACCAATGTTAAAGATCAAAGAAGTACTTAGTATCTTGATACTAGTGCAAGCAACTGTTTGTGTGGAAAAAGAAGTATGTTCATGAAACTCAATGAATCAATGGCTGGCAATATTTCCTTTGGTGATGATTCAAACGTATTAGTAATAAAAAAAAGGTAACATCTTGATTCATTCTAAAGATGGTAGTCATCCTGATTCATCATCCAAGCAATCACTCTTTATTCTCTATTTTATTATGCTTATTTGCTTTATTATATTTTTCCTCATACCATTACTGACTTAAGCTTCGAAGTGTTTATGGGGGAAACCCCATCACTTTACCCATTCTCCTCATTGATGCAAGTTCCATAAGAAAAAATATCAATTCAGAGTTATCAAGTGGTGCCGTCTATAGGAAAACTTGGCTTTTCTTATTTGTTTCAAAATAAAAAAATTAAGAGTTAGGCACAATTAAATTAAATTTTGAGTTAACATTGCTTGTTGGAACCTCGACTTAACTAGTCAACTAAACTAGCTTTTCTCCTTTTTCTAGCCGTTTCATGTAAGTAAAATTTGAGTAATAAATGAGGAAGAAAAAAGCCCAGACTCCATGCATGGAACATTGAGCATCAAGCACCGATACAGGGGACGTTGCGTTTCAAGGAATAGTTTGGTCATCACTTGGTTGGCACAATGTCATCAAGCATGAAACAAAGGAGATCTTGAGATGGCTTTTATGCTCAGACACAATATTAAAGGCATCCATCCGACACCAAGTGTCAAGCAATGACTTCATGAGTGGTCAGACTCCAAAGCAATAAGCAATAAATGTCAAACACCTGAGTCTGTTTCTTTTTGTAGAATTTCTCGGATCATACTCTTGAGTGCCAAATTTGATATCTAGATGACATGAAGACCATTGAATAGCTACCCATCTTTATTAAGTCAGAATATAGTTTGCCTTAGTAAGGATCCAGAAAAGAGGAACTACACCAAGAAGCTCCTGCTATTTATTTCTCTGGCTGAAATATATAACCTTTTGACAAGAAATATAAGCTCTTTATAAAAGAGGCTATGGAGGCAAAAGCTCATCATCGTCACCGAAGGAATTCTCGAAATTTATGCTATTTAATTTAGATAGAGATCCAACCATCAACACCAGCAAATTTTCATAAGTAACCAGCAAGAGATTCACAGGTTTTGCAAATTATAGTAAGGGTTAATATATATATATATATGCACGTCTCGCTTTTGCAGGGTTTCGCATGGTTCTTTGGATTCTTTTATCCAAAATCAATATTATATCTAATCTAAAAAATAAGAAACAATAAAAGGTTAGAGAATGAATCATGATAGTAGCAAGAGAAACAAAGGCTTTTCTTGCTTTGAGTGTTTAGATCATTAACCAAGTTGTGTTACGTCACAATTCTGCAGCTCAAATCGTCAAGCTCCATCTCAATACTCTTTCCGAGGATCAGGCACCCCTACTCATTGAATCTTTGATCCATTATGCTTCTAAACTTGGAGTTCAACATCTTTATATCCGTGTTAAGAGCCTTTTAAAGCCCACTAAAGCTCTGAATTTTCTCACTGGTGAATCTTCAACAACACTTAGTGTTAGCATTATGAGGAACATAAAGTGGCCTTAAGGAACAACAATATCCGAGCTTTAAGAGGTCGAATACTAGCCTTGAAGCCTATAAACTCTTACGCATCTTAATCTTTGTTATCACCGAATAGGGGACACCCACCAAGCACCGAGTATCCATCTAATCCCAAGCCTCAAAGTGCAAGTTCAAGCTACAAAAAAGGAGAGTTTCTCGGAATCATTGCTCGGATTATATGCTGAGCTCCGAGCACCGAGCATCCACCAAGCAATTATCAAGTACGTGTCGAGCATCCATTTGCCACCGAGCCCTCCTGCGTGGAGACAGTTGAACGTTCGAGTTTGATCTTGGACATTAAACCGAACATCAAAGCACCCAAAAATCTGTTACTTGGGAACTCGTTATTCATGTTCGGTATCTTTGAATGAGGTGCAGCACAATCTTGGCCAGAATTTGTATGGAAGTCAGAGTCCTACCAATCAATCAATTGAAGCATTTAAGAATATACAAAAATTAACCCAAGCGGCATCTAGTGCAGAGGTTCTAACAAAGAAGTAAAAGTTCTATGCTGCATGACATATTTAAATGGGATTTAAAAATTATTGTGAAAGCACTGAAGATCTAGTCACAAGGCTAGGCAGAATATTCGTTATTAATAGATTAAAAAAATAAAGGAAAAGGCTAAGAGGTTAACGAAGACATCATAGTGAAGTGTCATCGACAAAATGGCTCTCATATTAAGAGCACCTACTAAATGCCAGGTTGAGCATAAAAACCCAAGCATCGAAGCACAAACATGTAGAGATAGGTGGATATCTGGATGAGATGCTCAGATTCTCGGCTCTGTTCTTATAAAATACAAGCACCGAACTTGTTAGCAAAAGTCCTGATCTTTGCTACTGAGCTTTGGAAATCCATACATCAAACTCCAAAAAAGCATCGAATGCCAAACATTGATTTTCTAAGCATCCAAATTTCGAGTATCGAGCTGTCATTCTAAAGATCTCAAGTTTCTTGTCATTTTGCTCATTTGAGCACCAAGAACCGTATTGCAGTGTTGCACATCCGAGCATCAATTCTAAATCAAATATTGGATGCCAACTTCATAATTTCTGAGTAATAAATGATGAACAAGAAAACCTCCAGAACCTAAGGAACTTGAAGACATAGAAAATTGTAGGGAGGCAAATGATGCGGATTCAGATCTTAAAGATGATGCTGACTACGATGATAAGGAAACAAACTTTACAAAAATAAAATTATCAAAATGTACCGCTATGTGAAGTTATCATATATGCTATTAAACCAGAGTTGGGGGGCCAAAACTTCAGATTTTGGGTTATCAAGAATGGGCCTGATTGTAGAATTGTCTAACGTTAGGGGATAAGTTAGTCGGCTTACATTTGACTAGGACTATTGAATAACTAAGAAAGGCTTTAGGCCTATATAAAATTATGAAGCCTGGCCCAAGAAAAAAATAAATGCTTTGTGAGACTCATCCTAGCTACAAATGAGCTATATTGCATTAAAGTCTGAGAATTGGCATCACACTAGCATTAAGGATCCTATTGGAGATATGCAAATTGGATGGCACACTTGCATGGCACCAACATAATACTCAGATACTCAAAAAAAAAAAAAATCCTCAACTCTCTTCAGAGAGCTCTGAAACAATTGAATCAAATAATGAACATAAATATTCATGAATTCGAAGACGACGCAAGAATACATCAGGAGATAAGTTTCTTTAGTTTTTCTTGATATTATTTAATTTATTTTTTTTTGCATCGTATTTATTCTTATATGAATATTTATAGCTTGTCACACAAGCACGCTTACACATCTACATATAGATGCTCATCCATATATATATGATTATTATTCATGCAAAATATACATTAGTTACATTTGATATATTTATTACGTAAGGACTAGCCATCAAATGAGATCAATTATATGATCCCAAAACTATTGTTCTTTTATCTATCACTACATATAGGGAAAATGTATTTATTAAAGACACTATTTTAAGCACCCATCAATCTAAACAATTAGACACTCTGATAATCTCACTCGGCATCAACATGTAGAGTTTGACAAAAGACATTAGACACATTGCCAAACAACACTAAGATGAACAAGCATTCACTCATGCTCAAACAACAAATGGTGGTTCTTGTTCAAAGCCAAATCAAATAACATTCAAGCAAATCCTACTTTGTAAACGATCCTTGTTCATAAAAATTTCAGAGAATATCCAACAAGGAAAATTCAAGAATGGAGTCAAGTATATCCGCCACATAGTCGGATAAATCAAAAGGCAATTCCAAGACATCCTAGCCAACATCACACACTGTCCTCTATTTCAGAAGCGGTCCTCCACCTAAATTACAAATGCTCATCTTATAATTTAGATTGGGCAAACCCAAATTTGGTCCTTTAAAACCCACCTTCCATCATTTAAAAAACCCTCCCTAAATTACTATCCCATATTGTGCAGCTCAGATTGAAAGGGATCAAACTCACTATCAGGATTCTAAACATCCTTCATTTTGCAAAAATACTACCAACATCAAAATGCTCGGAAAATCAAACATCTGCATCAATAATGTCTGAACTCAACATCAATAAATATTATGACTAGGCAGCTACCATCAATAGAGTCCTTGAAAGTCATAAATCGAGCAATATGATATGGCACTTGGGCTGCACTTCTAATGCACCGAGAATATAAGACACTTGGGCCGCGCTTCTAATTCACCAAGATTAAGTCCAGCGATTGAAGCTGGCACCCTCAAGTCACTTCTACAGTATTGAGGTTTTGAGCATGTAAGCCTTGTGTCCTTACACCAAGCATCTAAGTCCAGTGACTAAAGCTGATGCCCTTAGGTTGCTTCTATAGTACTGAGGTTCAACACTCGGGCCGGGCTTTTAATGCACCAAGCATCAAAACTCTAGTGACAACTAGTTTCATCATGTTGTCTCCACACTGGCAGGTTAATCCATTACATATCCTTTTTATTGCAGGTTTTGTGCATTTAAGTCCAGTTAGCATTTTAACGATGTTCTTATACGATGATTTCAAGACTCGGTACCAAGCTTTATCTTTTCCTATGACTGAGGCTAGCTACCTTAGCTCACCCTTCCATATCAAATGTAGTGATTCAAGCAATCTCTCTTTAGATAGAAGAATGATGTTTTTATCATTTATAGACCTGAATACGTCGGACATAAATATCCAAACAGACTTTCAGAGGGGCTTTTGATATCCCATATCATTATCCTATTCTAATAAGGGTTATATTCCCCTAAAAAAGAAGTATTACTTGAATAAGAAGAAAGCTTAATAAAGAAATCTATTTCAATTAGGAAGATTAACTACAAAGGAAGTCTCCTGCTCTCCTAAACAAGGCAATCCTACAAGATTAAGGAATCATATTCCTAAGATGTTTGAGTAATACCTTCTCTTATAAATACATCTCATGAAATCTCATGTCATTGATTCCATTCTCATCATACAACATCACAAAGACATCATTCCATCACTCCATCATCATATCATCCAAACAATCACTCTTTATTCTCTATTCTATTATGCCTATTTACTTTATTATATTTTTCCTCATACCATTATTGAATTAAGCTTTGGAGTGTTTATAGGGGAAACCTCACCCCTTTACTCGTTGTGCTCGTTGATGCAGGCTCCACAAATAAAAATATCAATTCAGAGTTATCAATGTCTATCATGTGCCTGATATGACATGCAACATTTTGAGTATAGGTTAACTCTTAGAAAAAGGCTATAATTTTTACTCAAAACATTATTGTCTTTTTATAAAAAATGGCAAAAGAGATTTAATAACCAAAGCAAAAAATGTCAAAGAATAGACTATTTCCTTTGAATATTTAAAAATATGTTTGTAAAGTGTTTGAAAGCTTGTTACAAAGATGCATCTTAGTTATGGCATCTTCGATTTGGGTACCTCACCTATGGATGCTTGGAACTATTGAAGAAGAGAACGGTAAGAGGACTACCTTGCATTAAACATCTAAATCAGTTTTGTGAAGGGTGTTTACTTGGAATGCATTTTAGAAATATTTTTCCTAAGGAATTATACTCAAGAGCCAAGAAGCCATTAGAGCTCATTCATTCTAATGTGTGTGGGCTAATTACTTTAAGCTGTCTCAATAAAAATAACTACTTCCTTCTTTTTATTGATGACTTTTCAAGAAAAATATAGGTATATTTCTTAAAGTAGAAATCATAAGTCTTTAAAAGCATTTAAGACATTTAAAGTCACTGTGGAGAATAAGAGTGGTTGGAAGACTAAAGCATTGAAATCAAATTGAGGAGGAGAATTCACTTCAAAGGAATTCTAAGAGTTCTACGTAATAAGTGGAATTTGACATTTTTTCACTGTATTAAGATCTCCACAATAAAATGGCATTGCAAAAAGTAAATATTGAACTATCCTTGACATGGCACGAAGCATGCTTAAAAGTAAACATTTACTGAAAGAATTTTAGGCTGAAGTAGTAGCTACAACAGTCTACCTATCCAATTGATCTATAATAAGAAGTGTTTAGGGAAAGACACTATAAAAAGCCTGGAATGGAAGAAAGCCCAAAATTTCTCACCTTAGAATATTTGGAAGTTTAGCCCATGTTCATGTACCAGATGAAAGAAGAACCAAGCTTGATGACAAAAGTGAAAGATATATCTTCATAAGCTATTCTACTCATTCAAAAGGGTATAAACTATACAATCCAAATAACAAGAAGTTTATGATCAGTTGATATGTGATGTTTGACGAAGAAGGTGAATGGTAGTTCAAATTTTTTTCCATAAATAAATTCAACTTTTTTCCTTAGATTAATGAAAGACAACAAACTCCAGAGGAGCAACTAGGTTAAATCATCAATAGCACACAACACCACCTACCTCACTAATGTAAAGTGATAAAGGAAACTTACTGCCATCTTTTTTAACTGAAAGAAATAAAAAATGCATAAGAACTTTTAAATATCTATATAAGGTGACTATTGACTTAAAAATCTCACTCTTTTTTGCCTTTTTGCTAATTATGAACCAGTGAACTCCCAAGAAGCTGCATAAGATGAAAAATGGAGCAATGCAATGGATGATGATATCAAAGCCATTGAAAAGAATGACACATGGGAACTCACTGCTCTTTCAAATGGGCACAAGCCAATTGGTGTCACATGGGCTTACAAAATAAAAAAGAATGTAAAAGGAGAGGTTAAAAAGCATAAAGCAAGACTAGTTACTAAAGGCTACAGTCAAAAAGTTAGAATTAATTATGATGAGGTATTTGCTCCTGTTGCACACTTAGAGACTGTGAGACTGATTATTTCTTTAGTAGCTCAAAATAAGTGGAAGATTCACTAAATGGATGTAAAGTTTGCCTTTCTAAATGGAGTTCTTGAAAAGGAAGTATACATTTAGTAACCATTAGGCTATGAAGTCAAAGGACAAGAATCCAAAGTCCTAAAATTGAAGAAGGCTCTTTATGGATTGAAGTAAGCTCCCAGAGCATGGAAAAGCATAATTGACAAGTATTTTAAACAGAGTTTTTTCATCAAATGTCCATATGAAGATGCCCTATATTTCAAAATCAAATATAAAGATGTCTTGATTGTGTGCCTATATGTGGATGATTTAATCTCACCGGGAGCAACCTTAACATGTTCAAAGATTTCAAAAAAGAAATGACAATGGATTTCAAGATTACAAACATTGGATTAATGGCATACTAACTCAACATTAAAGTTAAGACAAAGGAAGATGAGATTTTCATCTCACAAGAGAGATATATAAAGGAGATCCTTTAAAAATTCAAGATGGATGATTGTAACCTAATAAACATACTAATGGAGTATGAAATTACGTTATTCAAAGATGATGAAACAAAAAAGGTTGATCCAATACTTTTTAAGAGTCTAGTTAGATGTTTGCGATATCTAACTTATACAAGGCCCTACATTCTCTACACAATAGGACCTGTGAGTCATTACATCATCTGACCAAAATAATACTCTTTTTATACAAGCTGATTCTCATAATTCTCCAACTTATATCCACATTCTAAAAAAAATTTCTAGGGATGAGTTGTTAACTTTATTCTCGAAAAAGTGGATTACAAATTATAAGAAATCCCTTGAAGTAGTTGAGCCAATTTAAAGTTCGGATCTAGTATTTGTCAGAAAAACCTGATAGAATTATTGAAATAATTTTTAAAAAGAGATAGGAAGTCCCCACAGTGTTTAACACTCAATTCATGATTTCTTCTTAGAAAGTGGAAGAAAAGGTTCTTATAACCCATTTTGATGATGTTGGAAGACCAGTTTATGCTTTGAAGCATGATAATCATTATTATTTTGATTATTATGATTATGATAATTATTGTTTCTCTGATGATGAGGAAGATGTCAAAAAGAAAATATTTGCCAAGAAGTGTAGTGAAAAGGTGTTAAAAAAAGGTTTGATGATGATCCCATGGTGAATACTTTGGGACAACCCTCAAGAAAGTATGATTTGCTTGTATGGTACTCTCCTTCTGCCTGGTATAAAACCCTAAACACTCAAAACCTACCACTAGAAACTTGTAAACCTAAAACAACTCCATCTTCACTAAAACCTAAATTAACACCCTTACCCTATTATAAATAAGCTCTAAAATAGGTAAACAAAGAAAACCCATTACCTTCAATTTCAACCTCATAAATTTTAAAACCTTTACCTCAAATTTAAATGTTTTAACCTTTAGACTTTCCATCTTTAAAACTTGAGACTGATGCTAAAAAAACCATACAACCATATGTCCTAAACTCTAATATTATTGATGCTAATGGAAGACCTAAAAGAACTATACCTATAGAGGCAGTCCTAAATTGGTAGACACAGAATGCTTGTGCTTAAAATAAAAAAACTAAAGAAAATTAAAGAAAAAATTAATAATGCTGCAAAACATATTAAATTGACTAATAATAGACTCTCTAACTTTAAAAGACAAATGGGAGTTATTTATCTAGAATTAACAAGATAGATTGAGTTAAAACATCAGGAGTTGATATAGATTGTCAACAACAGAGGCACAATTACAAGCATTTGGATGAAAGAAGTTGAAATTCAAAAGCTAAATGCTCATATTACTTAACTTAAAAAAGATTTGAATATTAAAAGGGATTCTTCAAAAGCTGCTCCAAAACTATTTCTTTAGATCCAATGGGATTCTTGTATAACCCTTTTCTAATGTCAAGCCCGTCAACCTACATGACCTTTAACTTTCTAAGCCAACCTTTATTTCTTGAAGCCTCTTCAGCTTTAGACATACCTCTAGAATTTTAGGGATTTAGAAAATAAAAACCCTCTAAAAATACCTCCTAAAAATAACTTGCAGAGACTGTTAAGAAAAAAGGAAAGACAATCTAGTTTCCTCAGCTAGAAATACCTAAAAAACCACTCATAGAAAAAAATGCAGCTTTCCTCCTTTTATACTAAATCAATTAAAGCAAATAAACCTTTGCAAGTGATGATGAATCCAATTTCTTCATTTTTGGAGAAATGTACTATTAATACAATGCTTAGCTTTAAAATTGAATCTATCATAGAAGAAGATTCAACAACTGAAAGTGACTCTAGCTCTTTAAAGTCAGATTATTAAATTCCTTTCTAGTTGATGGCTGATACTGAAATCTCAAGGACTAGAATCCTTATATTGAAGAATTAAGAGATCCTATAAAAGAAATAAGTGATTTTGAAACACAACCTCAAGCTCAACCTTAATAGTAAGACTCCTAAAAGTCTAATGCTAGTGGAAGCTACTTTACACTGGATGATATTCCTCCCACTTAATATAGGAATAGATTCTTAAAGCTTAAGGCTTAGATTAACAGTCAAATGCTTCTTCCCAGAGCTAAGCTGAGAAATGTAATTGAAACCTTTTTGGCAAAGATGGTAGGAAAATTGGCAAATTGGTTTGCTTCACTCAATATGTATGCTAAAACACAACTAGTAAATGCCATATTAGCTGAAGACTTTCTAGGACTCTTGCAGTATGAGTTTTTAGAAAAATGGGATGATGATCTTGAAATTGCTAGGAAAGAGTTTTATCAAATGAAGTGTTGTTCTTTGAAAAAGAAAGATTTAGATCGGCATTTTCAAAATATATCCATAAAGTTTTATCTTTTGGGTAGAATAACCAATTCAGACTTGAAGCAAGCATTTGTAGCCTTTATTCCAAAATTTTTTACTACCAGGATGTTTTCAATTCTCCAGGAATCAAACTGGAAAGTTGGAGGTGTTCCATTAGGACATTTATACCAAATAATGATTCAAGCCCTGATAAAAGAAAGTAATCAATATGTATTTGGGCAGTAAAAAGAATCCTTTAGGAAAGTTATCATGTGATAGACGAGACCTATAGATCACATGCAATAATGTAGAAAAGTGTATCTATCCAGGAAAGAAGAAGCATCATTTCTTCAAAATAAAAGGAAAAAGAAGTAAAGGAAGACTTAAGAAATGAAAGTATTATAAGAAGAGAAAGTTTCATGGAAAGCAAAAGACAGACAGGTGTTACATTTGTGGAAAAAAGGACAATTTGCAAAGAATTATCCTTTGAAATAAAAAAAAGGTAGAAAAGATGATTTAATAAATCTAGCAAATTACAATAGTTTATCTTGATGATGCAAATCTAAAGTCTCTCTTTTTAGAGGAAGAAGATCCTTCACTAGAATGCATTTTTTCTATTTGTCATGAATCAAATTCAGAACTTTTAGATGCTAAAGAAAAAGCACTGCAATACAATGATCAATTCTTGATTAATGATATGATTGCCTTGACTCATGAAAACCATCATGTTTTACTATTCCCAATCCAAATTTACCTGTATGAGTACTCCAAGCCCATAAAGCTCATAACCTTGATCGATACTGGAGCTAGAACAACCATCCTTAACCCTGCAACTCTTCCTAGAAAGCATTGGAAAAATCATTCTGAATATTTTTCATGCTACTAATGGAGAAATTTTTGAGACTACCTTGAAACTAGATAGCCTGTAAAAATTCAATTCTTTCTAGGATGTTATTTTTGGACTCATGTTCTTGGTTCACCTGTACCTGGCAAAGATATAGTTCCTGGATTCAATGTCTATTATAAAATGAAATATCTGAGAATTTTTTCAAATGGACTTTCCTTCAAGAAATATTTCAGACATTTCATAACATAGCCCTCTATCCTTTTTATAGACAAAACCATTATAACCCTCGACCTTTAACCCATTCATAAGTTTTTGATAAAGAAATGCAGTGCACAATCTCACACAAAATTTGCAAAGAAATGTTCATTTCCTTTGTGGAAAAATTCATATTTCTACAATTCATTACCCTTTAAGAGAAATGAAGCAATGAAGACATAAATCCTACAAAGGCCACTCATCTAGGAATGACTCCCACAGACTTGAAACTTGCAATTGAGAATTGTAAATAGTTAGAAGAATAAGGTCTGATTACACCAACCAAATCATAATTAGCATGTTAAGCCTTCTATGTGAATAAACAATTAGAACATATTCAAGGAAAAAAGAGATTGGGTATTGATTATTAACCTTTAAATTTCTTTTTAAGGGATGATAAATTTCCTTTACTAAAGATCTTTTCAATATTGACCTTTTCGGAGGGAGCAAAATTTTTTTCAAAATTTAACTTAAAGGTGGGATTCTGGCAACTTGGAATAAAAAAAGAAGACAGATATAAAACCAAGTTTTGCATTCTGAACCATCATTACCATTGGAATGTATTACCATTTGGTTGAAAGGGCCCCTATCTCTGTTTCAAAAGGCGATGATCAAAATATATGCACAATGCTCTAGTTTATATTGATGACATTCTGATTTTCTCACCAAACATTAAAGCGTATGAGAAATTGATTAAATATTTTACTAATCTTACATTAAATATATAGTTATGCTATCACCTATAAAGATGCACATATGCAAAAAAGAAATTGAGTTTCTAGGAATGCAGTTCAAAGAAGGAAAGTGTCACCATGGTCCTCATATTGCAAAAGAATTTTAAAGGTTTCATGAAGAAAATTTGTCTATTAAACAAATAAAATTTTTTTTAGGATACTTAATTATCTTAAGGATTTTATTCCTCACTTGACAAAGAAGACAACAACTTTAAGAGCACTCCTAAAAAAAAATCCTCCACCATGGTCAAAAGTTCAAATTGAAGCCATTGTTCATTTAAAAACTGATACAAAGGAACTTCCAGACTTGTAGATTCCATCAGAAGGGAAAAGAATTTTTTAAATAGATGCCAATGATCAAATTTAGGGAGCAATTCTCCTTGAAGAAGATAACCAAATGAAGAGAAAAATTTATGCTCATGCTAGTGGAAAGTTCACAAATGGAGAAGGCCATTATCACTCAACCTTTAAAGAAGCCCTAGCAGTCCAATATGGAATAAAGAAATTTGAATTCCATTTAGTGGGGCGTCATTTCAAAGTAATTATGAATAGTTCCTCTTTTTAAAAGATGCTCAATTTCAAAGGAAAAACTCTTCCTCATCCTCAACTTTTGAGATGGAAAGAATAGTTCAGTAAATATGACTTTAAAGTTAAACACATCAAAGGAGAAGACAACCTTGTCCCTGATATTCCGAGTAGATCATCAACCTCTTGTAATAAACCCTTTCAATTAAAGGTTTTACCTTTAATCTATACGTTCCAACCCATCACCAATTTCATTGAAGAAGGAATTCTACCAAACTTGTCCCCAAACATTTCCATAAACTTACTCAACCAAAAAGCCTCCCAATAAATTTTTGAGCTCCAATCTTATCTTATAAGAAATTATGGTTTAGATTTTTATAAAAAACTTAGGTTTCACCCAGACTATCCCTTCACCTGCATCTTTAGTTTCCTATATCAAAACCCTGAAAAAGAGTTTTACTGGCCACTAAAATTACTAAACCTATTCTGCTATCTCTGTCATTTATGTTGGATTGCTTTTGATTTACAACCATTAAAGCTTGCAAGATATATTTGAATGCTTGAAGAAGGTCAAAGATTAAATCCTGATTTGCTAACTTTCATAAAATGGTTCTAGAGCTTATCAAGATGGAAGTTATGGCTAACAAATAAAGCCTACACCCAACAGGTTTCACCAGCCATTGAATGTCATGCCATTGTTATCTTTCGAAGATCTTTCTTGAAGATAAGAGATGAATTTACCACCGTCCCCTATTTTAATATCTATGGATCATACAGATACTTAATAATTCACCACCTTATCTCTAATATAGATGACTTGTCACCTAGGTGAGAATTTTAAAGATTTATGTTTCAAAAGAATGGAATCATTCCAAAAGAGATATGGCCAAAGATATATGAAGATGCACATGAGAGACTTATCCATCAAAGTATGGACAAAAGCTACTGGTAGACAAATAATTTTGGGAAGAGACACACCAAGCTGGAGCCAGCTCATCAAAACTCACTAAAGAATCTTTTCAAAATGACCCATAAAGACCTTTAGCAAGATACTCGTAAGATCCTAACTCAAAAAGCAGTTATAGTAGAGATGAAAGCAACCTAACACCAAGTCATGAGCCTATAGTAAAGTAGTATACTTTTCCTAAAGCAGTTGTATTATTGTACCTATGTGTTTTGTCAATGGTTATCTTTTCATAACCACTTTTTCTTTTGTCTTTTCTTTTATGGTCCTGATTATTTTTTTTATCAAGCTTATCTTATGTATCCAGTGCTCCTCATTAGATTTATCAATAATAACTATCTCATGTTATAATAACGTTAGGCTCTAATACTAATTTTCTAGAGCTTTACAAAGATTATAATTAAACGAACTATATCATGGACTAGATAAAGTGGTACTTATAGTCATAACAACCAATTTCCTCCCAAATAGCCTGCCCTTTTTTTATGGTCAATCTAACCATAATATTAATAGAGTTGGTAAACCAGATAATGTATTATTAAATTTTTGATGTACTAGATCCCCATTAGATGCAAGGAAAGAGCATACTATTTAATAATTAAAAAGTAGGAGAGATAGTCATTATTAGTAAACCATTAGTGAAGAAGAATAGAGGTTTTTAGAAACTCATGGTTTTATTTATCACAGGTGGTGTCTATCAAGGGTTCTCTACCTCCAACAATAATAAGAAACCTCCTTTTATAGTGATGAGGAGCACTACATACATAGGATAAGCCTGATCGAAGAATAATTAGGACAAACAAATTAGATAGTTTCTTCATATACTTAATTATGTTAGGGATTTTATTCCTCACTTAACAAAGAAGACAACACCTTTAAGAGCACTTTTAAAGGGAAATCCTCCACCATGGTCAAGAGTTCAAACATAACATCCTGGAAAGAAATGAATTTTTATAGGCTATCTGGTTTTCAGAGAATTCTTCGCTTCCTTAAAGGTACAATAGATTTTGGCTTATATTATTCGGTTTTTGATGACTACAAGCTCATTAGATATAGTGACAATGATTGGGTCGGAGATAGCGATGATCGAAAAAGCACAACTGGTAAGAGACACCACTTTCACTTGAATTTCAAAGAAGCAGCCAATTGTCACTTTGTCAACATGCAAAGTTGAGTATGTTACTGCTACAACGTGTGTTAGTCATGCAATTTGGCTCCGAAATTTGTTGAAGGAATTGAATATGTCATAAGTAGAACTAGTAGAGATTCATGTCGATAACAAGTCAACAATAGCTTTAGCCAAGAATCCAATATATCATGATTGGAGCAAACACATTGATACTTGGTATCATTATATAAGAGAATGCATTACAAAACAAAATGTGAAACTAGAATATGTGAAGTCTCAAGATCAAATCACAGATATTTTCACCAAGCCATCAAAGAATGAAGACTTTATCAAATTGAGAAACACACTTGGTATTATAAAACAAGTTTAAGGGGAATATTGAAAAATAAACTTGTTTTAACCAAGTCCACTAACAAAGCTTCTAAGTTAGGTGATTAATTATTATTAGTTGGTATAAGAAATTATTAAGACTAGTTGTTGTAAGTTGTACTATTTTTAAGTGTATGGTTAGGATATAATTGTATTTGTTTATTTGAATGGTTTGGATTAATTCTTTAATAGTATAAATAAGACCTCTTATAAAGAGTTTTATACATTAAAGAAAAATAATAAAAAAAAAGTATAAAAAAATAAAGTTTCTAAATGTGTAAAGTGTTTAAAAGAGTTTAAAAAAAATTATTTGAATATTTAGTGTTTAACATTATATTCACGAATGCTTTTAGGATTTTGAACATTTCAAATTAAAAGTACTGTCACTCTTAAAAGTACCGTCCCATACTTTTAAAATTCATCGACTTAGATTTGTCAGCGTTTGCTGAAGCTGATTTGCAATTTAATATCAATTAATGCTAATCTCTTACCAATACAACTGGGAGGGAAAAAAAGAGAGTATAAATATGAAAGAAAAAAAAAATATTTTGAGACAATAAAAAAATTTTAGTCTTCTTTTGATATTTACTGACATATTTATGATAAAAAAAATAGTAACTTAAATTTTATATTTCAAATCACTACTGCGAATAATATTATTTCTATTCATCTTTCAATAATGTAAAAAATAATAAACATTTTATAAACGTCATTTCTAATTAAAAAAACAAGGTGGACACTCTTTATCGACAATTGGATAATTTGATATTTTTTTTAGGAAAACAATTGGATAATTTGTTATTGATGTTCATTTTATTGTGATAAAAATATATGTAAATGTCTATATATTTTTTGTTTTGAGCCATAGGAAACGATCTATTGACTTTAAAATATCATGGAAATGAAATGACCAATCATTTTTGTTGTTAAAACAAAAAGGGATAAAAAAAAAAAACACAATTGACAAAAGAAATTCAAAATTTTGTACTACAAGAACACTGGATTATATACTTATACGTTGAAAAAAAAAAGGAAATGACTCTGTCGCTTCAGCAAGGTTACAGTGCTTCGCGGTCACAATAAAATTTAATAATGTTATTGGGACATTTTTTAATTAAATTATTAAAAAATTTATATATTATATATGTTTAAATTTCTTATATAATCAGTTTATTTATGTATAACTTAAGTTTTAAATTCAAAAAAAATTAAAAAAATTAAATTCAAAAACAATTAAAAGGGATTTTTTTTAAGTGCATCCATTTATTCCTTTATTTAAATTTTTATATAGAAAATACAACTCTTTATTATTTTTAAATTTTTAGTAAGAAAACAATTAATAGTATTTTAATATCTTATGATTAATTGCAAACATAATATTTTTGTTTATAAAATTAGTTTTAGATTTAAGAAAAATATTAATTATAAAAAATATTGAAAGAATATTATATAATTATTTAAATAAAAAATTTATTAGATTTGCAATGAATTATAGCTATATTAAGTTAATATCAAATTATTATATAAATAAATAACACTTTTATTATTTTTAAAACTTTTATTTAATAATAATAATTTTAAAATCTATATTTAATAGTTTATTTAATATCATGAGTTTAAAAAAAATTTCATGTGCAAAGAACATAATTATTTACTAGTATATTATAAAATTGTGAGCTATTCATTTATTGTTTGGTCACATAAAATAACTTAATTATTATTAGTTGTCGGAATATTTTGAGAAAAAAAAAACATTTTTATATTTAACAAAGACTATAAAAATACTAAAACTTATTTAAACACTTTGATTTTAATTTATGATTAAAATAAAAAATTTGAAAGAAAATATTGAAATAAATTTTTACAATAATTTTCTCATGCATGTTTGATATACTAATTAGTTTATATCCTTGTATTTTTTTTTTCATTTTTATAAAATTATACAAATATGAAATCTTTTATTAATTAGAGGTTAGATGATTTAAAGACTAACAAACTACACAACCAAAAGTACAATTTCTTTCTTTTTGATTTGATAGAAATTAATTTTCACAGAATTTCATACTTTAATATATAAAACATACTATACTGACCGCCCTGTACTCCAGATTTGAATAGGATCAGCACATTTCCGCCATACCGATCAGAGCAATAATAACTATGGTATCGGACTGCTGCTATTACTGGTGATGATTACAGCGCAATAACAATCATAAGGTGCTTAACTTATTTCCTTCTTTTTTGTTTTTTTTCTTTTCTCTCTCTCTTTAATTGGAACTTTTCTGGATTGTGAAGAAGTAAGTTCAAGTTGGTGGGATTTTTTTATAATGCAATTGTTGGAGAAAAAGACTGTCCTGATATTTTTAGTCCACGTGCATTGTCCAAAGACTTCGCAAAATCTTGGAAACTTGGTGCCCGCAACAGCGAACCAGGAAATTATATTCTACATTTGAATTTTATGCAAGTTGGCTGCCCTTTTCCGTCGTTGCTTTAACGTATCGACAAAAAGTATATATTCATCAAATAAAATATTATATTTAATTCTAAATTTGTATCAAATATATAATACAACATAATATAAATAAAATTTATTACAAATAAATTTTATAAAATATTTGTTTAAACTAAACATATGAAATTAATAGCAAATAAAGTTATTTAAGATTTATTTAAAATTTATTTGTGTCCAAATTCAAATTTTTTGTTAGTCCATGAAAAATTATAAAGTTCAGCCCATAAGCAGCTTTGAAGACGAAGAAAAGTGAAACTTCTGGAAATTGAAAGTTCTGGAGCTTACGTTACTGGAGCTGAGGAGCTAAGGAAAGAAGACACCTTAAAATCTAGAATTCTCTGAGGAATTAATGAGATGGGAAAGAGTAACATTCTCTAGAGTTTACGTTACGGTTTGCAAAAATCTTTTTCAAAATCCAATAATTAAATTTATAAAAATTCTCTTAAAATTTAAATAAATTATCATATTTGAAAATTTATAATTATTCGAAAGAAGTTAAATAGTTGATAAAAAAAATACAACAACAAAAATAAATTAAATTTTTAACGAAATTGAACAAATATTATGAATGAAATTTGGTGGCTTAATTTGCCTATTAGTTGGATTTTTTATATTTTGATCATTAAATTAGATATAATTAAAATAATTAAAACAATTAATATTATAATTTAATAAAATTTTAAAAAATATTATCTAATTGGCAATTGAAGATAACCATAACATTTTAGTTTTTTGTTTCTCTGTCTTATCCCGAATCAACAGAAAATGTCTTGGTCTTCTGCAATATATTCATATTGTCAATATGAATATATTGCAGAAGACCAAGACATTTTCTGTTGATTCGGGATAAGACAGAAAAACAAAAAACTAAAATGTTATGGTTATCTTCAATTGCCAATTAGATAATATTTTTTAAAATTATATATATATATGACAACATTGACAAGTCAATTTTTTAAGGAATTGCCAATTCAACTGGTGGCTAGGCCTTGGCTAAATATTGGTTTAATGAGTGAATAACAATTTACCAATGTGCCCTTTTAAGTTAAATGTAGATGCAAACTATTGATTGGGAGGAATGCTTTTGCTGAGTGGTTGATGTATTTGCATCTTCCCTCATCTTTAAACTTATTCATCTTCTAGGTTATACTTATTTTTATGGTAAATTACTATTTTCCTCTCTATTTTAGTCTATTATAGTACTTTATCTCTAATATTTTAAAAATATATTTATTCATCTTTTTATTTTGGTGAAATAAATTAAAAAGTCCCTCTATTAATTTTTTCGTTAGTTAGATGTTAAATGGCTCTGAAAATATTAAAATAGCCCCTCTTATCTTCCTAAGGTGCAAAAGCTCAACCACAGTGTGCTAGCATTTTATGTTGTTTTCTAAGAACATTTTTTTCCCAAAATCAAATTATCAAAACCCTAAACTTATTAAAGCACTCTCTTCCCCTTCTTTGATATGATCCGATTAAAAAAATCAAGCCATGGCATGGAAGCACCTTCTTTCTCTTTCTTATCACTCTCACTGGACATCCTCCTCCGCTCCCTCCACTTCAATATGATCATCTTCCATTATCATTGCCCCCTTTGCATCGCCTTCCCCTCCTCTGTCCCCACTACCACCAACTGCTATAATTTATAATCGGTTAGCAGAATTAGTCAAATTGAAGCTCAAACAGCGATGGAATCTAATCTTGCCATTCTCTATTAATTTCAAGCTCAAACATTTGTGTTGCTTTAGACATTGGTTATGGTGTAGCAAGTTTTGGAGCCTTTTTGCTTTAATGGAACATGACTACTCTATCAATAGCACCAAAAAATGTCCACAAGAATCAAATTCAATTTGCATTATAGTGTCGTATTCCTACCATGGTTGCAGCTTTTGCTTTACATCGTTTGTTGTATCCAAGCCAATCTTTTGACTTGATTCGTTGTTCAAGGTGTAGAATTGATTGGACTAGTAGTGGTAATTTCTTTTTATTGTGACCTACTCATAGGCTTTACGCTCATTCATTTGAGTTCAGATTTATGTATACATATCTGTAAATGCACACACAAGCTAAATGTTTTAATGATTAAAAGATTTTTTATATCCATGACTATTTCTTACTTTATGTGGGATGAAGATGGAATCTTGCTTCTTAAGGCAAATAAAGTGCTAAGAGGAGGAGGATGTTTTATATGGGCAACACGACCAATGTAAAAACATAAAGACAATATGCAAGAGCAATGGAGAGGTAGCTAATTATGTTGGTTCTTGGGTGATCTATTATATAGTTTCAATAGAGAGGACTTCACACTTTTCGCTTGCTTTATTTTTTATGATTCTTTGTTATATTGCAACTGAAAATGTATAATCTTACTAATTTTTTTGTTGGGAGTTTGTAAAAAAGGAGGCTATATAGCCATATAGCAAAAACCTTTAAATAATAGCTGTTATCTTAATCACGATGTTGGAGCACAACCTCCACTATACGACTCGCAATGGTTGGAGTCTATAACTCTTGCCACATCTAAGCAAGCCTATAGGAAAAAAATGCATGGAAGGGTAGTGATTGATTTTGTACTGTTATTTATTATTTATGACTTTTAATTTAAAGGGTACTTTTGACTTTTCCTTTGATTTTCCTAATTCGACCTTTATTTTTTTGATTGACTGTTAAAAAAAAACTAACAAAAGGATTAATAAGTTTAATGGATCAAAATACAAGGATAAATAAACATTTTTTAAAATGCCATAGATGAAATGATGTAATAGGCCAAAATAAAGGGGGTAAATAGTAATTTACCCTTTTTTTATTCAATTGTTTAATTGTAATCTCAAGTTAGGGATTACTACGCTGAGTCTTTGTTATTGTTGGATGACATCCAAAGATGACAATAAGAGGGAAGCGAGCTGTTCAATTCTTTGATTATCCAAACTTTAAAGTTAACTTGCTCGATCTCAGCTACTATAATCATTTCCATGGATGTTTCTCTTTTATAATCTTTCCATACTTACCTGTTAGATGGCTCAAGGGCTACTACTAGTGAAGGATAATCATTTCATCCTTTAGAGTGAGTACAATATCAAAGAGGCTGAGGTTAGTAACATTGCAATTGATTATGAGAAAAAGTTAGATGTAGCAAAGTGTCCCCTTGAGCTCGCTAAGATTGATAGTATGAAGTGCAAGTTAGAACTTAAGGCAAGCTTAAAGAATATTCAAGAGCTTGAGCATTCATAAGCTTAACTTGTATCTAGAATCGAGACATAGGATGCCGAGTTTGAAACTCTAAAAAAATAGTTAGTTGATGAAAGGAAATACCTAAGCAATGATATAAAGACTTATTAAAATATGGTAAAGGAATTTCTTAAAGCCTATAAATCTGAGTGTTGAAGGGTACTATCAGCTCAGCATCTAGATTTGGATTTTTCTGATTAGAGAAGATAACTCCCAATGATCTGGCGTGGCTAACTGCTAAGGAAGATGCTGCCACTAAGTCTGCTCTTAAGGATTTTCAAACCACCAAAGAAAAATCTATTGTCAAAGCTACTTCCTTTGATGTTAAATCCACATTATTACCCAAATCTCAAACTTTTAAAGATGCTAAACAACCTCCCAATGATGGGATTGTGCCTTCCAGGTTTGAGCCTAATTTATAAAATTCTTCGTGACTCAAAACTTACTAAACTCTGAATACATTTATCGATAGTATTTTCTAAGGCTATATGAGTTCCAACATTAAGGTAACTCTTTTTTTTGTTGCTCATCTTTAATCTTATATGCCCCTTAGTCATTTTTCAATAACCTAGTAAGGGCTTTCCAAATTAGGTCCGAGCTTACATGTTCCGGAGTTGCCTTTACCAATGTTAGCCCTTCTGAGTGCCTAATCTTTGACCTAAAATTTATTTGGCTTGACATTTTTATTATGATATTCATTGATCTTCTGCCTTTGAGCATATGCTACAATGGATGCTAGTTCTCTATTTTCTTCAAGTAGATCTAGGCATATCCAAGCATTTATGTTGTTGACCTCATAATCCAAATCTTTTATTACTCGATAGCTCACTGGCCTAATTTCCATTGGGATTATAACATCCATCCTATAAGTTAATCTCAAAGGTGTTTCTCTTGTGGGGGTTATGGGTATTGTTCTATATGCTCAAATGACATTATTGAGTTCTTCAACCCAATTTCCCTTCTTTTCATATAATCTCTTCTTTAAACCTTCAAGATGATCCTGTTGGTGACCTTTGTCTGACCATTTATTTATAGATAAGCTACTGAAGTAAATTAAAGCTTTATATTAATATCAGAATAGAATCCTCTGAATTTCTCATTATCAAATTACTTACCATTATCTATTATTAAGGTGTATGGTATACCAAATCTGTAGATAATTTCCTTTTAGAAAAAGTGTTGAATTTAGGCTTCAATGATGGTTGGGATAGCTTTAACCTCTATCCACTTAGCAAAATAATCTATAGCCATGATTAAGAACTTCTTTTAAGAAGTTGAAATAGGAAATGGACCTAAGATGTCCATTCTTAATATTATGAAAGGCTAGGGGCTCCTAATTGGATATTGAATATTGGAAGGCTTATGGCTGAGGCATGTGACCAGCACCAGGGAATGGGAAAGCATAAGGCTTTTAAAACCCATAGTAAGCCTTAAAGAAAATTTATAATAAAATATAGGAAAATAAATTAAATGAAATGTTAAAATAAATAAATAACACAAATAACATAATATCCAAATCAATCTTTGATAAAACATAAAATTAACACTAGTATAAATGTTTAATACAAGTAATAATCTAAAAAATATAACATAATAATTAACTACTACTATTATGTGGTGTTTTAGATTTCAAATACATAATAATACATGTCATATAGATATACATAGAATAGTTGGAGAAGAAGAAACCTGACATAAGGTAGGAGAACTAATAGAAGACTCTCGAGATCCTAAAAAAATAATTGAGGGGTGTAGATGGCAAGGTTTAGCACGTGCCCAAGATCTTAGCAATTGCGACATTGTTTGAGCTCAGGGCTCCAGAGAACACACTAACCACTATCACAAAGACATGGCATGAAGATAAGGAGTCGCCACCTTGTGTAATAATTGGGATAAATCTAAAAATGGTGGTACTCAATTCTCTAAAAGAAAGCTATCACCATAACCAGGAGATTCTAGGTATGGAATGCTAACTTTTTTCAATCTCGTGTTCTTTAAGAATTACTTTATAAATTACTATCTTACTCTCTATTAACATGCAATTTCATATAAACCCTTGTTAAAATAATCAACTCTAGGCAAACTAGTCATGAAATATACAAGAAAACAATGCATTCATCATAATCCCTAAGGTTATTCTAATTTACATCGATTTTAATTAAATGAGCTAAATTTGTATGTTTTAATTTATAAGTGAGCATAAAGACTAAAGCGCCTAATTCCTATTTTATTTTAATTCTAAGAATGGGCCTAAATCTACAAATTATGAAGTATTAAAATTGGCGGGCCTAGTTCTACATGTTTTAATTCTAAGGTGATTTTAAATCTATGAGTTATAGAAAAGGGCTTTAATTTAATAGGCTAAGTCTAAATTAATTAAATTAAATTAGGTGAGCGTATGTCTAATTTAACTAAATGGGCCTAAGTTATATTTACCCTAAATTTAATTAATTATGGGCCTAAGGTGCATTTCAATTAATTAAAATCTAGACCTAATTTATTTAAATGAGTTAAATCCTATCATGGGCTTAGAGCCCAAAACACATAAATATAAACAAGTTAGCCCTCTAAAAATATATCAAAGCAATCAAATAAAAGATCAAATAATTAATCAAATTTATTTCTTCTAAAAATCCCTAATTTAATTAAAATGACCATGAACAACAAATAAATAATTAACAAGCAACCCTAATTCTAAACACTTAAATCTAATCCAATTTTAATTAAACAACCTAATGATTTCTATAGCCATTATTTTAATTAATTACCTAATTGAAACCCCAATTTTACTAATCAATTAATTAAAATAAAAAACATAATCACACACACATAATTTCATTGTTCCCATTATTGGGGTTATTATAATGAGCTATTGAAAATAATAAGAAAAGAAAAATTAATACAATCCAAAAATGAATAAAAAATTAAAACAATGATAAACAAAGTAAATAAAAAAACCCTAGAAATTATATTTATCTACAAGGTTCCATCCATGACATTCCATGGACCTTCATGGATTTTATTATTTGAGTAAACTTATTAGGTGATCCTCTCCATAATCACCAACACAAAAATAAACAATGGTTAGTGAATAAACAAAATAACAATAAAAATTAAGTAAAACTAAAATTCCATAGGAACAAAATAATAAAATAAAAACAATAGAGAATAAAGAAGGAGAAGATGATTATGGATGCATTATGGTTGGCTCCTCAGACTAAGAGCAATCACCATTATTTTTAGTAGGCCTTCAAGAAACTTATTATTCCTTTCTCTAAGGTATCTTGCTCCTTACTTCAAAAATATTAATAAATCATAGAGGAAAAAAGTCTACCGGAAAGAGAGAGCTCCAAAAGTGATGTCTAGGTAAAAAAGAGAGAGAGAGAGAGAGAGAGAGAGAGAGAGGTCCCCTCTTTCAAGAGCTTAAACTCTCCTTTTATAAGAAAAATAAAAAAAAACCTAGGTCCTATATGTATGAAGAGTTTCAATTTTAAAAAGACTTTATTTCCTGAATACTTAGACAAATCGTAAAATAAATTTAAGAAAAAAAATTTTTGCCAATCAAAATTCAGGAAAAATATTTTTATTTTTTGTAAAATAATAATAATAATAATGATAATGATAATAATAATAATAATAATAATAATAATAATAATAATAATAATAATAATAATAATAATAATAATAATAATAATAATAATAATAATAATAATAAAGGATGAAAAAGGTATAATTTCGATCAAAATTGTGTAATTTTGATCGGAATTAAATAATTTCAATTAAAATTATGTGATTCCGGTGGGAATTATAGAATTCCGATTGGAATTATGTAGTTCTGACCAAAATTGTGTAATTTTGATCGGAATTACATAATTTCAATTGGAATTATGTAATTCCGGTTATAATTACACAATTTTGGTTGGAATGAATTCCGATCGGAATTCTGTAATTTTGACCAGAATTATAGAATTATGATCCTCTTTTTTTTAATTATAAAAGACTCCTGAATGAATTTAAAATTTTCAATTAGGTCCTAAAAACATATTATAATTAAATCCTTAAAAAAACCAATTAAACTCTTTTTGAAAATGCATTTAGACTCTTGAAGTTTCAAACTTCAAGTGTTAAACACCTATTTCTACCATTTTCATCATTGGAGTCCTCTGTTGCATCCAAACTCAAGTCATCCAGAAAGTGGGTGCTTATAAGGGGAGTCAAACTTCATTAATTAAGTTAATAAAAGAAATGTATATAGTGTGAAAAATTCCTTTAAACATATATTTTATGAAAATATAAAATTTATAATTTATAATATAATACATTTGATTTATTAAAATCCTCTTTTATCGAAATAAAGTATTTGAAATCATAAAATACTATATAAATATATTAAACTTTTTTTTAAAATCATTTTTATAAAAGAACTAGGTAGAACCCTATTCCAAAATTCTAATAGCCTTTTGGCTCTCTTATAATCCAAAGACTACCGATTCTAGAGAGCAAAGCATCCACCAAGCCAGCCATAGTTAAATCACTTAAACCAATATTTACTAGCGGTTTGTAAACACCCAATTTCGGAATAATGAAGTATAGATGCGACAAAGGACTCCAATGATGAAAATGGTATAAATAGTTCTTTAACACTTGAAGTTTAAAATCTCAAAAGTCTAATTGCATTTTCAAAAAGAGTTTAATTGATTTTTTTTAAAGATTTAATTGTAATATTTTTCTTAGGACCTAACTGAAAATTTTAAATTCTTTCAGGGGTCTTTTTGTAATTAAAAAAGAGGATCAGAATTCTATAATTCCGACTGAAATTACACAATTTTGATTGGAACTATGTAATTTTGATCGGAATTACATAATTTTGGTCGGAATTATACCTTTTTTATTTGTTTTTTGTATTTTTTACATAAAATAAAAAAGGTATAATTCCGACCAAAAAATAAAAAATATTTTTTTGGAATTTTGATTGGCTAAAAATTTTCTTAAATTTATTTTTGGGATTTATCTAAATTTTTTAAAAATGAATTCCTTTTAAAATTGAAACTCTACAATACGTAGGACTTAGGGTTTTTTGGCTTTTTCCTATAAAAAGAGAGCTTAAGCTCTTGGAAAGGGGTACCAGCTCTCAACCCTCACCTTTGTTTCTGCAAACTCTGGACTCTCTCTTTTTGCCTGCACTTACAAAAATATTCTTTGTTATTTATTTCTTTTTGGAAGCAATGAGCAATAAGCTTTTTTGAGAAAAGAATAACAAGTTTTTAAAATCCTATTTAACTAATAAACGGTGATCTTACTAGTTTAAGGAGCCAACCACAATGCATCCGTAATCATCTTCTCCATCTCTATTTTCTATTATTTCTATTATTTTTGTTCCTATTGAATTTTGGTTTTACTTAATTTTTATTGTTATTTTGTTTATTCACTAACCATTGTTTATTTTTGTGTTGGTGATTATGGAGAGGATCACTTAATGAGTTTACTCAAAGAATAAAATCCATGAAGGTCCATGGAATATCATGGATGGAACCTTGTAGCTAAATATAATTTCTAGGGTTTTTTCATTTTTTTAGTTTGTTTATCATTATTTATTTATTTATTTTTGGGTTGTATTAATTTTCTTTTCTTATTATTTTCAATAGTTCTTTGTAATAACCCTAATAGTGGGAATAATGAAATTTGGTGTGTATGCTTGTGTGTTTTTATTTTAATTAATTCATTAGAAAAATTAGGGTTCCAATTGGGTAATTCATTAGAATTAATGGCTATAAAGAGAAATATGGTTTTTTTTTTTATATTAAAATTGGGTTAGATTTAAGTGGTTAGAATTAGGGTTATTTGTTAATCATTTTATTTATTGTTCATGGTCAATTTAATTAAATTAGGGTTTTTAGAATAAGTTAAATTAATTGTTTGATATTTTATTTGATTGTTTTGATACTTTTTATTGTTTTTGGGCTTATTTATTCTTTTTATGTGTTTTGGGCCTTAAGTCCATGTTAGGCTTTAACCTATTTAAATAAATTTATATTTTTAGGTTTAATTAATAAAATGCATATTAGACCCATAATTAATTAGATTTAGGGTAGAGATAACATAGACCCACTTAATTTAATTAATTTAGACTTAGCCCATTTAATTTAAGCCTTTTCCATAATTTATAGACTTAAGTTCACTTTAGAATTAAAATATGTAGAATTAGGCCCATTAATTTAAATGCTTCATAATTTGTAGATTTAGACCCATTTTTAGAATTAAAATAAATAGACTTAGGTTCACTTAATTAAAATTAAATAGGAATTAGGCCCATTAGTCTTTAGGCTCACTTGTAAATTAAAATATGTAGATTTAGCCTACTTAATTAAAATCAATGTTGCTTAGACTAACTTAGGGATTATGAATTTAAATAAATGCATTGTTTACATGTATTTTTATGACTAGTTGCTTGGAGTTGATTGTTTTAACAAGGGTTTATATGAAATTGCATGTAAATAAAGGGTAAGATATCAATTTATAAAGTAATTTTAAATGAACACAAGACTAAAAGAAGTTGGTATTCTGTATCCAGAATCTTCTACTTCTAGTGCTGACTTTCTTTTAGAAAATCGAGTACCACCATTTTTTCAATTTTTCCCAGTTATTACCTTAGGTGGCGACTCCTTATCCCCATGCCATGTCTTTGTGATAGTGGTTAGTGTGTTCTCTAAGCCTTAAGCTTAAATAGTGTCACGGTTGCTAAAATTTTGGGCATGTGTTGAACCCTGCCATTTACAGTGGCAACTCCATTGGGGATAAGAGATACTGATTCTACTTATGTTCTTTATAATTATTTTATTCTTACATTCATTCTGCATGTCCTTATTGACTGATGGCATTGGTTTATGTTCCTATAATTCCACTAGCTTCATGGGATTTTAAATTGGCTAACCATCACTTTTAGCCTTAACTCAGCTCAAGAGAGTTTATTGAGCTCATTTGACCAGAGTCTGTAACCCAAGTCCTAAAGGGGGGGGGGTAGTATTCTCTCAAGTTTGCAAAGGATGCTGAGCCTGTCTGACCTTGGCATGTGACTCAAGTCTTAAAGGAGGGTATCTTGCTAAGGGAACCTTAACCTTTTTACTGGACTCAGCTCTTGTAGTGGCCTAGTAACTTCCCTTAGGATTGCTCAAATTGCTTATGAATGTTGCCATGAGGTATTTCTATCTATAAAGGCCCAAACCCTTACTTTTGAAGCCCATTTGGGCTAATAAAGATTGGACTAATATTTTATACCTAGAAATATTATTTCTATGCTTTGCTGATTTAAGAGATTTGGCATGCGTGTCGGTTCTTAATATCCCCTATTGATATTAAGGCTAAGACCAAAAATCCTAAAAAAAGAGACTCACCATTGAATACGTGTGTGGGAGGAATAAGGTTAGAAGGATGTATGTGCACTTGACTTATTACTTAATTTGACTTGCCACTCGCTACTGGTTGCATAGTAGGTGCATCATGCATACATGCATTTCATGCATCATACTAACACTTTCTTTTACATCCATTATATATTCATTCAGGTCTTCCTATTTTTGGAAACGGAGTAGTGTCAAATTAGTGAGAGTTGATTTAAGTCCAAAATCAATAGCTAAAGAGATCCTTAGCAAATTAGAAATGAGTCTTATTAACCCACTTTACCTAGAAGCTACACCAACTTAAACATAAGAGATGAAACAATAATAAGGAGGAAATTGGACCCTAGAAGACATTAAGGGAGTTTAATGGATGGCATAAGAGCAATGATGCAAGATGAACTAAGATAAGCCTTAGCTGGGTTAATGCCACCAGTTGCACCTGCACCTGTACCTGCACCCATTACTGCAATTATACCTACTGCTATTGTGGAAGATCCACCTGTTGAGGGGGGGGGGCAACCATAGAATGCTATAAGGAATGTACCTGCTATGGGAGTGAAACTGGAGGATATTGAGAACTACATGGTTGAAAAAGCAAAAAGGGAATCACTTAAGCAAGTTTAAGAGTTGGAATCTAAGTAGATAAAAGCACTGAATCAAAAGATGTCCAAAATGGAAGAATTGATGAGAGATTAAGGCATGAGATATTCATTTGACTTTGATGATATGATGCAATTTGAGGAAGATAAGTTGCCTAATAAATTCAAGATGCCACAACTATAAAAGTTTAATGGTACTGGACCAAGGATTCACCTTAGTAAATAAATAACTACTATGAGCATTATTAAGGCTTCTTTATCTGTAGTTACCAAGTTATTTGTACTATCCTTGGAGGGTATGGCTATCAATTGGTATCATCGGTTAGAAAAATCTATCCAAATGGACTAGAGAGAATTGTGCATCGCTTTTCTAAAATAATATGACCACAATACCAGGCTTGAAGTGTCTATCAGGGATTTAGAATCGACCAAGTAGAAGCCTAATGAGTCATTTTTAGATTTTCTGACTAGGTTTATGAATAAGGCAGGATTAATGAAGAATAAGATGGCTAAAAAGGATCAAGTTAGGATGATAGTCCAAAATGTGTTCCCCTTCTGGTTGAGTAGTTACAGATAATGAACCCTAATATGTTTTTAAACCTTTATGATGGTAGGTTACAAGCTAAAGAGACTGAAAGTGAGAAGAAGAAGATTGCTAAAAGCATAAGAGCAAAGAAACACTAGATATGTTATAGAAGTGCATGTTCTTCAAAAACTAAGGAGATTCTCCAATTTTAACCAACCTTTTCCAAAAGTCTTAGAGCACCTAATGCAAAAGGGCTTACTTTATCCTTTACCTAATCCAAACCCACCAAACCCAAACACTCCAGGCTATAACCTAAACAAGCATTGTAAATTCCATCAAAACCTCCAACACTCCATGGATAATTGCATCTGACTCAAACATGATATCCAAAACCTTATGGACTTCAAAAAGATTATAGCCCTAAAAACCCAAACACCAGAAATAATCCTTTCTCAAACTACCGAAATGTACCACCCCCAACTACCATGATGATTAACTCAGAAGTTAGTGAGGAAGAAGTGCTAAGCTCCTTTGAGGACCTAGACTTTAAAACTAGTGAGAAACCTCCTAATGCCCCTAAAGTTATGGAAAGAGTAGAAGACTTATTAGGTCAACCTTCATGCAAGTTCGAATATAAAGTGTTTTACACTAAACCACCTTCTTTTAATATACCCTTTGAGTTGATTATGCCTATAGGATAAGGTGATGAGTTTGATGATGAGAAGCTACCAGATAAGAAAGAAAAATGCACATTTGTGGTATAGAAATATAAAGGCGTGGAGACACCTGGCAAGAAGATGCAAGAATAGTTGTTATGTCAGTTGCCTAAAGGACAACCACCTTGAGACTTAGCATCCCTAGTATCTAGAATAGGAAATAAATTTTCTTATTGCCTTATTTGAATAAAATTTTAGTTTCTTTTGAACTTTTTTTGTTTTAGTGTTCAATGACATGAATTCTGATCATACTTATTTATGTAATGTACATCCTAATGGTACTATGCATTATGATATTGATTGCATTTGCATGTTTAACATAAATTCAATTCAATTCAATTCATTCAGTATGGGCATAAATGCAAATTCAAAGAACATCTATATATCACATGATGTAACTTCTGAATATAGGAAATTTGAGGAAAAAAATAAAAAGAATGAAAAAGAAAAAAAGGGAGAAAAAAACAAGGAGAGAAAAAAATAATGAGAGAGAAAAAGAAAAAGAAAATAGTAAGGTAAAAATTAGAGAGAAAAAATTAGGACTGACTAGTAACAGAAGTTGTATCATGTGATGTAATGAATGTTCTCATTTTTGCCCTAATGGATAAGTAAGATTGAATTTGAACTTTTTGTTCAAATATTATATATTCGTCTTTATCATACTGCATAAGTATCTAAATGGAAAGACAATACATATTGAAAGATAAAATTAGAGATTTGAGATCACTATTTTAGTTATGTTTTCTCTTTTTACACCCCTTTGTGATTTTGTTTGTAAGTCTAGTGTCCTCATGGACATAAACAATTTAGGTGGCTCAGTAACTTGCATTGCAAGTCTTTTCTTATAACTATCAACAATTGTGGCATCAATATCAAGCCTTATGTTTTACTCAAGAATCCTTTGAAGATATAGGTCTTTCATATTGTCCTGAAAATCCTACTTTAAGGGACAACCCTCGAAATTAGTAGTAACAGTGATGATGAATTAGAGATGACCATACTGATGGTAGAGATATGATAGAGAAAAGAAAGTTGAAGCATATAACTAGAACAAAGTAATTACACAACTTAATAATAATTACATACTTCAATTAACAGTAGGGGCAAGTTTAGTTAATTTTAATATAAAGAATTATCTTTAGTCAGTTCACTCACTCCTCTGCATCTTTAGTATATAAGATTACAATTAATGGGGTTAGTAAGACAGAGGGTAAAAAATAACAGTGAATTAATTGAGTCTCTTGCACATGAAAATGAAAATAGGATTGCTAGAATATCATGAATGAATCCATAATGAAGTTGAGGGAAAAAAAATTCCAGGGGCAAATTATAGAATAGCAAGTCTATATTCAAAGAGCGAAGATGGAACACTAAAGTAGAGGAGCCAATATAAAAGATCTTAAGGCAGAAAGAAGTATATAAATACATCGACTATCATACACCAAATGCAATAGTAAAAAGAAAGTTTAACAGTGCATCAGTCAATAATAAGCTCCAATGTCAAGCCATGGACCCCACTTACTAGCCTGATCATCATCTGATGAACTCTATCTGAAGCTCTGGCATCAGAAGTACCAATAACAAAGCATTCAATGCTTAAACCTATAAGTTATTGATAAAGCACCTTATTCTTACACTCTAAGATTAGTAACATAGCTCTGTTCCAAACAGGAGACCTATTAGGATAATGCATGTCATATATAACATGCATACACTTGCATACATTTGTTGTGAAATACTTGCTTTGCATAATAAAGTCCTTGAGCTTAGATAAGATTGTACAAATACTCTGCTATTAACATTCAACATTAGTATTGAAAAAGTGCAAGAAAATAATCAAAATATTACATATAAAGCATTTAAAGAAGTAAAATAGGAAGAGCAACACTATCAAGGTGAACTTGATTCTCAATAGGACTTTAGACCATAGGAGCCTAATAAACTATGGGCCCATCCAATAAGGGAATATCATTGACAGTGATACTTGTAAAAGCATCATCCTGGCAACCTCAAGAGGCTATATGGGTCGTTCAAGTCCTTAGATTCAACATTCATCTCTATAGCCTCATCTGAGATATCTCTCCATAATAGTTAGACCAGTGTAGGGTATGGAATATGGTGATGAGAAGGTCCAACATATTAGTAATACATTCATTGGCCCTATAAAAGGGAAGAATGCATTCAAAAATTAAAGTGAATGCACTTTGACAAAATTATTTGATCGTGAAAGATTATCTCTAACTCATGAACCTTTTTTTTGTAAGAGATATCAAGAAGAGGAATGAAGCCTTCTACTATAGCATTAATGGAATGGCAAAAATAAAAATGCAGCCTACAGCCACAACTTCAATGGTGGAGTATCATGACCTTTGCGATCAGAGACATCATCATCACAATTAAAAGAGAAGAATGTAAAAGAATAACATTGCTTTTTAACAAAATCTCTTCACTTACAAATAGACCATACTAACTTATGGTATTTTGTGTAGGGAAAAACAAAAGGAGATGAAGAAGGGAAAAGGAACTGATACATTAGTAAGATCGAGCAAGATTGCAAATGCTAATCGTTCACCAGAGTATCACCTTGCATGACAAACAACTTGCCAAACACTCATCAAAACAATTAAGGGAAGTAACAAAACCTTATTTTCTTAGATTTTGAAATAAAAGCGCAATCCATAAATTGAATGTAAATTCATCCATTTCACAAGATCATGTGCGAAAAGCCTATCTCATAACCTTCAATCATAATGGCTCTTTTTTATTAGCCTTGCAGAATTCAAATTTTTACTTAGTAGTTTTGTATTGAGAGTTTTATAAAGTCTAATCAATCTAATGCTTTCTTTACACCCAAATAAGGGCAAGAAAATGCAAAGACAAAATTTATGGTTTTGCAGTGTAAATTACTTGAATTTGAAAGTATCATTTCAGTCTTTCGAATAATAAATGTGCATATAATACTCTAATGCTAAAAAATGAGTACGAGTACAAAATCCCTTGACGGCATCTATGTTGAGTAATATAAGAAAGGTGGAGGAATACTAAGAGGAGAATCAAAATAAAAGCAAACATAATTGACTCCAATGCTAAAAAATGAGTAAGAGTATTAATATGAACCTCTGGTGGTATCCACGATGAATAATACAAGAAAGGTGGGGGAATACTAAAAGAGTACCACGTCAAAAGCTGCTTCATTTACTCTAATGCTCTATAAGAGTAAGAGTATCCAAAGAGCCTTTCCAACGGTATCCTCATTGAGTAATATAAGAAAGGCAAAGGAATACTTGAATGAGGAAGAAAAGCACAAAAATAACTTGAAGACTATTTTAATACTCATAATTTGATTTGTTTATACTCAAATTCCATGAGTTTTGTTTAACAAATTATCTCTAAAATTAGGTGTGGAAGTAAGATCTTCACTTAGTAAAAGATATGCTCTCAACATAATATAGTTAACGATGCCTTTGACCTTTGTAAATGGCAAATAAATGATAGTCATGAAAATAAAAAATAATGAGATTCATTGAGTGCATGCTATCTCATCATAAAATGATGAATTTTCCCATAAATTTTCCACGTTATAATGTACTGTTGTACATTCATCATGATTGAAACTAACTTCAACAAGTTTATAAGAATTACAAATCCAGAAGGAAGTGCATCCAACTTTTATAGATGGTTAGAGCAGTGGAATTGAAATCAGTCAACACAGAAAAATTTAAAGTCAATTAGTAAAAATTCTACTCAGTTAGCACAAAGAATTCAAAGCATTCAACTCAAACAACCAAAGATAAAAATTGAGAGAAATTATGGATTGTAGCATCATTGGTGATTAATGCAAGGGTTGCAGCTAATCGCAAGCAGTTATGGATTGTAGCATCAAAGGCGAGCAATGTAAGGGTTGCAGCTAATCATGAGTAATTATAGATTGCAGCATCATTAGTGAGCAACAAAAGGGTTGAAGCTAATCACAAGCAATTATGGATTACAACATCATCAATGGACAATAAAAGGGTTATAGCTAATCACGAACAATTATGGATTATAGCATCATCAATGAGTAACGAAAGGGTTGCATCTAATCGCAAGCTATTATAGATTATAGCATCAAAGGTGAGAAATGTAAGGGTTGCAGCTAATGGCGAGCAATTATGGATTACAACATCATTAGTAAGCAATAAAAGGGTTGTAGTTAATCATGAACAATTATGGATAGTAGCATCATCAGTGGGCAATGAAAGGATTATAGCTAATCGTGAGAAATTATAGATTGCAGCATCAGCAGCTAGCAATGAAAGGATTGTAGCTAATCGCAAGCAATTTTGGACTGCGGCATCATTGGTGAGCAAGTATAGAATGCATCATCATTAATGAGCAACACAAGGGTTGCAATTAATTGAAATCAAAGGTGAGCAATGAAAGGATTGTAGTTAATTTGCAAGAATTATGGATTATAGCATCAAAGCAAGTAATAAAAGGATTGCAGTCAATTTTTAAGAAATTATGGATTGCAACATCAACGAGCAATTATGGATTGCAGCATTATCTGTGAGCAATAAAAGGGTTGCAGCTAATTATGAGCCATAATGGATTACAACATCATTATTAAGCAATGAAAGGGTTGCAGTTAATTAAAATCAGCCAATAGTTACAGACAGTAGCATTAAAGGCGGGCAATGAAAGGGTTGCAGCTAATCAAAATTGCGAGCAATTACAGATTATAGCATCAAGAGTGAGCAACAAAAGGGTTATATCTAATTAAAATCATTAGTAAGCAACGAAAGGGTTATAGTTGATTGAAATCATCAGTGAGCAAGGAAGAGATTGTAGCTGATCGAAAGCCTTGAGCAATTATGTGCTGCAAAATCAAAGGTAAACAATGAAAGTGTTGTAGCTATTCCAAAATTTTCAGCAATTAAAGATTGCAACAGCATAAATCTACATTGAGGAATGACAAAAGCAACATCACATGACTAAGTGTGATGTACATATTTCAATTAAGACTATACGTCTGAGTATGGTCAACATCATATGATCAAGTGTGATGTATCCTTTCAATCAGGACTATATGATCAAGTATAGTTAACATTGTATGATCGAGTATAGTGTGTCATTTCAATCTAGACTATACAACCTTGTGTAGTCAACATTGTATGATCGAGTATAATGTGTCATTTCAAATTAGACTATACGATTGAGTATAATCAACATTGTATGATTGAGTACAATGTACCCTTTCAATCCAAACTATACGGTCGAGTATAGTTGATATCATACGACCGACCATGATGTATCCCTTTCAATCCAGGCTATACGACCGAGTATAGTCGACATCATATGACCGAGTATGGTGTATTCCTTTAAGTCTAGACTATACGTCTGAGTATAGTCAACATCATATGACCAAGTGTGATGTATCCTTCCAATTTGACTATACGATAGAGTATAGTCGATATTGTACGATTGAGTATAATGTATTCTTTCAATTAAGACTATACATCCGAGTATAGTTAACATTGTATGACTGAGTATAGTGTATTCTTCTAATATGTACTATACGACCGAGTATAGTCAACATCATATGACCAAATGTGATGTATCCTTCTAAATCAATGCTATACGTTTGAGTATAGTGTTTCCTTAGATGTTTTAAGATTATGCCTAGTGCTGTACGGTAACACAAGCATTTATCGTGAACCAACGATCGCTTGCAAGCAAAAGCCTTAAGGAGAACAAGTAAGTACCCAAACTTTTGTTCTTAAGAAATTGTGTGTTTATTTGCTTTACCATAATTTGTCAAGAAAACAACAACAAAGGGGGGCAACTGTAAGCATCCAATTTCGGGATAATGAAGTATGGAGGTGACCAAGGACACTAATGATGAAAATGGTATAAATAGGTCTTCAACACTTGAAGTTTGAAACCTTAAAAGTCTAAATGCATTTTCAAAAAGAGTTTAATTGGTTTTTTTAAAGATTTGATTTTAATTTTTTTAGGACCTAATTGAAAATTTTAAATTCTTTTAGGCGTGTTTTTGTAATTAAAAAAAGAGGATCGAAATTTTGTAATTCCAATCAAAATTATACAATTTTGATCAGAATTATGTAATTCTAATTAGAATTACATAATTCCAGTCAGAATTACACCTTTTTCATTCTTTTTTGTATTTTTTATAGAAAATAAAAAATATTTTTCCTGAATTTTGATTAGCTAAAAATTTTCTTAAATTTATTTTTTGGATTTATCTAAATTTTTTAGAAATAAAGTTCTTTTAAAATCAAAACTCTACAGTACGTAGGACTTAGGGTTTTTTTTGGCTTTTTCCTATAAAAAAAGAGCTTAAGATCTTAGAAAGGGGTCCCAACTCTCAACCCTCACCTTTGTTTCTGCAAACTCTGGACTCTCTCTTTTTTCCTGCACTTACAAAATATTCTTTATTCTTTATTTCATTTTGGAAGTAAGGAGCAATAAGCTATTTTGAGAAAAGAATAACAAGTTTTTGAAGACCTATTTAACAAATAAATGGTGATCTTACTAGTCTGAGGAGCCAACCATAGTGCATCCATAATCATCTTCTCCATCTCTATTTTCCATTATTTTATTATTTTTGTTCATATTGAATTTTAGTTTTACTTAATTTTTGTTGTTATTTTGTTTATTCCTTAACCATTGTTTATTTTTGTGCTAGTGATTATGGAGAGGATCACTTAATTAGTTTACTCAAAGAATAAAATTTATGAAGATCCATGGAATGCCATGGATGGAACCTTGTAGGTAAATATAATTTCTAGGTTTTATTTTTATTTTTATTTTTTAGTTTGTTTATCATTATTTATTTATTTATTTTTGGGTTGTATTAATTTTCTTTTCTCATTATTTTCAATAGTTCTTTATAATAACCTCAATATTGGGAATAATGAAATTTCGTGTGTGTGCTTGTTTTTTTTTTTTTAATTAATTGGATAGAAAAATTAGAGTTCCAATTGGTAATTTATTGAAAATAATGGCTTTAGAGAGAATAAGGGTATTTTTTATTTATTAAAATTGTATTAGATTTAAGTGGTTAGAATTAGGGTTGTTTGTTAATCATTTTATTTATTGTTCATGTTCACTTTAATTAAATTACGGTTTTTAGAATAAGTTAAATTAATTGTTTGATCTTTTATTTGATTGTTTTTGGGCTTATTTATTCTTTTTATGTGTTTTGGGCCTTAAGCCTATATTGGGCTTTAACCCATTTAAATAAATTTAGATTTTTAAGTTTAATTAATAAAATGCATATTCGGTCCATAATTAATTAGATTTAGGGTAGAGATAACATAGGGCCAATTAGTTAATTTAGATATAGACCCACTTAATTTAATTAATTTAGACTTAGCCCATTTAATTTGAGTCTTTTCCATAATTTGTAGACTTACGATCACTTTAGAATTAAAATATGTAAAATTAGACTCACTAATTTAAATTCTTCATAATTTGTAGATTTAGACCCATTTTTAGAATTAAAATAAATAAACTCCACTAATTTAAATTCTTTATAATTTGTAGATTTAGGCCCATTTTTAGAATTAAAATAAATAGACTTAGGTTCACTTAATTAAAATTAAATAGGAATTAGGCCCATTAGTCTCTAAGCTCACTTATAAGTTAAAATATGTACATTTAACCTATTTAATTAACATCAATGTAGCTAAGATCTTGGGTGCACACTAAACCCCGATGTTTACACAATTCCTAAGAGCAAAGCATTACTGAACTACCAGCCCTAGTAATATATAAATCATAGCTAAGAGCAAAGCATTACTGAGCCATATAACCTCCAACACTCACTCTTAATCCTATCGGTGTGCACATGGTCCTGATGAAACCCGTCAGGTAGCCCATTGCACCATAGTTCATTTAAAAAAAAAAGGTAAATACAACAAGAAAGATTACAATAAAATAAAATAAAATAAAAATTAACTAATCAAACGAAAATTTAATATAAACATGCTTATATAACCATAACAAATAATAGGAGAATTTAATCCAAGTATACTCTTATAAGAATATAATTCTTTTAACAAATTCTCCCATTTTATCACAATCAATGAATTTATATTTAATATAAAATATCCTACGCACAGTTCAATTATTAACTTATAGGTTGAATGCACTCATCTGCGCAGTCAAGCTCGATTGGAGGCGCGGTTAAAGAAAAGAAATAAACAAATATGGAAATAAAAACGGAAATCCTATGAATTCTAGATTTCTAAAGAAAGACTTGATTAAAAATATGACTCTACTAAAAGTGACTCGATGTCACGTTATACGAGAAATCTATTAAAAATTTGACAAAGTCTCCTCTATAAAATGGACATCTTTCTACAAAAGTTGAGTCAATCCTACACAAAAAAACACTTCAAATACCAGCAATAACTCGAAATCTCGGGTTGGGCACCCAAACTACACTTTATGCCAAACTGAGTACTAATTTCACAAATCACAATTTATAACAATAAAATTTCATTTAAATACCAAAATTAATTTATTTACACAATAAAAGCATAAAAGACATTTATTTATAAAATAAATAATAAAATTCACATTAATAATCAAATTATAGTATAAAAGCCCTTATTTTAATTTTAGAAATTAAATAGCATTTAATTATCAGTAATTATTTAAATTATTCAATTATATAATTAAGCAATCGAAAACTGGTTTAAATCTTAAAAATTATGAAACAATTTTTATTCAGATATTATTTCGATAATTACTAATAATTAGCTAAAATAGGAATTAATTCATAAAAATTATTTTAATATTATTTATTACTTAAAAACTATACAAAACATAATAATTCACAATAATTTCAATTAAAATATAAAATTTACTAATTTATACTAATTTTCCTAAAAAATTCATTTTCGACATAAAAATTCAGAAATTGATAATGAAAATTTGGTACATAATTTTAATAAACTTCCTTAACAAAACTTGCTTAAAATAATTAGTAGAATTTATTAAAAATATAAAAAAAATTTTGGGCTTGGGAACAGTGTCGTGAACAGTAACCCCAGATCTTGAGCATTTGAAAAATTCACAAAAATTATTTTCAGAAACCTTACAACATCTACAATAATTTGACCTAAAGAACCAATATCAAATAAAATCAAATTGAAATTCAATTTAACAATTTAACTAAAATACCCAAAATTAAACTTTACGAAATTGAGATTGTTATTATTGTTAAAATTCGAAATTGATTGAGGGGAAAGACTACCTAGAAGGAGATGAGTCATTTGAGACCAATGACAGTGTCAGTGCTCACCAGAGCTAGCGATAGTGGCTCTCCCCATTTTCGATCACTTGAAGAAATTGTGAAGAAAAGGGGAGAAAGGAAGGACGTCGAAGGAAGGAGGAGCTGGCAACACCTTCTAGAGTTGTTCAGTGACGTCTGGTGGTGGTTAATTGGTAATGACAATGACGGTGGTGGAAGTGGTGTTGGGTGGGAGGGGAAGAGAGGAAGAAAGAAGAAAAGAAAAAGAAAAGAAAGAAGGAGAAAACAAGAAAAAAAACATTTTTGATATTTTTTTTCAAGTACAAAAAGTACACATATATGTATATTATATTAAAAATACCCATTCCAATAATTACACACACACACACACACACACACACATACATAATACTCTTAAAATTAAATTACAATTTTTTTAACACTATAATTTTAACATTAATCTAATAAAATTAATTAAATTTAATAATCCCCTTTTAATATTAATAAAATAAAATTCACATTTAAATTCCCAATTAATTTCATAATAAATATCGAAATTCCGGTGTTTACAATCTTCCTTCCTTGAAAAAAATTCATCCTCAAATTTTTGATAATTAAAATATGTAAAATGTATCCTTAATGAAAGAGATAGGGATAGGCCACCTGCATCGCTGCCTCCATCTCCTACATGCAGTCCCCTACTGTGTGGTTGCTCTACAACACCTTCATCATCGGTATCTCCTTAGTGCAAAGTTAATAAACTTAGCGTTCCATAATCGACACAGGATATTCCTCATAAGAAAGATCTTCACTGACCCCCACAGTTTGAGGCTGAAGGATGTGAGAAGGATCATGAACATACTTCGTTAGCATAGATGCATGGAACACAAGGTGAATTTAAGATAATTTAGGTGGCAACACCAATTTGTAAGCCATTTCTCCAACTCTTAAACGTATCTTGAAAGGTCTAATATATCTCGGGGCTAATTTACCCTTCTTACCAAACCTCATAACCCCCTTTATTGGAGACTCTTTCAGAAACACCATGTCTGCAATGGAAAAGGACACATCCTTCCTCTTAGGATTTGCATAACTATTCTATCTACTGAAAGCTATCCTCAATCACCGTCGAATAATGGGCACCTTTTCAGAAGTAATCTGTATTAATTCTAGACCTATCAGTTGTCTTTCTCCAACTTCCTAACACAATGGTGATCTAAACTTTCTACCATATAATGCTTCATAAGGAGCCATCTTAATACTTGCATGATAATTGTTGTTATATGCAAATTCAATCAATGGCAAATGTATGTCCCATTGACCACCAAATTTTATCACACACATCCTCAACATATCCTCCAGGGTCTGAATGGTCCTTTCTAATTGATTGTCTATTTGAGGATGAAATATTGTGCTAAAATCAAGTCTGGTACCTAATGCCTTATGCAATTCTTATAAGAATGCTGAGGTAAAAGTAGCTCCTCTATTAGACACTATACTTACTAGTACCCTGTGGAGACAAATAATTCTATTGACATACAAGCTTGCTAGTCTATCAGTAGAGTATTCTTCTTAATTGGCAGAAAGTGTGTTGACTTACTTAGCCTGTCAACTATCATCCAAATAGCATAATAACCACTAGTAGTATGAGGCAATCTAGTCATAAAATCCTTAGCAATCATATCCCACTTCCACTTTAGGATAGGCAATGGCTATAATAATCCTATAGGCCTCTGGTGCTCTAGCTTCACTTGCTGACAAGTGAGACACTTGGATACAAATTCTGTAATATCTTTTTTCATTCCATTCCACCAATATGTATCTTTTAAGTCATGATACATCTTGGTAAAACCTGGATGAACACTGTAAGTAGAAAAATGTGCCTCTTCCATGATTTCTTTTCTCAATTCATCCATATATGGCACACACAACTAAGTACCCAAATGTAGCACACCTTCTTTATCAATCATAAATCCAATTGACCTACCTTGTTGCACTTTAAACATGATCTTCTATAACTACAGGTCCTTTCTCTAAGCTGCTTTAACTTGATCCAAGTATGTTAATTGTACCATGAACTAAGCAAAGATGCATTTCGTACTCACCTTCAATTGTAACCTTTGGTCGATTAACTCATGCATCTCCTTAACAATTGGTATCCTTTTTGTACTGATGTGTGTAAGGCTTTATGAGGACTTTCTACTCAATGCATATGCAACTACATTTGCCTTGCCTGGATGGTTCATAAGAGAACAATCATGGTATTTTAGAAGTTCCATCCATCTTATTTATCTTAGATTCAGATCTGTCTGTTGGAATATGTACTTTAAGCTCTTGTGGTCAGTGTATATTTCACAAGTCACACTATACAGGTAATGCCTCTAAATCTTTTGTGCAAACACCACGGCTGCCATTTCTAAGTCATGAGTAGGATAATTTTGCTCGTGCTTCTTTAACTACCTTAAAGCATAAGCAACTACTCTTCCATTCTGCATTAATATATAGCCTAATCCTACTCGGGAAGCATCACAATACACTGCATACCCTTCATTCCCAGAAGGCAAGGTTAACACTAGAGCTGAAGTCAATAAGTCCTTAAGCAACTAAAAGTGCTCCTCGTATCTATCTATCCATATAAACTTAGCATTCTTTTAGGTATTTCTTGTCAAAGGTGCAACAATCTTGGAGAAATCCTTCACAAAATGTCCTATAATAGCCAAGCAAACCTAGAAAACTCTTTACTTTTATGACTAATATGGGTCTTGGCCACTCTGTAATAGCTTTTATTTTCTTAGGATCCATTTATATGCCATATTTAAATACCACATGGCATAAGAATGCCACTTGATCCAACCAGAATTCACACTTCAAAAACTTGGCATATAACTAGTGCTCTCTAAAAGTCTAAAGAACCAATCTCAAATGCATTGCATATTCTGCCTTACTTTTAGAGTATACTAGAATATCATTAATAAATACAATCACAAATTAGTCCAAGAATGGCCTAAAACCCTATTCATTAAGTCTATAAAGGCTGCTGGGGCATTAGTCAACCTAAAGGACATCACCAAGAATTCATAAAGGCCATACCTTATTCAAAATGCAGTCTTGGGTACATCTTTACCTATAATCCTCAATTGATGATACCCATACCTTAACTCATTATTGGAGAAACATCAGTCTCCTTACAATTGGTTAAACAAATAATCAATCCTTAGGAGTGGATACTTATTATTAATGGTAACCTTATTCAATGGTCTGTAGTTGATACATAGTCGAAGACTACCATCATTCTTCTTCATAAATAATACTAAAGCACACCAAGGAGATGTACTAGGCTGAATAAAACCTTTATCAAGAAATTTTTATAATTACTCTCTCAGCTCTTTCAATTCTACATGCACCATTCAATATGGTGGCATAGAGATAGGATATGTACTACGCACTACATCGATGCAAAATTCTATCTCCCTTTTTGGTGGCAAGCTTGAAAATTCTTTAGGAAAAACATCTGAAAACTCATACACCACTGACACCCTTTCAACAGCCCCCTTATATGCTTATATATCCCTAACCACAACTAAGTAGCCTTGACAACCTCCTCTAAGCATCTTCTTAGTTATGATCGTAGAAATAATATTATGATGAGGCATTAAAATCTTATCACCTCTAAATTTGAATTCCTCATCAGTTAGAATTTTGAAAATTACTTCCTTCTCTCAATAGTTTACCATGGCATAATATTGTGCTAACCAATCCATCCCCATAATTATATCGAAATCAATCACATCTAGTAGAACCAAATCTGCTAGCAACTCTTCGCCTTCCACCAACACTGGACAATATGGAAAGAACATATTTGTTTCCAACTCATCACTAATTGGAGTCGCTACAGATAAAGGAATCAATAACTTGGAAGGTTAACATACTATTCCAGAAGCAAATGCATGAGGCACAAAAGAGTACGAAGCACCCAGATCAAACAAGACTCTAGCCTCAAAGTAACATACTATGAGAATACCTGCCACAACTACATTAGATGCCAAAGCATCTTGAGGAGTTAAGGTAAATACTCTAGCCTGACCATGACCTGCCTGTTGTGAAGTGGACAGTTGCACATATCCTCAACCCTCAATTTTTCCTCCAAAACCTCTGCCGTACTAACTCGTATACTAAGTTGGTCGCTATTGAGGATACATAGGTACCTGATACTACTGATGTGCCTGCTAAAATACCTGAGCATATAATGTTTGGAACCTATACTTAGGACAATCCTTAGCAAAATGCCCAAACTGTCCACACCGAAAATAAGCTCCTAGCACTAAGTGACACGAACCCTAATGTACTCGGCCACAAGTGGCACATGCACTAGCCCTAGATCCTAAATTGCCATGTTCGGAGCTCTACCCACCACTGCTACTACTGGCATCTACACCAAACTTAGCAGTCCTACCACTTCTACAGCTTTGAGCATAATTGTGTCTACTAGTCTGATGTGCTCTAAATTGTCTAATTTGTTGAGAAGTACCCCCTGTTTGAGTAATCATGTTACTTATCTAAAAAATAAGCTGCAGAACCCCTTTAAGCTGATCTGCCACTAGTGCCATGTCGGATATATGTCCGCTCAAGCTTTCTAGTCCCCTCAACTACACTCTTAAGGCTATGACCCCCTTGTATGGATGCTAATATAAGTTGGGCCTAACCTAGTCATATAGAGTTTCACTACTCTCATATCATCCTCCATCACATTTGTAGCATGATGTGACAGTTTGAAGAAGTCTTGAGTGTAGTCCCAATCTGATCGATCTCTCCTGGCAATGTTCAGTAACTGCCACTTGTAGTTCTCTCTCATCGATGCTAGGTAGAAAAATCTCTCCTTAAAATCCAACCAGGTCATCGTAGTCATGAATAGCTAGATAGACTATATGAACCAATCCTGAGCTATAGTTAATACAGATAACTCTACTATTATGATTTGCTAGTAGTCTGTGTATCCTATTATGGTTCTAGCCTCGATGGTATTTATAAAGTCCAAAGCATCCCCTATACCATCAAAGGAAACTCGCCTGACTATGGAGTACAATAAGGCGACATCGACATTTATCATCCCTTAATTCCTCTAATAAAGCATTTATTGTACTAGAGGCATTGCTTGGTTAAGGGTTGCTAAGCCTTGATTATTTCCTACCATACCCACTCCAAAGGATGTAGGATCCTCTACTAGAATTTTAGGCTCTGCTTACTACTATTCCTGCCTATGAGCCTCTGCCTTTGCCTCTACCTCTACCTCTACCTCTACCTCTATGTCGAGGGGCAGGAGGAAGAATTTCATCCTGAATAAACTATTCATCTTCATTCTCCTTAAAGGTTGCTTTCGTAGCAGGAGCAGTTCACGCTCTCCTCATTTTGAAAAGAGACACAAAACAAATTCAAGATAAGACAAGGATACCACACAAACACAGAATGTAAGGAACAACGAATACAATAAGTGGCAATTATCAACCTATTACTATAGTAGCTTATGAAAAATAGACATTTACAGCTAAAAACACATATGAAATGTCACATCCCGAACCTAATGACACATGACTGACACTAGGGAATGAGAAAGCATAAGGCTTCCAAAACATATAGTAAGCCTTAAAGAAAATTTACAATAAAATATAGGAAAAAAATTAAATGAAATGTTTAAATAAATAAATAACACAAATAACATGATATCCAAATCAATCTTTAATAAAATATAATAATTAACATTAGTATAAATCTTTAATACCGGTAATAATCCATAAAATATAACATAATAGATAACCACTACTACTATTATGGTGTTCTAGATTTCAAATGTATAATAATATATGTCATATAGACCTACATAGAATAACCAGAGAAGAAGAAACCCGACGTAAGGAAGGAAAACTAACAGAAGACTCTCGAGATCCTAAAAAAATAATTGAGGGGAGTTAGGCCTCACTGTGTAAGTTAATAAAAGAAATGTATATAGTGTGAAAATTTCCTTTAAAAATTATATTTTATGAAAATATAAAATATAATATATATTATAAAACATTTGATTTATCGAAATCCTCTTTTATCAAAATAAAGTATTTGAAATCATAAAAAATATATATAAATATAATAAACTTTTTTAAAAATAATTTTTATAAGAAAACTAGGTAGAACCATAGTCCAAAATTCTAATAGCCTTTTGACTCTCTTAAAATCCATAGATTGCCAGTTCCTGAGAGCAAAGCATCCATCGAGCTATTAGTCACGGTAAAATCACTTAAACTAATATTTACTGGCAGTTCTTGACAACGAAGCATCATTGAGCTACCGACCCCAATAATATATAAATCATGCCCAAGAGCAAAGCATCACTTAACCTTATATACAATCTCACAAAAATCATGCCCAAAAGCAAAGCATCACCGAGCCATATAACCTCCAACACTCATTCTCAATCCTACCGGTGCACACACAGTCCTAATGAAACCCATCAGGTAGCCTATTCAATTGTAGTTCATTTTAAAAAAAATAAAAGAAAATAAAACAAGGAAGATTACAATAAAATAAAATAAAAATAAAAATTAACTAATCATAAGAAAATTTAATATAAACATACTTATACAACCATAGCAAATAATAGGAGAATTTAATCTAAGTATACTCTTATACTAATATAATTATTTTAATAGATTCCCCTATTTTATCATAATCTATGAATTTATATATAATATAAAATATCCTACACACAGTTCAATTATTAACTTATAGTTTGAATGTGCTCCTCTACACAGTCGCGCTCGACTTCGACTTGTCAACTCGACTGGAGGCACAACTAAAGAAAAAGGAATAAACAAATATGGAATTAAAAATAAAAATCCTATAAAATCTAGATTTCTAAAGAAAGACTCGATTAAAATTACGACTCTAAAAAAATCCGATGTCATAATATATGATAAATCTTTCAAAAAATTCGACAGAGTCTCCTTTGTAAAATGGATATCTCTTTACAAAAGTAGAGTCAATCCTGCACAGAAAAATACATCAAATACTAGTAATAACTCCAAATCTCGGGTTGGGCCCCTGAACTATACATTATGCCCAACCGAGAACCAATTTCAAAAATCACAATTTATAACAATAAAATTCCATTTAAATACCAAAATTAATTTATTTACGCAATAAAAGCACAAAAGACATTTATTCACAAAATAAATAATAAAATCTACATTAATAATCAAATTTTATTATAAAAGCCCTTATTCTAATTTTTGAAAATAAATAGTATTTAATTACCGATAATCATTTTAATTATTCAATTATATGATTAAGCAATCGAAACCTCATTTAAATCTTAGAAATCATAAATATAATTTTTATTCGGCTATTATTCCGATAATTACTAATAATTAGCTAAAATAGAAATTAATTCATAAAAATTATTTTAATATTATTTATTACTAAAAAACTATCCAAAACATAATAATTCACAATAATTTCAATTAAAATATAAAATTTACTAATTTATACTTATTTTCCCAAAAAATTCATTTTCGACATAAACATTTGGAAATTTATAATAAAAATTTGATACATAATTTTAATAAACTTTCTTAACAAAACTTGAAATAATTAGTAAAATTTATTAAAAATATAAAAAATTTTTGGGCTCAGCAACAGTGTTGTGATAGTAACTCGAGACCCTAAGAATCCAAAAAATTCATAAGAATTCATAAAAATGATTTTCAGAAACCTTACAACATCCACAATAATTTGTTGTAAAGAACCAATATCAAATAAAATCAAATTGACATTCAATTTCACAATTTAACAAAAATACCCAAAAAGTAAACTTTTACGAAATTGGAGTTGTTACTGGTATTAAAATCCAAAATTGATTGAGGGGAAACACTACCTAGAAGGAGGGGAGTCATATAAGACTAATGATGGTGTCAGAGCTCGCCGATATTATACTACAAATGACCATTCCAATATATATATATATATATATTAAAATTAAATTACAATTTTATTAACACTATAATTTTAACACCAATTTAATAAAATTAACTAAATTTAAGAATCCCCATTTAATATTAATAAAGTAAAATTCACATCTAAATTCCCAATTAATTTCATAATAAAAAATGAAATGTTTACATTCAGATGATCAGTTAACAACTTTATGTTGAGAGTTTATAAACTCTAATCAATCTAATGCATGCTTTGCACCCAAATGAGAGGAAGAATATGCAAAAACAAAATTTATGGACTTGCAGTATAAATTGCTTGAATTTCAAAGTATCATTTCAGTCTTTTGAATAATAAATGTGCATAGAATCTACTCTAATTCTCATAAATGAGTATGAGTACAAATCCCTTGATGGTATCCACACTGTGTAATATGAGAAAGGTGAGGGAATGCTAAGAGGAGAATCGAAATAAGATCAAGTATAATTTACTCTAATACCAAAAAATGTGTAAGAGTATCAACATGAACCTCTAATGGTATCCATACTGAGTAATACAAGAAAAGTGGGGGAATACTAAAAGAATACCATGCCAAAAGTACTCTATTTACTCCGATACTCGATAAGAGTATGAGTATCCAAAGGACCTTTCCAACAGTATCCACATTGAGTAATATGAGAAAGGCAGGGGAATACTTGAATAAGGAAGAAAAGCACAAAAATAGCTTAAAAAATATTTTAATACTCAGAATTTGATCTTTTTATGCTCAATTTCCATAAGTTTTGTTAGAAAATTCTTCCTAAAATTAGGTGGAAGTAAGCTCTTCACTTGGTAAAAAAAAAATGCTCTCAACATAAGATGATTAATCATACCTTTGACTTTTGTGAATGGCAAATAAATGATAGTCATGAAAAATAAAACTAGTGAGATTCTTTGAGTGCATGCTATCTCATGAAAGTGATGAATTTTCTTATAAATTTTCAAAAATATAAAGTACCTTTTATAAGAATCATCATCTTGAACTAACTTTAACAAGTCTTCAAGAACATCAAGTCTAAAGAAGAAGATAAACCTAAAATATGGAATCAGCACTAGAGCCAACAAGTTAATCAAAGTTAGTAAGCAAAAAAGGTGGGTTAATTAGAGTCAATCAGTGAAAAATTCAAAGATAATCAGCCAAAAAATTTCCAATCAGTCAGCACAGTTGGTTACATAAAATCTCAAAATCCTAGTCAACATGAAATTCCAATGTGACATCTGCATTTTGTATACACTGTACTTCATCTTAGTTATATGCTATACAGTAGCTATAACACAATTTTCAAATTCACCTTGTTATATGCTACACAGTAGCTATAATATAGTCTTCAAATTCGCTTTGTTATATACTACATTGTAGTTCTAACAAAAATTCCAAACAATCAAAACTTGCTAAACACTACACAAAAGTTATAACACATTATCAAATCACTTTTTGCTAAACATTCCATGGGAATTATAGCACATTTTAAATCTTTTCGCTAGACACTCCATAGGACCTATAGCACCATTATCATAATTTGCTAGATGCTCCATAAGACCTATAGTATATTTGTCTTTACTTATACACTACACAGTAGTTATAGCTTATTTTCACTAAATGTTCTATAGGAATATAGCAAAAATTTCAATCACATTTACTAGACATCCCATAAGAGCTATAGTACAATTTGCTAGACACTACACAGTAGTTACAACATATTTTCGCTAGACATCCCATAGGGAATATAATGAAAATCATAATCACTAAATGTCCTATAGGGAATATAGTGAAAATCACGATCACTAAACATCCCATAAGGAATATAGTGAAAATCATGACCATTAGATGCCCTATAGGGAATATAGTGAAAATACCTACCAAATGCCCACAGGAACTATAACCTATTTTTAAAATACACTAAACACAGTGTCAACTGCTATTCACTAAAAATAGTGAAAACATCACCACTATATATTCTATTAGAACTATAGCCTATTTTCAAAATGCACTGAATGTAGTGTCAACTGTTATTCACTAAACACAATGATAACATTACCGCTATATGTTCCATAGGAACTATAGCCTGTTTTCAAAATACACTGAACATAGTGATAGTATCACCAATATATGTTCCATCGGAACTGTAGCCCATTTTTAAAATGCATCGAATGTAGTGTCAACTTCTATTCACTGAATGCAGTGATAACATCACTAATGTATGTTCGATTGGAACTATAGCTTGTTTTCAAAATGCACTGAACACAGTGTGAACCACTATTCACTAAACATAATGACAACATCACCACTATATGTTCCATTGAAACTATAGCCTAGTTTTAAAATACATTGAACACAGTGTCGATCATTATTCACTGAACATAGTGATAGCATCATTGTTATATGTTCCACTAGAACTATATTATATTTTCAAAATACATTGAACACAATGTCAATTACTATTCACTGAACACAATGACAACATTACCACTATAAATTTCATTGGAACTATAGCCTATTTTCAAAATGCACTAAATGTAGTGTCAACTACTTTTCACTAAACACAGTGATAACATTACCGCTATATGTTCCATTAGAACTATAGCTTGTTTTTAAAATACACTAAATGTAGTGTCAACTATTATTCACTGAACACAGTGATAGCATTATTGCTATATATGTTCCACAAGAACTATGGTCTATTTTCAAAATACACTGAACATAGTGATAGCATCACTGTTATATATTCCATTGGAACTATAGCCTGTTTTCAAAATGCACCGAATGTATTATCAACTGCTATTCACTAAACATAGTGATAACATCATTGCTGTATGTTCCATCAGAACTATAGCTTGTTTTCAAAATGCACTGAACACAGTGTGAACCGTTATTCATTGAACACAGCGATAGCATCACCGCTATATGTTCCACTAAAACTATAGCCCGTTTTCAAAATACACTAAACACAATATCAATCGCTATTCATTGAACACAGTGATAGCATCACTGCTATATGTTCCACTAGAACTATATTATATTTTTAAAATACACTGAACACATTTTCAACTGCTATTCACTGAACATAATGATAGCATCACCACTATATGTTCCATTAGAACTATAGTATGTTTTCAAAATACACTGAACATAGTGTTAATTGCCATTCACTGAACATAGTGATAACATCATCGCTATATATTCCACTAGAACTATAACCTATTTTTAAAATACATTGAATGCATTATTAATCGCTATTCACTAAACACAGTGAATACATTGAATTGTTATCATAAGTAAAAATTCCATAGGAATTCTAGTGTTCCTTAAATCGCATTCAATACTACATTATATTATGTATAATCATGGCACACAGGTAAGTGTTTTGACTTTTTATTTAGAAATTGTGTGCTTATTTGCTCTGCCACAATTTTTCAAGCAAATCACAATAAAGGGGGGGCAACTGTAAGCACCCAATTTCTAGATGTTTGAACTTGGATAGAGGACCTAATGATGAAAATTAACTATGAAATTAGATTTATTGGTTTTGAACTAAATTATAAATTATTTTTATATTTTATTTATTTATATCTTTTTTTAAAAAAATTTATAAAAAAAGAAATTTCAAAAAAAAAAAGAAATGATTAAATTTTTAAAAAAAAAAAGAAAAGAAAATTTAAAAAAAGAAAAAAAAAAGCCAAAGTTTGGCCCATTTGGCCTAAAAAATTCAAACGAATTGAAAGTAGTAAACTTTGGCCATAAATTCTTTGATTGGCTAATCAATGGCCAAACTTCGTCTGTTATTTTTATTTTTTTAATTTATTTATCTTGATTTGGTTATTATTTTTATTTTATTTGATAAATGTGTTTGTTTTATTTGATAAATAATGAAAATAATTTATTTTTTTTTTAAAGATTTTATCATGTATCCAATTTAGGGTTACACGGGTGTTTTTTTTTTATATAAATACATACTTTTCCTTTGTCTATTGAGGCTCCTAATTGATTATTATTTTTCTCTACTTTTCTTATTCTTTGCCATGGGCAAAAGCACATCCACTCTTCTTTACTTTCACATACCTTTTTTTTGTTCTTAACCATCAATCATATTCAATTCAAATTAAAATCACAGACAGATAGAATAAAAGCTATAGGCTTCCATCAATTGGTAATAATATCTTCTAAGGGGAATTAATACTGCATCCATTAAGTCATCTTTTCTTCTACTCCTTTCTATTTTTATTTTGTTTGATTCTTTTTATTTGATTTGATTTAATTTTAATTTTGTTTAACTACTAATCCTTATTTTTTTTTTTGTTTTTGTGTTTATGGGTGACATGAATTCACTATGGAGAATAAAACCCATAAAGATTCATGGAATGCCATGGATTAAATTTTGTATTTGAATGTAGTTTTTAGGGTTATTTATTTATTTATTTATTTTTATTTTTTGGTTGTTTTATTTTCTATTTTTATTCATTTAGTTTTTTGGGTTGTATTAATTTTTATTTTTATTTTTATTTTCAGTAGATCATTGCAATAGCCCAAATAGTAGGAATAGTGGAATCTTGTGTGTGGTTGTGTGTTTTATTTTAATTAATTGATTAGTAAAATTAGGGTTTCAATTGGGTAATTAATTAAAATTAATAGCTATAGAGATAATTAGGGTTTTTAATTAAAATTGAATTAGATTTAAGTGGATAGAATTAGGGGTTATTAATTAATTAATTAATTAATTTACTTGTTCATGATTCGGTATCTGTAAATAATTAGTTAGTTAAATATTAGGGCCACTTTACTTAATTTGCTTTTTTTTTTTATTGAATCCATTTTGTTTTTAGTTGTTTTGTTTTAGTTACTTTTTGGCCCATTTTTGTACTTAATTAATTTAGGTTAATTAGAAATTTAGGCCCATCTTTTAATTAGCTCATTAATTAATAGATTAATTAATTAAAAATGTATTTTTAGACCCATAATTAACTAGATTTAGATTAGAAATAATTTAGGCTCACCAAGTTAATTTAGACATAAGCCCACCTAGGTTGATTAAAATTAATTAGATATAGTTCATTAATTTAAAGCCTTTTCAATAACTTGTAGATTTATGATCACCTTAAAATTAAAACATGTAGAACTAGGCCCACTAATTTAAATATTTCATAATTTACAGAATTAGACTTACTTTTTAGAATTAAAATCAATAGACTTAAGGTCATTTAAATTAAAATTAAATAGGAATTAGGCCCATTAGCTTTTAGACTCATTTGTAAATAAAACATATAGATTTAGCCCATGTAATTAAAATCAATATAGATTATACTAACTTAAGGACTGTTTTGCTTTATGAATGCATTGTTTATATGTTTTTCATGAGATTGGTTGCCATGGAGTTAGACAAATGTTCAATTAGGGTTTAATGAAATTGCATGTAAATAGACAATAATTTAGTAATTAATAAACTAATTCCAAATGAACATAAGACTGAAAAAAGTTAGTATTATGTATCAAAAATCTCTTGTTTGTGGTGCTAACTCTCTTTTAGATAATTGAGTTACCACCACTTTTAAAATGTCCCAATTATTACCCTAAGGTGGCGACTCCTCATCTCTATGCTATGTCTTTAAGATATAGTAGTGTGTTCTCTAGAGCTATGAGCTCAAATAGTGTCATGGTTGCTAAAATCTTGGACTCGCGCTAAATCCTACCATTTACACATGCTAAAATAGAATTCAACTATGCAGATGGATATTACCAAGACCAAACATTAGAAATCCTTATCCTTAGTCCTAATTTTATGGGCATCAAAGTATCACATTAGACCACAAAACTTATAATATTACACCTATAAATGAAGGCACCATCTGTTAAAATGTTCAATGAGCACAGGGGGGTTGTATAAATGTACACCCACCCTTCCCCCCATCCATGCATTAGCCAAGGAACACTTAGTGCAACATGTAGCCCTTTTAAACTCCCACAACCTTTAAGAGACTTTAACTTAACACATGTACAAAATCTTTCCACATCAAATAAACCAGAAAACCAATAAGAAGGAAACACCATATTACATAAATTATCCATAGATGGGTCACCAAAGACCAATATGAATTAAAGATAATTATCCTGTATAACAATCTCTATAAACTTTCAGCTCTTATATATAAACCACTAAAATAGCTATTATAACTTAAACTTTAAAAATTTTCCAATATCTAATATGCCATCAAATAAAGTTCAAGTTTTTTTTAATAGGATGCCATGAAATTTGGTAGTATAAATAGGCTAGAATGCTACATTGAATCCCATTTCTCTACATGGACACTTGTACACCATTGCCTATTAATGCAGAACAAATTTAATAAACTTATTTAGCACTTTTGTAAGAGGTGCATATCTTATTTAATGCAATCTACAACTAGGGGCTGCCTAACTCCAATACCAACCACTTTCCACTTGAATATGGTCATGATGTTTCTAAAGAAGGCTACAATAGTGAGACTTTGGTACATCTCCACACTTGCATTTTTAGAATTAAAATTCCCTTAATTATGTAAATATGGGCTAATAGGTGTGCATGATTACTAATTACATTCATATTAAAAATGGAAATCATGTTTAATCCCTATCTTCTATTATTCAATTCAATAAGTTTTATATAATATATAAACAAAATTAATTTTTTTTTAATAGAATGATATGCAACTTGGATCCACACACTAAACTAACCTTTCTCAAGACATCACTTTCATTGCTTAGATTCTCCTCACTGGTCTCATAACCCTCTCTACCACATGCTCCTCCCTTCAATTCTCTCTACCCTCTAATGCCTCCAGTTGCTCTGTAACCAATCCTTTTTGACCTTCTTCAATGGCAGTAAGCTCTTATTTCATAGTAACCTTGATATGGCCTCCACTTTGCTCTCAAACTACATTCATGATCTTGATTTCTTGCTGAAGTTTATGGTGCTAATAAAATTAACGCTATTAATTTTTCGCACCATGGTCTGAGTTGAAGTAGAGAGGAATTAGTGTTTTTTATTAGAGATCTTTTTACAAGACTGTAAATTGGTGAGGTTTATTTGCTAAAGAGGTATACATGTTCCATGTCATTAAATGAGAAGTCTGCCATTGTTGTCAAAGCAATCACTTCCAATATAGATAATGGGTGGGCAATTTCCATAAACAGAGTGTTTTTTAGTGTTGATTGAAGTGTGTTAATCTGGATAGGAAGCAACTAAAACACATGCAGATCCTACTATTAGAACTGTCATTGCTGTTGAGGATATAAAGATGGCTATTGCAAAAGAAGGCACTGTACCAGTACTCCTTCGCAAGCAGTAAGAGAAAAGGTAGTAAGACTATTTTAAGGAATTGGTATAATTAGTAGGTAATACTTGGACTTAAAAAAAAGTGAAAATTCAATAAGAATGAAGGTGCCAACGGGTTTGAAAGATGGGCAACGATGTGAAAAAAGGGCGTAGAGTTCTTAAGAAGCATAATAAATTCAGTAGCCCTAAAATGAAACTATGAAGTTTTGAAATAAAAAACCAAAACCAGGTAGTTTTGATTTTTTAAGTTTTAAAATATAAACTAAATAATTGTATTACTATAATTTTTATAGAATATATACAAGTGACAAACGTGTAGTTGTAGACACCCGGTTCGATCAGCCCATGATAAAGTGCAAACTATGGTTGCTCAATTTGATAAATCCACAATAGAGCCAAATAATAAGAATGTTTGAAGCTTGACTGCAAGAAAAGACTTAAAACCTTGTTGAAATTGGACTTAAGAGCTTAAAACCCCTAAATCTAAGCCAAAACCTATGTAAACGAGGCCTATACCTATAAGACGAGCCTAATAGACCTTAACCCGTTAGGCCCAATATAGGGTTAGGCCAAAGAGGCGATGCCTCTTCAAAGAGGTGATCCCCTCATCGCCTCTATGGTAGACACTTGCCTCTGCATTAAATGCAAAGGCAGTAATGGTGGCCAGTTTAGTGGGCCCAACTTTGACTAAAACTTAGTCTTTTGCATGAGGAGAGGATTTTTAGGAGAATAGGAGAACTAAAAGTGCAATGATGAGGGTAGAAAGTAAGGTTTGGGTTGGGCATGAGATTAAAAAGGAGAAAGAGGAGAGAGAAAAAGGGTTGACAACCATTATCAGCATTTGAGAGAAAAAAGAAAGAAGTTTCAGAGAAGAAAAGAGGAGAGCTTTGGAATAAAGGGAAGAGACACTCTTAAGTAAGAAGGAGGGGAATCAAGTTCAAAAGATCATTTTCTTAAAGTAAGAAAGTGAAATCTTCTACTTAAGTGAAAGCTCTAGCCCATATCTATCTCAAAGGGCCGACTATTTTTTGAAAAGCTCATATTTCAGTAATGATTTTTATTTCTCTTCAATGTTAAAGTTATAGATTTACAGAACCTCTTAATTACTTACTTATTTACTAATTTCTTATGTTCATTTCTTATGTTATGCCATGTTCTTAACATGATCCAATAAGGTTTTAAGTGTAGTTGTAAGTTTTACTCATTTACATTAATTGGTGCTTACTTGAAACTAAAGTTTATTACTTTTTGAGAGTCACCCATGCCTACTGATTGAGCAACTCCTCTTCAAAGAGGCACCATTGCTAAAAGGCGATTGCCATTGTGATAAGGCCTTGAGCAACCTTGTCTCGCTATCTCTTGTAACTTATGCATGATTTAGTTAAGCCTCTAAGCTTTTGTATTTCTAGTTTCCTTCGCATGATCATTTTGTTATTTCACTCAATTAATGTTTAGATATTCATGGCTTTTTATTTCCATTGACTCGATCCATAAATTAACCTTATGGGTTCTCTTTTTTAGGATTTTACATGTTTTTGGAGCTAATATTTTATTTATCACAAGGAATTAGAGTGATCTTTATCATCTTGATCATCCATTTTTAACTCATGACCCTCTTGGCCTTTTATTGTCATGATCCAAACTCGGGAGTCATGACCGATGCTAGGGAACATAAATTCACACAAATTTGGAACCCATAGTAAGCCTTAAAATAAAAACACATACAAAACATACCACAATAATACTTCAGAATTAAAAAATTTAAATAATATAAAAGAAATCCTTATCTCATAATATTATAAAATATATTGATACAACGCTTCAAATACAGAATCACATCTAATAAAATGTCAATTACTATAACAAGAAACACTATTACTGCAGCGTCTAATAAAATATAAGAAAAGTTAAAGTTTAAAGCTTACATAGATCGACCAGTAAAGAAAGGGTCCAGTGAATATAACTAATGTAGAGGTTGAACTAGGGAGTCCTGAAAAAAATATTTGAGGGGGTCATACCTCACTGAGTGCATTATTATTACATATATATACATGCAAACTAAAGACATAGACACTTAAGCATCATTTTAATAATATATTTATATTTATTTACTATATACATGCATTTCATACAAATGCTTGAAATCCATTTTTATTATAATAATAAATATAAAAGAATTTTTAGTGGAGGATCAGAGCAAAATCCTTAAATTTTTTTGTAACCTCGATCACTAAAATTCACTAGCCAACAGGCTTTCCATAACACCAAAATATTTCCTTTGTCCAACTTTTTGGTAGTGAACTGGCCTTGAGTACATAAAGGATCAATTGAGGATTCGCAGTTCCATTACTACCGCTAACTGGCCCCCTGAGTACCCTATAGGTCAACCGAGGATCTGCAGTCACATCTCTTTTCATCCACCATTCTCAATAATCATAATATCCACATCACAAATTAATTAGAATTTATAGCCTTGTATCTAGCGTACTGTTATGCAACAGTCCTAGTGTGACCTACTAGATGACACATTCTACAACTATCCTGCAAAATGTTGTTTCAAAATTTAAAATAATGAAATTCACAATAAAATATGAACAACATCCACTTTCTCAATTTAATAATCACATGTAAATATATATGAAAATATATATATTCAAAATAATCAAAATAATAACAATTAATGAATTAAAGCATAATGAAATTCATATTTATTCAAAATATGGATGCTCACAATATATTTTTTACATGCAATATATACATATAATAATAACTCACAATTAGAGTGTGCTCCTCTACCCTGACTTAACTAGCCCAGTCCTATATGCCAAGCTCGCGGAGCAACTAAGGAAAAATAATAACAATAATATTATTTGAAATAATTACCTAAATTTATACTTTTAGAATTTCTAGAAAATGATTCGATCTAGAACATGACTCGATAAAAATTCAAAACTTAGGACCAACTTGATGTCACATTTTATAAGAATTCTATTGAAAATTTGTCAAAGTTTCTTCTGTAAAACGGATGTCTCACTACTAAAAGTAGAGCCAATCTTGCACGCAAACACATTTCAAATATCCACATAACTCAACTTCTCAGGTTTGGGTCCCTGAATTACATTCTAATGCCCAACTGAGAACCAACATAATCAAAATCAATAAAATAATACAAATGCCAATAATTCAACAAAAATTATAAAAATCATTTAAATACCACAATTCATTTTATTTAGATAATAAAAGCATCAAAGATATGTATTTTCAAAATAAATAATAAAATCCCCAATATAATTAAATAATATTAATAAAATCCATTTTTCAAGTATTCAAAATTAAATAGCATAAATTACCAATAATTATTTAAAATGCTCAAATATAAAATAAAAATTACTAAAAAGTTAATAAATCTTAAAAATAATAAATAAAACTATTATTCAAATATTTTTCCAGAAATTATTATTAATTAGCTAAAAATAGTAATTAATTCATAAAAATTATTTTAATACTACTTATTACTCAAAATTATCCAAAACATAATAATTAACAATACCTTCAATCAACATATAAAAATTACCAATTTATAGTAATTTTCCCAAAAATCTAATTTTTACATAAACATTTGACAATTTATAATAAAAATTCGGAACATAATTTCAATAAAATTTCTTTGCAAAATATGCTTAAAATAATTAGTAGAATTTATTAAAAATATAATTTTCTCGAGCTCAAAATAGTACATGAACAGTAACCCTGAACCTGAAAATTTAAAATTTTTAGAAAAATAAATAAAAATTATATTTAGCTACCTCACAACCTTCACAACAATTAATCTCAAAGAAAGTATAGCTGAATAATTCAAATTCAAGCTCCATTTGACCAAATACTCAAAATACTAAAAAATTAAATTATACAAAAATGGGATAGTTACCGGAGTTGAAACTCAAAATGGTTTGAGGATTTGAGAAGCCCGGAGTGTGAGTTTCCAAAATAGACCAACGTCATCTTCCTTCATCACCAGAATCATCTCTGGTGAGCAAGGGAAAATCTGGCCAACATAAGAAACCGAGAAGAAGAGAAAGGATGAAGCTTCGTTAGAGCTAGGGACGTTGTCGGCTTGATGGAGGAGGTGGCGCGACATGATCGACGACGATTGGAGGGTAGTGGTGCTGGTTCGGTCCATTCATGGCAGAGCAAGGAAAGAAAGAAAAAAATAATTGAAGAAGGAGGGGGAATAGGCTAATGGACGTATTTGGTTTTTGCTATTTTTTTAAAATAAAAGTACAAAAGGACAAAGATTTAATAATATTAAAATAATAATATCTTTCTCAAATATTTCTAACCACATTATATATATATATATATATATATATATATATATATATATATATATATATATATATATACACTACACCAATAATTCAAAAATAATAATAATAATATTAAAATAATATTCAATACTAAATATTCAAATTTAATTTCATAAATAATCAAATATTATAATTTAATAAAATAATTATTAGTACTGCAAATACTAGAAATTAATTTTATAATTTCTAAAAATTTGGGTTATAATAATCTTCCCCCTTTACAAAAATTTGTCCTTGAATTTTAAATAAAAGAACTAAAAACAAGAATTCATTGAGGAGAAAGGTAAGGGTAAGCAATTTGCATCTCAACCTCGGTCTCCCATGTGTGCTCTTCCACGTTATTGTACCTCCACAACACCTTAACCATTGGGATTTGCTTAAAACGTAACTGGTGAACTTGATGGTCAACAATTGCAACTGCTTCATTCTCGTATGTTAAATTTTCATTCACTTGCACACTCTACAACTATAAAACATGTGAAAGGTTTGAAATGTACTTCCTCAGCATTAAGATATGAAATACTGGATGCACTTGAGATAAATTCATAGGCAAAGCCAACTAATAGGTAATCGTGCCAACTCTCTCAAGAATCTCGAAAGGTCTAATGTATCTCGGTGCTAACTTTCCTTTCTTTCCAAATCCCATCACACCTATCATCGATCACATCTTTAAGAATACATAGTGCCTAACCTAAAATTCCTCATCTTTGTGCTTTAGATCTGTATAGCTCTTCTGTCTGCTAGCCACTATTTCTAATCTCCTTCTGATCAAAGCGACTTTCTTGGCTACATCCTAGATAATTTCAGGTTCGATTAACTCTCTTTCTCCAATCTCATCCCAACTCAAAGGGGACATATACTTCCTTCCAAATAGAGCTTCATATGGTGCCATTTCAATACTACTATGGTAGTTGTTATTATAAGCAAGCTCTATTAGTGGTAGATGATCATCCTAACTCCCTCCAAGATCCATTACATACATTGTCAACATATCCTCAAGTGTTTGGATCATCCTCTCAGATTGACCATTAATCTGAGGGTGAGAAGAAGTACTAAAATCAAACTTGGTGCCCTTTGCTTCTTGCAACTTCTACCAAAATCAAGAGGTAAACATAGAACCTCTACTAGATACAATGGAAATAGGTACTCTATGAAGGCACACAATATGCTTAACATGTAGCTTGGCTAACTTGGCTACATAATAAGTAGCTTTAACTGGTAGGAAGTGAGTTGATTTGTTTAACCTGTCTATAAACGCCCATCCTTTGAATGAGGTAACCCTATCATAAAATCCATAGCAATTCTCTCCCATTTCCACTCAGGAATTGGAAGAGGCTAAAGATTCCCAAAAGGCTTCTGATGTTTAACTTTCACTTGCTGACAAGTCAAGCACTTAAAGACAAAATTAGCTACATCCTTCTTCATTCTATCCCACCAATACATATCTTTAATGTTGTGGTAAGTAACACCTGGATGTACACTATAAGCTATAGAATGCACTTCTTTTATGATCTCTTCTCTTAATTTATCCACATCTGGAACACATAATCTACCACTGATCCATAAAATACCTTCATCATCAAGTGTAAAATCAATGAACTTCCCTTCATGAACCTTCTCCTCAAGCTCTACTAAAATAGGATCTCGACTCTGAGCTACTTTGATCTTATCCTCAACACTGATATGATTCTGAACTAAGCTAGTAATCCTTATGATATACTTATATTCATCATCAACTCTTAATCCACTAACTTGTGCAACTCTTATGTCAAAGGTCTCCTTTCCATACTAATGTGAGCAAGACTGCCCGAGGGCTTTCTATTCGAGGCATCTACTACTATATTAGCCTTGCCTAGATGGTATAAAATATCACAATTATAATCATTAAGAAGTTCCAACCCTCTTCTTTACCTCAAGTTCATATCTCATTGTTAAAAAATGTACTTCAGGCTCTTGTGATTTGTGAAAATCTCATAAGTCACTCCATATGAATAATGTCTCTAAATCTTAAGAGCAAAGATCACTATAGCCATCTTTAGGTTGTAAGTAGGATAATTTTGTTGATGCTTCTTCAATTGCCTAGAAGCATAAGCTACTACCCTACCATTATGCATTAACACACAACCTAGGTTAACTCTGGAAGCTCGTAATATATAGTGAACTTATCTTCTCTATTTAATAAAGTCAAAACTGGAGTTGTGGTCAACTTCTCCTTCAGTAACTGAAAATTATTCTTACAAGCCTTTGACCATATAAAATCCATATTCTTTTAAGTTAAGTGAGTCATAGGTGCTGTAATTCTCAAGAAATCTTACACAAATCTCCTATAGTACCTAGAAAAATCTAAGAAAATTCAAATCTCAATGACTGTTGTCACTTTAGGCCATTCAAACATTACTTCAATCTTTTATGGATCAACCTGAATACCATTTTTAGACACCATGTGTCTAAGGAATGCAATACTCTCTACCAAAAAAATCACACTTTAATAATTTAGCATAAAACTGATGTTCTTTCAGTATTTATAGCACTGTCCTCAAGTGATATATATGCTCTTCCATACTCTTCGAATACACCAGTATATCATCAATGAAGATCACTACAATTGATCCACAAATAGTCTAAATACCTTATTCATCAAATCTATAAAAGTAGTTGGTGCATTAGTTAACTTGAAGGATATCACCTTAAATTTATAGTGGTCATATCTAATACGGAATGCTGTTTTAGGAACATCAGCTTCACTAATTTGTAACTGATGATAGCTCAACCTCAAGTCAGTCTTGGAAAAGAACTGTGCACCCTGAAATTGGTCAAACAAATCATCTATCCTTGAAAGTGGATACTTTTTCTTCACTATCAACTTGTTCAACTCTCTGCAATCAATGAACAATCTAGTATACTGTCCTTTTTATTCATATATAGGATTGGTACAACATATACTAGGTCTTATAAAATCCTTGTCTAGTAACTTTTGTAATTGGTCTTTTAACTCCTTCAACTCTGCAAGAGCCATCTTATAAGGTGGCATTAAGATAGGAGCTATGCCTGGGACCACATCGATATAGAATTTAATTTCTCTATGAGGTGGTAAACCCAATAACTCATTAGGAAAGACATCCAAAAACTCACATGCTATAGGAAAATCTTAGATGGATGTCTTCTCCACTACAGTATCCCTGACTAGTGCCAAGTATCCCTGACACCCTTTTCTCAGTATCTTCTTAGTTGTGATGGCAAAGATAAGATTATGAGGGGTAAAACTCTTGTCACCCATAAACTTAAATTCTTTATCATTCAGAATTCTAAAAATCACCTCTTTACTTCGACAACCAATAGTAGCATAGTGCTGAGAGAAACCATCCATTCTAAGGGTCATATTAAAATCAATTACACCTAAAAGGACTGAATCTGCAAATAACTCTCTGAATTTCAGTCCTTAGCTTGCATGTTAATATATTTTGAACTTAATGCTATAACTTACAATTCTACCAGACTCCACTTATGCAGTATCATGTTTAAAGGATGACACGATAGATTGAAGAGTTCACATGTATTATTCTCAATTGGCCGCTCTTCTATTACTCTATGCAATAGACGCCACGTGTAACTATCCCTCCTTAAATATGGGTAGAAGTATCTTAGAAATCACTCATTAAACTCCAATCATGTCACAGTAGCCACATAATGCTAATTTGACTGCACGTACTAATCTCGTACTGCAGTCAAAACTGACAACTTGACCATCAAGAGTACAAAAGTGTTGCATCCGCATTAAAAATCTACTAATTCTTTCATCAAAGTATATTCAAAAAAATTTTCATGCTTAGTTAAGTGCTACCAAGTCCTTATTAACCTTGACCATCCTAGCCATAAATGTTGCAAGTTTGAATTTAAAGGTTTATAGACACCCAATTTCGAGATGCTGAGTTATGGATGCGACAAAAGACTCCAGTGATGAAAACGTCAAGAATAGGTCTTCAATACTTGAACTTTGAAACTTCAGGGGTCTAATTGCATTTTCTTAAAGAAAGAATTTAATGTTTTCATGGACTAAATTGCAATGCTTTTTAAGGATCTAATTGTAAAATTTAAATTCTTTCAAGGACCTTTTTGTAATCAAAAGTTAAAAAAATGGTCGGAATTACATTAATATCAATCGAAATTATTACACTAATTCCAATCGGAATTACACAATTCTGGTTAAAATTACACCTCTTTCGCCTCGGGTTCTTAAATTTTCTAAGAAAAATTGAGTCCTAATTGGTATGAAATTCTCCTAAAATTATTTTGATAATGTTTTTAAGGAAATAGAAGTCTTTTAGGAATCAATTTATAACTAGGGTTTGGAGATGTCTCACTTTATAATGAGTGTTTTGGCTCCTAAAATTGGGGGGGGGGGGGGAAGGGGGGAGGGGGAGGCAAAGAAAAAAAGCAAGAGGCAAAGAAAAAAAGGGGAGGCAAAGGAGAATGAAGGGAAAGTAAAAAGAAAAGAGAGAAAGAAAAAGAAAAAGAAAAAAAAAAGAAAAGAGAGGAGGTGAGAACGACGAAAAAAGGGAAAAAGAAAAAGAGTATTACATTCTCTACAAAAATTCTTTTTTTAATTGCTTAAAGAAAGATCTTTGAAGAATCTTTGAAGAACAATATTTGAACACATATCAAGAACTGTGATTTTACAAAATTTAAGGAGCACTCCATTAAAAATCATCCATAAGCATCATCTTCTCCTTATTTTATTTTATTTGATTTATTTATTTCTTTTTTTTGATTTTATTGAACTTTAATATTATTTTATTATTGATTCACTAGTCATAATTTTGTTTTTTTATTTTTATTTTTATGGTGATTATGGAGGAAATTGGATGATGATTATACTTGTAGAATCAAATCCATAAGAGGTCCTTAAAATGCCATGGATAAGACCTTGTAGAGATATAGTTTCTAGGGTTTTTTTTTATTTATTGCTTTATTTTATTTATATTTTTGGGGTTGTATTAATTATTTTTATTATTATTTTCAATAGATTATTGTAATAGCCCTAATAGTGGGAATAGTGGAAATAGTGGAATTATATGTATGATTGCATGGTTATGTTAATTAATTGGTTAGTAAAATTAGGTTTGAATTGGGTAATTAATTAAAATCAATGAAGGAAGTAGATTAATTTAGGATTGCATGTTAATTAGAATTAGGATTTTAGAAGAAATAATTAATTGGTTGTTTGATATTTTATTTAATGGTTTTGATATGTTTTATTTGTTTCTGGGCTTGTTTATTTATTTTTAGGCTTGTTTATTTATTTTTATGTGTTTTAGGCCTTAAGCCCATAGTAGATTCTAATGCACCTAAATAAATTTAGGTTTTTTTTAGGTTTAATTAATTAAAATGCATTTTAGGCCCATAATTAATTAGAAATTAGGGTAGAGATAACTTAGGCTCATTTAATAAATTATACATAGGCCCACTTAATTTAATTTAATTTAATTTAGACTTAGCCCATTAATTTAAGCCTTTTTTATAATTTGTAAATTTAAGGCCACCTTAGAATTAAAATATGTAGAATTAGACCCACTAATTTAAATACCTCCATAATTTGTAGATTTATGTCCATTTCTTAGAATTAAAATAAATAGACTTAGGTTTATTTAATTAAAATTAAAAAGAATTAGGCTCATTAGTCTTTAAATCACTTATAAATTAAGACATGTAGATTTAGTTCATTAAAATTAATGTAGATTAGACTAACTTAGGGATTATATGTTTGAATGAATGCATTATTTACTTGTATTTTCATGACTGGTTTGCTTTGGAGTTAATTGCTAGAATAAGGATTTATATGAAATTGCATGTAAATAGAGGATAATATAGTAATTTATAAAGTAATTCTAAATGAACACTTGACTGAAAGAAGTTGGTATTCCGTACCCAGAATCTCCTGGTTGTGGTGCTAGCTTTCTTTTAGCGAATCGAGTACCACCTTTTTGATTTATCCTAGTTATTACCCTGGGTGGTGACTCCTCATCTCCATGATATGTCTTTGTGATAGTTGTTAGTGTGTTCTCTCGAGCCCTAAGCTCAAACGGTGTCGTAGTTGCTAAAATCTTGGACGCGCGCTAAACCCCGCCATTTACAGTGGTGACTCCACTGGGGATAAGAGATACTAATTCTACTTTTGTTTGCTAGAATTATTTTATTAATTATTATTTTATTCTTACATTCATTTTGCATGTCCCTATTAACCGATGGAGTTGGTTTATGGTTCCATGATTCCATTAGCTTCATGAGATTGTAAATCGGATAGCCATCACTCTTAGCCTTAACTCAGTTCAAGAGAGATTATCGAGCTCATCTGACTAGAGTTTGTAACCCAAGTCCTAAAGGCGGGTATTCTTCTCTCAAGTTTGTAAAGGATGTTGGGCCCTTTTGACTTTGGCATGTGACTCAAGTCTTAAAGGAGGGCATCTTGCTCAGGGAACCTTGACCTTTTTATCGGACCCTAACCACATATAATGGCTTAGTAATTTCCCCTAGGATCTACCTAAATTGCTTATGAATGTTGCCATAAGGTATTTTTATCTATAAAGGCCCAAGCCCATACCTTAGAAGGCCATTAGGACTAATAAAGATTAGGCTATGCTTTTATACCTAGAAATATTGTTTCTATGTTTTACAGCTTTAAGAAAGATTTGGCATGCATGTCAGTCCCTAATATCCCCTATTGATATCAAGACCAAGATGAAAAATCCTAGGAAAAGAGACTTACCATTGAATACATGTGTGGGAGGAATAAGGTTAGAAGGTTGTATATACACCTAACTTGACTTATTACTTACTACTTGTTGCATATCACATTCATCATGCATACGTGCATCTCATGCATTATACTAACATTTGTCTTTTAGCCATTATAGATTCATCTGGGTCTTCCTGTGTTTGGAGTTAAAAGGGTGGTAGACTAGCTAGAACTAATTCGAGTCCGCAATCGATCACGAAAGAGATTCTTAGCAGATTGGAAAGGAGTCCCATCAATCCACTCTACCTAGAAGCTGCACAATCGAAACAAGCTAAAGAAATGGAACAACATGAAGGAGGAAACTAAACCTTAGAGGATGTTAAAGGAGCAATGATAGATGACATGAGAGCAATGATGCATGATGAAATAAGACAAGACTTAGCTGGGTTAATGCCGCCATCTGCTACTGGTGCACCTTAAGTTACGACCAATCCAATTATTATGGGTGCACCACCTACTAACAATGACAATGTTAGGGGCAACCATTGAATGCTGCTAGGAACATACCTACTGTGGAAATGAAGTTAGAGGATGTTGAGAGTTATATGGTTGAAAAGGCAAAAAGGGAATCACTTGACCAAGTTCAAGAGATAGAATCCAAGCAGATGAAAGCATGGACTTAGAAAATGTCCAAGATGGAGGAATTAATGAGAGGACAATGCATTAGATACTCATTTGACTTTGATGATATGATGCAATTTGAGGAAGATAAGCTGCATGATAAGTTCAGGCTACCATAGCTGCAAAAGTTAATGGTACTGGAGATTTAAGGATCCACCTTAGTCTGTATACAACAACCATAAGCACCACTAAAGCTCTACTAGCAGTAGTCACAAAGTTATTTGCACTATCCTTGGAGGGAATGGCTGTTAATTGGCATCATGGGTTAGAGAAATCTATCTGAGCGGACTGGAGAGAGTTGTGCACCGCTTTTCTGAAATAATATGACCACAATACCATGCTTAAAGTGTTTATCAGGGATCTAAAATTGACCAAGCAGAATCCTAATGAATCATTTTTGGATTTTTTGATTAGATTCATGAATAAGGCAAGATTAATGAAGAACAAACTGGCTAAGAACGATTAGGTTAGGATGATAGTCTAAAATGTCTTGCCCAATTTAGTTGAGAGGTTGCAAATGATGAACCCTAAGACATTTGAAGAACTTTATGACGACGGGTTACAAGCTGAAGAGATTGAGAATAAGAAAAAGAGGATTGCTAAAAGCACCGACATAATGAACTACCTAACTGAGGGCACATAACAAGGAAACACTAGCCGGATAGTGGAAGTGCATGCTGTTCAACAACCAAGGAGATTCTTTAATTTTAACCAACCTTTGTCAAAATTCCTAGAGTGCCTAATGCAAAAGGGCTTACTTCAACCTTTACCTAATCTAAACCCACCAAACCTAAATACCCCAGGCTATAACCCAAACAAGCACTACGAATTCCATCAAAACCTTTAACACTCCATAGATAACTGCATCCACCTCAAACACAAAATTCAAAACCTTATTGACTCTAAAAAAATCATAGACCTTGAAAACCTAAGCACCTGAAATAATCCTTTCCCAAACTACCAAAATGTACCACCTCCAACTACCATGATGATTAACTCAGGAGTTAGTAAATAAGAAGTGCAGAGCTTCTTTGAGGACCTAAACCTTAAAATTAATGAGAAATCTCCTAAGGCCCCTAAAGATGTGGAAAGAGTTGAAGATTTGCTGGGTTAGCCCTCAGGCAAGTTCGACTATAAGGTGTTTTACACTAAACTACCTTCTTTTGACATTCCCTTTAAGTTGATTATGCCTACAGGATGGGGTGATGAGTTTAATGATGAGAAGCTATTAGACAAGGAAGAAACATGCACAATGGAGGTACAGGAAGATAAAGTCATGGAGACAGTTAGGAAGAAGATGTAAGAATAATTATTATGTCAATCAATTAAAGGACAACCACTATGAGACTCAGCATCCCTAGCATCTAGAATAGGAAATAAATTTTCTTATTTTCTTCTTTAAATAAAATTTTAGTGATCGATGATATAAATCCTGATCATGCTTACTTATGTATCGACATTATAATTGTACTATGCATTATGATATTGATCGCATTTGTATGTTTAACATAAATTTAATTCAATTATATTCATTTAGCATGGGCACAAATGCAAATTCAAAGAACATACATATATCACATGACGTAACTTTTGAAGATAGGAAATTTGAGAAAAAATAAAAAGAATAATAAAAGAAAAAATAAAGAAAAAAATAAAGAGAGAAAAAAAAAGAAAAAAGAACAGTAAGGTAAAAAAATTAGAGAGAAAAATTAGGACTAGCTATAACAAGAGTTGAGATCATGTGATGCAATGAATGTTCTCATGTTTACCTTAATGAATGATTAAAATTGAATTTGAAATTTGTGTTCAAATATCACATATTCGTCTATATCATACTAAATAAGTATCTGAATAGAAAGACAATACATAATGAAAGCTAAATCAGAGTTATGAGATCACTATTTTAGTTAAGTTTTCTTTTTTACCACCACTTTATAATTTTCCTTGTAAGCCTAGCGTCCCCTTATACCTTGAGAATTTAGTCAATAACTTGTGTTACAACCCATACCTTGTAATTGTCATCAATTATTGCATCAACATCAAGCCTTATATTTAGTGCAAGAGTTCTAAGTCTAGTTGATTTCATCTTCAAGAACTCACTTCAGTTACTTCACCCACTCCTTTGCATCCTCAATGCACAAGATTACAACTAATAGAATTAATAAAATTAATAAGTCAAAGGATCAACAACAGCAGCGAACAAACTTGGTTTTTTTCACATAAAATTGAAAAAAAGACTACTAGAATAACATGAATGAATCCATAATGGAAGCTAGGGGCAAAATGTAGCTCCAGGGGAAAATTACAGAACAGTAAGCCTACATTCAAAGAGTGATGATGGATGCTAAAGTATAAGAGACAACATAAGAGATCTCAGGGCAAAAAGAAGCATACAAATACATCAGGTATCATATAGAAAAAGCAATGGAAAAAATAAAAAGTTCAACAGTGGATCGATAAATCATAAGCTCTATTGTAAAGCCATGGGCCTTACTAGCTAGCCTAGTCATCTATCTAATGAATTGTATAAGAAGCTCTGACATCAGAAGTACAAACAGTGAAGTAGTCAAGGCTCAAACCTAAAGGCTATTGATGAGGCATCTCGTTCTCACACTTCAATCTGGGAGCATAGCTTTGTTCTAAGTAGAAGTCCTATTAAGTTCATGCATTGTCATACATAGCATGCATACACTTGTTGTGAAATACTTTGATGGGAATTGTAGGTTTCATCAATTAACTCCCCAATAGCAAGAATACTATGATAAGTTGAATTAAAAGAAAACTAGAAATTACCAATTTAATCCACAAATTCGGATCGTTCAAAGATTGAAGTAAGAAGATAGATGCTACTTAACCCCTTTACCAACAAGGATAAAGATACTAATATAGACTTTGAATTTCCTCTTATGCCACAAACAAGAAAGTTTGATAAATAACAAGAAAACAAAGATTTAGATTTTGACACCACAAGCTAGAATAAAGCTTGATAAGTCACAAAGTTTATGCAATAAATTAAAGACAAAATTCCTCACAATAAAACTCAAACAAAGTTATAATTCATATATCAAATTCATTCATGCTTCAAAAGAAAGAAAAGGACTTGTTTATATAGAGTACAAGTCCATGCACACACTACTAAAATAGACTCACACACATAGGATTACTTTTACTCTTAAATGGCCTTAATAACCACCACCCACATTAATAGCCATTACTTGGATTTAATTACCCCATTAACTCTTAATAACCACTACCCACATTAATAGCCATTACTTGGTATTAATTACCCCATTAACTTGTATATGGTGGCTACATGTAACCCTAATTGTTATTAACATAAAAACAAGTTAAATATTATTCCTTGGGCCTCCATGGATGCTTTATTGGGTTGAAATTCTTGGGCTTTCCAAATGTCCTTAATTAAACCCAATATGGCTTCTTGAAGCTTCTTAGATTTGGACCTTGTGATTGGGCCTTCTTGTACTATTAATGGATCTTGGATCTCTTTAGGCTTTGAACTTGGATTCACATCATTCCCCCTTTCTTCAAAAGGATTTGTCCTCAAATCAGCTCCATCATCTTTATCACCAACATCAAACAAAGACAAGTCACTAACATTGAAAGTAGCACTAACATTGCCATACTCACTTGGAAGTTCTAGCTTGTAGGCATTATTGTTGATGCGTTGAAGCACTTTAAAAGGACCATCTCCTCTTGGCATAAGCTTTGATTTCCTTTGGTTAGGAAATCTTTCCTTCCTCAAGTGCACCCACACCCAATCTCCGGGCTTAAAAATGACTTGCTTCCTCCCCTTGTTGTGTTGCTTTTCATATTGGAGTGTCTTCTTCTCAATGTTTGCACGCACCCTCTCATGCAAAGTCTTGATGAACTCAGCTTTTTGTTTCCCCTCTAGATTAGCTTTGTCCAATGGCAATGGTAGCAAATCTAATGGAGTTAATGGGTTGAATCCATACACAACTTCAAATGATGAGCAATTTGTTGAACCATGCACACTCCTATTGTAAGAAAATTCCAGATGTGGTAAACATTCTTCCCAATTCTTTAGATTTCTTTGGATGACAGCCCTCAAAAGTGTTGAAAGTGTCCTATTGTTCACCTCCGTTTGTCCATCCGTTTATGGATGACAAGTTGTAGAATACAAAAGCTTTGTCCCCATCTTTCCCCAAAGAGTCTTCCAAAAGTGACTTAGGAATTTGACATCCCTATCACTCACAATGGTCCTTGGCACTCCATGTAGCCTAACAATCTCTTTGAAGAATAGATTGGCAATATGGGTTGCATCATCCGTCTTGTGACATGGAATGAAATGTGCCATTTTGCTAAACCTGTCCACAACAACAAAAATGGAATCTCTCCCTCCCTTGGACCTAGGTAATCCTAAAACAAAATCCATAGAAATGTCTACCCAAGGTTCATTTGGTATGGTAAGAGGTGTATACAAACCATGAGGCATTGCTTTGGATTTGGATTGTTTGCAAGTAATGCATTTCTCATAAATTCTCTTAACATCCCTTTTCATGTGTAGCCAAAAGAAATGGTCACCCAACACATCCAAAGTTTTCTTATTCCTAAAATGCCCCATTAAACCTCCGCTATGTGCCTCTCTCACAAGTAACTCTCTTAAAGAACTTTGTGGCACACACAATTTGTTTTCCCGAAAAAGAAAACCTTCAAACTTATAGAACTTATCAAAACCCCCTTTCTCACATGCCTCATAAACATTAGCAAAATCAGGATCATTAGAATAAAGATCTTTGTTGTATTCAAATCCTAATAATTTTGCATCAAGTTTAGAGATCAAGGCATACCTTCTTGATAATGCATCGGCCACCACATTTTCTTTCCCTTGTTTGTACTTAATGATGTACGGAAAGGATTCAATAAATTCCACCCATTTTGCATGTCTCTTGTTGAGCTTTCCTTATCCTTTGAGATACTTCAAGGACTCATGGTTAGTGTGAATTATGAATTCTTTGTAAACAAGGTAATGCTGCCATGTCCTTAGAACCCTCACCAATGCATAGAACTCCTTGTCATATGTAGGGTAGTTTAGACTTGCTCCACTTAGCTTTTCGCTAAAGAATGCTATGGGCTTGCCTTCTTGCATCAAAACTCCTCCAATACCTATGCCACTTGCATCGCACTCAATCTTAAAAGGTTTAGTAAAATTTGGCAAAGATAATAAGGGTGCAGAACTTAATTTGTCTTTTAGCAAGTTAAAAGCCTCATCTTGTTCAATTCCCCACTTAAAACCAACATTATTTTTGATGCATTCAGTTAAAGGTGCAGCTATGGTAGAAAATTTTTTAATGAACCTTCTATAAAAGCTAGCTAAACCATGAAAGCTTCTTGCATCACTTACACTTGTGGGTGTTGGCCATTCTCTAATTACTTTTACCTTTTCTTGATCAACATGAATGCCCTTGTCATTGACAATATATCCAAGAAAAGTAATTTTATTAGTGCAAAAACAACATTTCTTTAGATTAGCATACAACTTCTCTTCTCTAAGCACATCAAAAACACAAGTCAAATGTTGTACATGCTCATCTAAATTTTTGCTATAAACTAAGATATCATCAAAATAGACAACAACAAATTTGCCTATGAATGCTCTTAAAACATGATTCATCAATCTCATGAAAGTTCTTGGTGCATTAGTTAAACCAAAAGGCATTACTAACCACTCATATAAACCATGTTTAGTTTTAAAAGCTGTTTTCCATTCATCACCTTCTCTCATTCTAATTTGATGATAACCAGATTTCAAATCAATTTTTGAAAACAAATATGAACCATGCAATTCATCCAACATGTCATCTAGCCAAGGAATGGGATGTCTATACTTCATCGTGATTTTGTTGATGGCACGACAATCAACACACATCCTCCAAGTTCCATCTTTCTTAGGCACTAACAAGACGGGTACGGCACATGGACTCATGCTTTCATGAACATAACCCTTCTCCATAAGCTCACTCACTTGCTTTTGGATTTCCTTGGTCTCCTCTGGATTACATCTATATGCTGGTCTATTTGGAATGCTTGCTCCGGGTATGAAATCAATTTGGTGCTCAATGCCTCTTTTAGGTGGCAAACCATTTGGAATTTCTTCTGGGAATAAATCTTCATAAACCTGCAAAAGATCAGCAACAACACTAGGCAAACCATTGGTTATTTCATTAGAAATATGCAAAATCTCCTTGTACATAAGTACAAGCATGTGTTGCCTCAAAAGCATAGCTTCCTTCACATCACTCATTTTTGCATAAACACTCATTTTTCTTTCATTTGAACCTTCCTTGTTTTCTCTCACCATGTGTTTTCCATTTTGGTCAAGAGAATTGGAATTTTTAGGTTCACTCATCTCACCTTTTTCTTTACTCTCAAAGGTTTCCCTTCCCAAAGAATTTCCCAATGAAGAACCCATTTCTTCATATTGTTGCTTGATGCGCATTTGGTCTTCAAAAGTCTGTTTTGGGGTTAATGGTCCAAGGTTAAACATTTTTCCATCCATAGTCAAAGTATACATATTTTTGAATCCATCATGATTAGCCCTTCTATCATATTGCCAAGGTCTCCCCAACAACATATGTCCGGCCAACATTGGTAACACATCACACAACACCTCATCCTTATATTTACCAATTTGAAAAGAAATTAGAACTTGCTTATTTACCTTTACAACTCCACTTTCATTAAGCCATTGCAACTTGTATGGTCTTGGGTGCTTGGTAGTAGGCAACTTCAATTTCTCCACTAGCAAAGTGCTTGCTACATTAGTACAACTTCCACTATCCACAATCATGTTGCACAACTTGTTAGAAATCAAACAATGAGTATGAAACAAATTTTCCCTTTGCTCCCTATGGACATCATGTTTATATTGCAAACTCAATGTTCTTTGAACAATAAGATTATCTCCCTTAGCACATTCAACATCACTACAATCTTCTAAAGAAGGCATATCATCATCACTATCCCCCTCACTCTTTGATTCAATATCACCATCCCTTAGAATCATAGCTTTCTTATTTGGACATTCCTTAGCAATGTGCCCATGACCCAAACACTTAAAACATTTGATTCCCCTAGTTTGGGCTGGTTGATTCTCACCCTTTCCTTTATTACCCAAGTCAATTTTAGGTTTAGTTTCTTCCACTTTTGACTTATTAAAAGGTTTATCATCCTTTTTCCCCCAAGAAGTTTTCCAAGAAGAAGAAGAACCCACATTTGGTTTAGAATCATACCTCTTTCCTTTCAATTGCCTTTCCACTTTCATGGCCAAATTCACCATATCTTCAATCTCCACATAATGTTGCAAATCAACAACATCAGTAATGTTTTTGTTTAGCCCTCTCAAGAACCTTGCCATGGTAGCTTCACGATCTTCTACCACATTTGCTCTAATCATAGCCTTCTCCATTTCTTTGTGATACTCCTCCACACTCATGGATCCTTGAATTAGAGTTTGTAACCTTTGATGAAGCTCTCTATAGTAGTGGCTTGGAACAAACCTCTTTCTCATGATTTGCTTCATTTCCCTCCAAGACTCCACGGGTCTTTCTCCATATCTACGTCTTTCCTTGCAAAATTGATCCCACCAAACAATTGCATAATCACTAAACTCAACAGCGGCAAGTTTTACCTTTTTCTCCTCTGAATAATTATGACATTCGAAGATGAGTTCCACTTTCCTCTCCTATTCAAGGTACACATCTGGATCATTTCTTCCTTGGAATGAAGGAATCTTCATTTTGATGCTTCCAAGGTTGCGATCAACATCATCATTAGGACGTCCTCTCCTAGCTTGTCTCCTAGGATTGATTTGTTGTCCCACCAAGGTGACTTGATCATCATCCAATTCATCCTCTCCTTCATAGTCCTCTTGGTCAATTGGTGGACGTCTCCTTTGTCTAGGCTCTCCTTGTAATTGGTTAAGGATGCCATCATGCCTCTCCAATTTCTCATTGACTCTCGCCATCATATTAAACATTCTTTCGAATTGTTGTTGTATATCTTGAATCACATGATCATTTGTAGAAGAAGAACTTGTGTCTTTTGACATGATTGTAAAACCTAAAATTTTAACAAAAGAAAATAGAAAGAAATAATCTCACAACACTCCCTCACGTGTTTCACTCAAAATTGATGTATACCACTCGTGTTTACACTCAATTTTGGCTTTTTCTCTAATGATCTCACACTCTTGCCTTTTACCTCTCAAATTTGCCTTTTGATTTCTTAGATGAACTAAGTTTCTCAATCAAACAAAATTCAAGAATGTAGTAATCAATGATAAAAAAAAAAGGTAGGCTAACAAGAAAATAATAAGGTAGGCTTAAAGAAAAGAACAATTTGTAACAAAATAGGCTAATAGAAATGAAAAACAAAGATAGATCATCAAAGAACACAAAGAGACAGAATTATAAAGATAGATCTCAATGGAATATGAAGAGTCAATTTTTTTTAATGTAAACTGAGATCTAACACAAGAATATCAAAGATAACATATATATTTTTTTTATGGACGAATTTCTTTTTTTTTTTGATATATGCAAGAATTGAAAGGTATCACAAAAATCTTAAAGATAACCACTTTTTTTTTATATATGTAAACAAAATCTTGAGATAAGAAGAATAAAAAAAATAATAAGAATAATAGATAGCAAGAAAGGTGAAAAATATAAGATGAACACAAGATATTAAGAACTAAAAGATAATTTTGGATACACAAACCTCAATCTTGAGCCAATGCTCTGATACCACTTATGATGGGAATTGAAGGTTTCATCAATTAACTCCCCAATAGCAAGAATACTATGATAAGTTGAATTGAAAGAAAACTAGAAATTACCAATCTAATCCACAAATTCGGGTCGTTCAAAGATTGAAGTAAGAAGATAGATGCTACTTAACCCCTTTACCAACAAGGATAAAGATACTAAGATAGACTTTGAATTTCCTTTTATGCCACAAACAAGAAAGTTTGATAAATAACAAGAAAACAAGGATTTAGATTTTGACACCACAAGCTAGAATAAAGCTTGATAAGTCACAAAGTTTATGCAAGAAATTAAAGACAAAATTCCTCACAATAAAACTCAAAAAAAGTTATAATTCATATATGAAATTCATTCATGCTTCAAAAAAAAAAAGGACTTGTTTATATAGAGTACAAGTCCATGCACACACTACTAAAATAGACTCACACACATAGGATTACTTTTACTCTTAAATGGCCTTAATAACCACCACCCACATTAATAGCCATTACTTGGATTTAATTACCCCATTAACTCTTAATAACCACTACCCACATTAATAGCCATTACTTGGTATTAATTACCCCATTAACTTGTATATGGTGGCTACATGTAACCCTAATTGTTTTTAACACAAAAACAAGTTAAATATTATTCCTTGGGCCTCCATGGATGCTTTATTGGGTTGAAATTCTTGGGCTTTCCAAATGTCCCTAATTAAACCCATTATGGCTTCTTGAAGCTTCTTGGATTTGGACCTTGTGATTGGGCCTTCTTGTACTATTAATGGATCTTGGATCTCTTTAGGCTTTGAACTTAGATCTCTATTAATGGATCTTAGATTATTTTTTTAGTTTTAATATTATTTTATTATTGATTCACTAATCATAATTTTGTTTTATTTTTATTTTTATGGTGTTTATGGAGGAAACTACATGATGATCATACTTAGAGAATCAAATCCATAAGAGGTCCCTAGAATGCCATGGATAAGACCTTGTAGAAATATAGTTTCTAGGATTTTTTATTATTTTTTATTTATTGCTTTATTTTATTTATGTTTGGGGCTGCATTAATTATTTTTATTATTATTTTCAATAGATTATTGTAATAGCCCCAATAGTGGGAATAGTGGAATTATGTGTGTGATTGCATGGTTATGTTAATTAATTGGTTAGTAAAATTAGGATTTCAATTGGGTAATTAATTAAAATTAATGAAGGAAATAGATTAATTTAGGATTACATGTTAATTAAAATTAGGATTGTAGAAGGAATAATTAATTGGTTGTTTGATATTTTATTTAATGATTTTGATATGTTTTATTTTTTTATGCTTGTTTATTTATTTTTATGTGTTTTAGGCCTTAAGCCTATAGTAGATTCTAATGCACTTAAATAAATTTAGGTTTTTTTAGGTTTAATTAATTAAAATGCATTTAGGCCCATAATTAATTAGAAATTAGGGTAGAGATAACTTAGGCCCATTTAGTAAATTAGACATAGGCCCACTTAATTTAATTTAATATAATTTAGACTTAGCCCATTAATTTAAGCTTTTTTCATAATTTGTAGATTTAAGGTCACCTTAGAATTAAAATATGTAGAATTAGGCCTACTAATTTAAATACCTCCATAATTTGTAGATTTAGGCCCATTTTTTAGAATTAAAATAAATAGACTTAAGTTCATTTAATTAAAATTAAAAGGAATTAGGCTCATTAGTCTTTAACTCACTTGTAAATTAAGACACATAGATTAAGTTCATTAAAATTAATGTAGATTATACTAACTTAGGGATTATATGTTTGAATGAATGCATTATTTACTGGTATTTTCATGACTGGTTTGCCTTGGAGTTAATTGCTAGAATAAGGGTTTAAATGAAATTGCATGTAAATAGCGGATAATATAGTATTTCATAAAGTAATTCTGAATGAACACGAGACTGAAAGAAGTTGGCATTTCGTACATAGAATCTCCTAGTTGTGGTGCTAGCTTTCTTTTAGGGAATCGAGTACCACCTTTTCGATTTATCCCGATTATTACCCTGGGTGGCAACTCCTCATCTCCACACCATGTCTTTATGATAGTGGTTAGTGTAAACTTTAGAGCCCTGAGCTCAAACAGTGTCACTGTTACTAAAATCTTAGACGTGCACAAAACCCCTCCATCTAAAAAGTTGCTTATACATCTTATAATAACTACTTTGGCCTTTGAGTTATAGTTGCCTCTAACCCATCCCTATACTAGATAGGTGTACCAGGGCTAAAACTAGAACCATAACTTTAACTTGAAAGCACTGCTTATCAATATATATTGTCTTTATAGTAGAAGTAGTTCATGTTCACCTCATTTGAAAAGATGCGGAAATCAACAAGATTAAAAATGTGGAATACACACATAATTGACATATCCTAAGCTCTTTTCTAAAATAGAGGCTGCATCTGCAATATAGCAGAGGAATTGGCACTGCACCCTATGGAACTCCTGGTACAAAGTAGCTTCCTCAAATTGTAGGTCTACAGGTTCCTCATCCTATAGCTCTCTCTATCTGTGCGACTTGCTGCTCCTCGAGGTCTACCTCTACCTCTACCCCTATGCCTAACTAGCGACTCATAAGGTAGAACCTCATCTTGAAAGGACTCATCATCATTGGCCTCAACGACTAGTATAATAACTCTTGCTCACCTCATTCAGAAAAGAACAAAAGAAAAACATACAATTCAGACAAAAATAGGCAATAAACAAACATCCTAACAGTTACACAAAACAAGGAAGTCTTATCAAAGACACAATCAAACTAATTTCATTGTAGTAGTCTTAAAGAAAACTCAACTCTATTAATTTAGGTCCACAATACTAAACCTAGGATCTGATACTAACTTTGTCATTACCCAAAACCCGGGAGTTACGATTGGCAATGGGGAATGAGAATTCATAGGAATTCGGAACCTGTAGCAAGCCTTAAAATAAAAATACATACAAAACATACCATAAAAATACCTTAGAATTAAAAACTTTAAATAATATAAAAGAAATCTTCATATCATAACATTATAAAATATATTGATATAACGCTTCAAATATAGAATTATTGTCTAATACAATGTCAATTACTACAACAAGATACATTACTACTGCAGCGTCTAATAAAATACAAGAAAAGTCAAGTTTCAAAGTTTACATAGATCGGTTGGTGAAGAAAGGGTCTGATGAAAAAAACTAATGTGGAGGTTTGAACTAGAGAGTTCATAAAAAAATATTTGAAGGGGTCATACCTTATTAAGTGAATTATTATTATATATATACATGCAACCTAAAGATGTAGACACTCAAGCATCATTATAATAATATATTTATATTTATTTAATATATACATGCATTTCATACAGATGCTCGAAATTCATTTTTATTATAACAATAAATGTGTAAGAATTTTGGGTGGAGGATTGGAGCCGAATCCCAAAATTTTTCCCCCAACCTCAATCACTGAAATTCACTAGCCAACAGGCTTTCCATAACACCAAAATATTTCATTTATCTAACTTTTTTGTAGTGATTTGGCCTTGAGAACACAAAGTTTCAACTAAGGATTCACAATTCCACTATCAATGCTAACTGGCCTCGAGTCACATCCCTTTTTATCCACCATTCTCAAGAATCATAATATCCACATCTCAAATCAATTAGAATTTATTGCCTAGTATCTAGCGTATTATTGTGTGTGACCCACTATATGGCACATTCTACAACTATTCTCTAAAATGCTATTTCATAATTTAAAATAATGAAATTCATAATAAAATATGAACAACATCCACTTTCACAGTTTAATAATCACATGTAAATATATATGAAAAAATATACCTATTTTGAATAATCAAAATAATAACAATTAATGAATTAAAGCATAATGAAATTCATAATTATTCAAAAATGGATGCTCACAATATATTTTATATATACGATGTATACACATAATTAATAACTCACATTCGAGTGTGCTCCTTTACCCTGGCTTGGTTGGCTTGGCCCAATAGGCTTAGTTCATAGAGCAGCTAAAGAAAAATAATAACAATAATATTATTAGAAATAATTGCCTAATTATATAGAGAATGATTAATTTAGAACGCTACTCGACAAACATTCAAAACTTAGGGGGACTAACCCGATGTCATTAAGTGGGTCAAATTAATACCCTAGTCTCTAGGACTTAGCATATAGCAAGTCGAGTGTCAAACACTTAAGAATTTGAACTTTATATTAACTGAATAGATACTCAAATGAATAGGCAAAGTAATGTCAAGAATAATAATCGTTAATGTAACAAATAAAAAGAATCTAACTTACTAACAAATTACTAAAAATTCTTATAAGAAATTATAACAAAATATATGCATGAGAGAATTTACAATTCAGAATTAAATAAGAACTTTACACATAATTATCATACAACATATTGACTGGAAATTAGTTATAGTCTTCAAAAGTAATTCTCATTGCCAATTAAAGGTATTTCCTCTTAGAGTCTACAAGCACTCTCGTTTTATTGTAGAGATAAAAGAAAACCAAAAAGATATTATACTAATTCTTATTCCTTTAAGATGAAATCCTTGTCTCCAAGAAATATTCAATTTTTAAGTAATTTCAATTACATTACACTAAATTATCCCAACTCTCATTGTGAATACTTTGATTAACAAGTTACATATGATGATCAAGCATACATAACACCATTTGCACTAATTGAAATTAAATCATAAACAATAAAAGATAAAAATGTAGTCCTTAAGATTAATTCATCATTGTAATCCTCATACAAGACTTAGCCAAAATACATGATTAAGAAAGCAAAAAATATCAAATAGAACATATAAAAGGGAAGAGAAAAGATTGAATAAATAAAACCCTTCTACTATATCTTGTAAAGGTTGCTTGATAGTGAATGATCTTCCTTTGCTTCTTGTCTTTGTCTTCTTTAAGTTTGTCTCCTCCAAAACTAGATTTGACAAATTATTTCTAAAATAAAAACTAAGTAGTAATAATTGTCCTTTTACAATGCTCTCTATGTCTACATCATATATCTCACATGTTATCTATCTCTAAAACACCACTTATATTCTTCATATCTAAAACAGGGCTAAATTTATGTATCTATAGACCTCAGAAGTGGCTAGAAGTGACTAGAATTCATTTAGAGTTGGAAAGGCATCACTTGACATGAAAAGTCACTCTCTTTTATAGATGTTGTAGTTTCAAGGGCAATTTCATCCATCAAAATGACCTTAACTCTATAATGTTCCTCCATGGAAGTTATAGATCATTCTATTATATTTCTATCAAAACTTGAATTACCTAATTTAGATTTCTTTCGAAGAAGTTATAGCCAAAATACAAAAATTGTTCAAACTAGAAAATTACAACTCTTTGAACAGGTGTCACTGTGACGATTCGTTACATGATGATGACTCATCATAGAGGTTCTCTATTATGAGTTGTGGCTCTAATTACAACTTGTACCTCTTCTCAAAGATTCATGCTTGACCTCTTATGCTTCCTAAGTTGTTCTAATAAACTCCAAGTCTCTTCTAAACATGATTTGAGCTTAAAACATGTATAAAACCTACATAATAAACCATAAAGATAAAACAAGTAAAAACAACAATTTCATAATCAAATGAACACACAAAGCATAATGAAATCAAATGAAAATGAACCTTAACTAACCTAAATAACTATGCAAATTTACATTATATCAAACTCCCTCATACTTAGATCTTGCTTGTCCTTAAGTAAGAAATAAAGATTTAGTATAGAAAAGTTAACAAGATTTTCATCTTCTTAAGAATAAATGTAGTTACTTTATCAAGTCATTTTAATAATGAAAGAGGTTAGAAAAAGATGGTTTAATAATTAAACTTTTAATTCTCAACAATGATAAAACAAACAAGCTTTATGGTATAAATAATAAATTTACCAATTTATCTCATTTTATTAAAAATAAAATAAAAAAATGCAAAGTTAAATTTCTAACTAAGCTACTTAACCATAATAGTCATTCTTCAAACTTAAGTTTCTTGGAAACAAAAGCAACCTTGAGACATTATTAAGCACACACATCAACTCACTTTTCTTATGGCATTTTTTGACATTTTATTTATAGATATATATTTTTATATGTTTTCATTCTGAAAGAATGTAACTAAGGAGCATACTCAATTACACATAACTTACTCAAAATTCATCTACTTATGATGTTATACATCCCTTTCTGAGTGAATGTAACTAAGGAGCATACTCAGTTACAAACAACTTACTCGAAATGCATAATTTCACAAGCATTCTTTATTTATTTTATTTTTCTTTTCTTTTTTTCTTTGTCCTCATCCATTATTAAAAAGCGAGTTCTATGTGAATTATGGCTATAGTTTCCTTAAGGCAACTCAAATTCCTAAGAAAACCTAATCTTAAATCCTTACCACCTTAGCCTTAAGCATAGTTAGTAAGTTGAATAAACATTTTTTTAGATCTTAGAAATAATAAAAAGAGATAAAAAGATAAAATTATAACCTATACTAAATGAAACTTCTAACTTCTACCAATGGAGCATGAAAAATCTAAATATAAACATTAAAATTTAACCTCAATCAAAATCAATAAGCCTTATAAGATAACTACTTATTAAATATAAGAGAAGAATGAAAGAATATATAATGCAAAATAGCAAAGCACATACCAATAGTATATTAATAATATATTAATATAGTCCCCTAATAAAATCCCTTCCCTTACACTTAAAGATACACATTGACCTCAATATGATGAAAAATAAAGTAAGGAAAGAAAAGTAGTACTTCCCTAATCATCCTCTGGGGTAGGAGGAGGAGACTCGATTGGATATCCGAAATGAGCAAAGAATTGGTTTAACTTGTATTCCATCTTCCTTTGTTTATGATCGAGTTATTGGTTTTGAAACTCCATGTCATTCAATGAACATTGCATTGTAATTTGTGTCCTTAAGATTTGATCCCAAATGTGTGGTTGTGCACTTGAGGAACCACCAACTTCCCCTTGAATGGGATAAGTAAGTAAAAGGACATTACCATATGGTGTATAAGAAGGAAAATCCTCCTTAGGATTAGTTTCTTCTTCCTCATCATCTTAATGTTCCTTAACTAGAGGTGGTTGTTCAATCCCTCTTCAACATGACCTCATTTTTACAAGAATTAAATGAAATGCAGCATCCACAACTTCTCCTCTTACAAATGCTTGTTTTGTAAAAATAAGAACAGTTAATAATTTGGGTATAGTTATCAAGATCAATATTCAAAACTTTAGCAACAATAGTAATCACATGTCTATGAGTTAGAGGTGCATCTTTACATGGAGCACAAGCCAAAAACTGATTAAATATCCATTAAGTCCAGTAAACTTATTTTTTTTTATTGTGAATGCACCAAATTATAAAAAACTCTTATGATGTAATGCGATTAAACTCAGTTTGGTGGAAAAATAACACATGCAATCACCTTATGTAACAACCAGTATTTCAAATATTTAATAAAAATAGCCATTCCCTTCCTAGGCTGAAATGGTATGTGCAAATTAGTAAGAAATGTCCAAAATTCATTCAATTTAAAAGATGGTGGGGGATCACATAATCCATCCTTTTTAAAGCCAAAGACATGTTGCATGAAAGAGTATATAAGTTTACGCTTATTCCCTACCATGCAAAATTCTAGGATTTGTGAATTCTTTGAGTTTACATCCAATGTGGTGTAGAATTATATGATTAAATCAACATATGTATCTTCATGCATAGATACAAACTTCTTAAGCCCACATTAAGTCATCAATATATCAAAGGACTCAAGCGTACCCACATCTTTCAAAAGAGAATTAGGAATGTACTTATAAGACATGATTTCCGTAAATTTGATTATGGAAAACCTAGCACCTTCTACATGAGAAAGGATAGAAAACTTAGTTTTATAAGTTTGTGAAAGATTTTCCTCTTCCTGATGTTGCTCCTCTTCCACATGAGGTCTCTTTGATGAAGAACATCTTGTCTTACCCATTTGAAGAGTATTACTTAAAGAGAACTTGAAGTGTAGAGAATGAAGTTGGTCGATGGTGATAAAAAACAAAGAAATATGGAGATTAAGTATAAGATAATTTAGTTAGGGTTAAGAAAGAAGAAGAGAGAAAAAAGAAAAATGAAGAGACTAAGTGAGGAAATAAGGGAAAATGAAAAGACTACAAGAAAAAGAGTAAGGAAGAGACTAAACAAAGAAATAAAAACATATGGGATTTTTGTGTGTTAGGAAGGTGTAGTCAAAGGGTGTATATATAGAGGTAGTAGGGTAGGGGTGTAAGTGATAGTGATAAGTCATGGAGAACAAAGAAAAGGCATGAGAAATTTTGAAAAGGCATGACTTTTCTTGGAAAAGAAATGACTTTTTACTATTAAAAGTTTTATTTATTGGGGAAATAAATAGAATAGGACAAATACATTAATAATGTAAGTGTGTTAAATGCAAGCATATATATATATATATATATATATATATATATATATATATATATATATATATATATATATATATATATATATATATATATATATGCAAAATAGGGTGTGAAAGTGAGTGGCATGAGTCATCACCTTTATTGCTAACTCGTCACCAACACTTTTTGTGATAAGTCATCACCATTGTGATGACTTGGGACCATGCAATGCAGTATGTCATGAGTCTTGCCTTGAGTGATGACTTGTGTCTGTGGGGTTTTGTGACGATTCGTGCCCTTTGTGATGACTCATTACCAAATAATGTTTCCCATATATTTATTTATTATTTTTTGCATTTTATTATTATTTTTTATAATAATAATAATACTAATATTAATAGTACTACTTTGTATTTGAATTGCATATATTGAAGAATTAAAGGTCAAGTAAATAATAAAACTTAGAAATGTGTTAGCACTTAGCAAATAAAAGGCTAATTATAAATGTAGAAATAAGAAAAGGCTAATTCTAAAAGGCTAGTCTCTCAAGAACTCAGTAAATAAAAGGTAATGGAAAATGATCCTTTTTAGTCACTTTATTTAACTTCATATAATCTATGCATATACACCATCTAGTGATAGTTCTAGTAAGTATCAAATCATTAGATTCATTCCTAACAATAGTTAAGCCTCCTTTATTTGGAACAACTCGAACGGGCTCACATAATTACTATCACTAATGGAATATATGATTCCATTACCAAAAAGCTTAATTACCTCATTTCTCACTACTTCCTTGAGAGTAGGATTTAATCACCTTTAACCTTCAATGGAAGGCTTGACATTATCCTCTAAGAGAATTCTGTGCATACACAAATTTGGACTAATGCCTTTTAAATCACTAATAGAATAACCTAAGGCATTATTATGTCTTAACAACACATCATCAAAAGCATCAACATCTATATTTGATAAAGATGAATTCACAATAAAAGGAAATTTAGAGTTAGAGTCAAGAAATGCGTATCTTAAATTTGATGGTAAAGGCTTGAGCTCTAAATCCACTTTTTCACTTGGTGTAATGACCTTTGGATCATCATCCCCTTTTAATGGTTCGAACCTTAAAATCCTATGGGAAGGTAGGTACAAAGTTACCTCCAAAAGTTGATCACTAGTCTCATGGTCCTTATATGGCTCAATCGGATCTTGCTTTAGGCATCCATGTATGACCTCATCCACATATTCATTAAAACCATCAATAGAATTAATTCTACTTGGTACTTCCACTGGTGTAGACTTCATTATCTTGAATGCATCAAACTTTAAACTCTTATTGTTCACTTCTAATGTAATCTTGCCTCTTTTCATATCTATAATTGCACCGCTACTACCAAAAATGGTCTTCCAAACAAAATTGGAATCTCTAATTCTTCTTCCATTTCCATAATTACAAAATCAGCTGGTATTACAGACTTCCCTACCTTGGTTGGCACATTTTCAAGAATGCCAAGTGGATAGGTGATGGATTTGTCCACTATGGAAAGACACATGTTTATAGGTTTGAGTTCTCCTAAATCAAGCCTCTTGTATATGGAGTAAGGCATAAGACTAACACTAGCTACAATATCACATAAAACTTTATCAAAATGAGTACCACCAATAAAATAAGGAACTATAAAACAACATGGATCTCCTTATTTTGGTGGAGATTTGGAATACATAGCTTTGGATTCTTTAACAAGAGATACTAAACCATAGTCTTCAAGCTTGTTCTTATGACTAATAATATCTTTTAAAAACTTAGCCAATGATGGCATATCTCTAATGGCATCCATAAATGGTATAGTAATAGTGATTTTATTAAGATAATTAATGAATTTGCTAAACTACTTATCTAGGTTCTGCCTTATGAATTTTTCAGGGAAAGGTAGTGCCTTAAAATCTACCTTTGGTTCATCATCCTTAGGAGAGTTGATATCATCCTTTTTACCTTTCTTTGCACTTTCAACATCATTCCTACCAATAATATCCACATCATTGGTTCCACTATTAGCTTCAATCCCTACTGCTTTATCATCATCAACCATGACCTTATTTTTACTAGTAGCATTTTCAACCTCCTTACCACTCCTTAAGGTAATTGCTTGAAAAGTCTCTTTCAATGCAAACTCTGGTTGGCTAGGAAGTTTTCCTAAGGGTTTAGTGTTGGAAGAGGAGGCTTGTTGAGCAATTTAATTTCCAAGAATATGGTTATGAGTAGCAAGATGTTCAAGACTTATGTTGATTTTCTTGAATTACTCTTCACTTTGTTTGTTGATGGTCATTTGGTGGTTAACAAATTGTTCCATAAGATTTTCAAGGTTGGATTTAGGTTGGGTATGATTGAAGGCTTGTTGTTTCATAAGGAATCTAGGTGGGCTTTGGTGTTTGGATTAAATGGATGGTTCATTTTTGAAGATGTATTTGACTAAGGAAATCCTAGATGGTTCCTCCATCAGGGATTATAAGAATTTGAGTTCAACCCAATCCTTTGGTTGAAAGCTCCTTGTACATAACTCACATCTTCATTAGAATTCATACTATACTAAGAATATGAATGCAATCCTCCACAATTTTCACAAACAACATTGGTACTTTCTAAAGAGTTAATTACCCTCATCACCTATGTAACCTTAAGATGCAAGTTTTTTGAGCAAGGTAACGACTTCCTTAGCCATCTTATCCATCCATTTCCCATTAGAGGCTGCATTGATAATATTTCTATTCTCATCCATCAATCCATTGTAGAAAATTTAAGGGATCATCTAATCCGGTAAGCTGTGATGTGGACATTGCCTTTGAAGTTCTTTAAATCTCTCCCAAGATGAATAGATTGGCTCACTTTTATTTTGCTTGAAAGTTGAAATCTCGTTGCAAAACTTGGCCATCTTATGTGGCAAAAAGTACTTATGTAGGAATGCTTGCTTCAATTGGTCCCACGTTGTGATTAATTCACTAGGCAAACTAGCAAGCCATATTTGTGCCTTTTCCTTAACTGAAAATGGGAAAAAGTCTATGCCTTATTGGATCATCAGTCACACCATTGATCTTGAAGGTTGCACATACATTAAGAAAAGTCAATATATGTGCATATGGATCCTCACCTTGTAAACCTCCAAATTGCTTGTTCTGCACCATTTGGATTATACTTGGCTTAATTTTGAACTTGTTATTAGCAATGGTTGGGGCCACAATTCCTCTGAAATCTCCAAAAATGTCAGGCATAGCAAAATCACCTCATGTTCTTCTCTCCGGTTTAGCAATATTGTCACAATTCTGTTGGTTCACTCTTCTATATTTTTGGTCCCTACATAAAGCATATATAGTTAAATCAATTTCAGGATTAAAGTGTAAAGTATTTTCACTTGTACTTTTAGTAAGCATCCTAAAAAGAAAAACTACATTAAATCTAAAACTAACAACTAAAAAAACAAAAACTAATTAAACAAAATAAAATAAAAATGAAAGTAAAGCCTAGAATAACCTTTCTCTACCTAAAGTTAACAAAAGTTATTTAAAAAAATTCCCCAGCAACAATGCCAAAAATTTGAAGTGGGCCAAATTACTACCCTAGTCTCTAGGACTTAGAATAGAGCAAGTCGGGTGTCGAACACTTGGGAATTTAAACTTTGTATTATCCGAATAGATACTCAAATGAATTGGCAAAATAATATCAAGATAATATTAGTTAATGTAACAAATAAAAAGAATCTAACTTACTAACTAATTGCTCGAAATTCTTATAAGAAATTATAGCAAAATATATGCATAAGAGAATTTACAATTCAAAATTAAATATGAACAACATCCACTTTCATAGTTTAATAATCATATGTAAATATATATGAAAATATATATATTCGAAATAATCAAAATAATAACAATTAATGAATTAAAGCATAATGAAATTCATATTTATTCAAAATATGGATGCTCACAATATATATTTTCTACATGCAATGTATACACATAATAATAACTCACGTTTGAGTGTGCTCCTCTACCATGGCTCGGTTGGCTCGACCCGATAGGCTTAGCTCATAGAAAAGCTAAAGAAAAATAATAACAATAATATTATTAGAAATAATTCCCTAATTATATAGAGAATGAATCAATCTAGAACACTACTCGACAAACATTCAAAACTTAGGATTGACCTGATGTCATTGAAGCGGGTCAAATTAATACACTAGTCTGTAGGACTTAGCATATAGCAATTCGATTGTTGAACACTCAAGAATTTGAACTTTATATTAACCGAATAGATACTCAAATGAATAGGCAAAGTAATATCAAGATAATAATAGTTAATGTAACAAATAAAAAGAATCTAACTTACTAACTAATTACTAGAAATTCTTATGAGAAATTATAGCAAAATATATGCATGAGAGAATTTAAAATTTAGAATTAAATAATAACTTTTCATATAATTATCATACAACATATTGATTGGAAATTAGTTATAGTCCTCAAAAGCAATTCTCATTGTCAATTAAAGGTATTTCCTCTTAGAGTCTACAAGCACTCTCGTGTTATTGTAGAGATAAAAGAAAACCAAAAAGATGTTATACCAATTCTTATTCCTTTAAGATAAAATCCTTATATCCAAACAATATTCAATTTTTACGTAATTTCAATTACATTCCACCAAATTACCCCAACTCTCGTTGTGAATACTATGATTAACAAGTTACATATGATGATTAAGCATACATAATACCATTTGCACTAATTGAAATTAAATCATAAATAGTAAATGATAAAAATGTAGTTCTTAAGATTAATTCATCATTGCAATCCTCACATAAGACTTAGCCAAAATACATGATTAAGAAAGTAAACAATATCAAATACAATATAGAAAAGGGAAGAGAAAATATTGAATGAATAAAACCCTTCTACTATGTCCTCTAAAAGTTGCTTGATAGTGAATGATCTTCCTTTGCTTTTTGACGTTGTCTTATTTATGTTTGTCTCCTCCAAAGCTAGATTTGACAAATGATTTCTAAAATAAAAACCAAGCAGTAATAATTGTCCTTTTATAATGCTCTCTATGTCTACTTCATATATCTCACTTGTTATCTATCTCTAAAACACCACTTATATTCTTCATATATAAAAAAAAACACTAAATTTATGTATTTATAGACCTCAGAAGTTGCTAGAAGTGACTAGAATTCGGTTAGAGTTGGAAAGACACCACTTGACATGAAAAGTCACTCTCCTTTGCAGATGCTGTAGCTTTAAGGGTATTTTTGTCCATCCAGATGACCTTAACTCTAGAATGTTCCTTCATAAAAGTTGTATATCATTTTGTTTTCTTTCTAGTGCAATTTGAATCACCTAATTTGGATGTCTTTAGAAGAACTTATGGTTAAAATACAAAAACTATTCAAACAAAAAATTGCAACTCTTTGAATAGGCATCACTATGACGACTCATTACATGGTGATGACTCATCACGGAGGCTTTCTGTTACAAATCATGTCTCTGGCGATGACTTGTACCTCTTCTCAAAGATTCAAGCTTGACTTCTTATGCTACCCAACTTGTTCTAATAAACTCCAAGTCCCTTCTAAATATGATTTGAGCCAAAACATGTATAAAACCTATATAATAAACCATAAAGATAAAACAAGTAAAAACAACAATTTCATAATCAAATAAACACACAAAACATAATGAAATCAAATGAAAATAAACCTTAACTAACCTAAATAACTATGCAAATTTGCATTATATCAGTCACGTTTTACGAGAATTCTATCATAAATTTGACAAAGTTTCCTTTGTAAAATGAAAGTCTCTCTACTAAAAGTTGAGCCGATCTTGCACACAAGCACACTTCAAATATTCACAAAGCTCAACTTCTTAGGTTGGGCCCCCGCACTACATTCCAATGCCCAACTGAGAACCAACATAAGCAAAATCAATAAAATAATACAAATGACAATAATTCAACAAAAATTATAAAAATCATTTAAATACCACAATTCAATTTATTTAGATAATAAAAGCATCAAAGATATTTATTTTCAAACTAAACAATAAAATCCCAAATATAATTAAATAATATTAATAAAATCCATTTTTCAAGTATTCAAAATTAAATAAATAAATTGCCACTAATTATTTAAATTGCTCAAGTATAAAATAAAAATTATTAAAAATTCAATAAATTTTAAAAATAATAAATAAAACTATTATTCAAATATTTTTCCGGAAATTATTATCAATTATCTAAAAATAGTAATTAATTCATAAAAATTATTTTAATACTACTTATTACTCAAAATTATCCAAAACATAACAATTAACAATAATTTAAATTAACATATAAAAATTACTAATTTATACTAATTTTTCCAAAAATCTAATTTTTACATAAACATTTGAAAATTCATATTAAAAATTCGAAACATAATTTAAATAAACTTTCTTTATGAAATATACTTAAAATAATTAGTAGAATTTACTAAAAATATAATTGTCTAGAGTTCACAATAATAACCACAAGCCCAAAAATTCAAATTTTTTGGAAAAATAAATAAAAATTATATTTATATACCTCACAACTTCTACAACAATTAATCTCAATGCAACTATAGCTGAGTAATTCAAATTCAAGCTCCATTTAACCAAATACTCAAAATACTAAAAAATTGAATTATACAAAAACAGAATACTAGAGTTGAAACTCGAAATGGTTTGAGGATTTGAGAAGCCCAGAGGGTGAGCTTCCAAAAGAGACCAATGTCAGATTTCATCATTGTTGGAATTGTCTTTGGTAAGTAAGGGAAAATCCGGCCAACATAAGAAAACCAAGTAGAAGAGAAAGGATGAGGCTTTGTCAGATCTAGGGACGTCCTCGACTTGATGGAGGAGGTGGCGCGATGTGATCAGCGGCAATTAGAGGGTGGTGGTGCTGGTTTGGTCCATTCATGGCCGAGTAAGGAAAGAAAAAAACATAAATGAAAAAGAAGGAGGGGGAATAGGTTACTAGACATTTTTGGTTTTTGTTATTTTTTTAAACAAAAAAGTACAAAAGGAAAAATATTTAATAATATTAAAATAACAATATCTTTCTCAAATATTTCTAACCGCATAATATATAGCAAAAATTAAAATACACTATACCAATATTTCACAAATAAAAATAATAATAATAATAATAATAATAATAATAATAATAATAATAATAATAATAATAATAATAATAATAATAATAATATTCAACACTAAATATTCAAATTTAATTTAACAAATAATCAAATATTATAATTTAATAAAATAATTATTAGCACTGCAAATCCTAGAACATGCTTAATCCCTTCCCCATTTGATTTAATGTATTTTGTAAGTTGCTATTTTGAAAAATATTGGGATCAAATGCTCGAAACTGAATTAATGTGCAAACATGGACTTAAATATAAAATGTGAAAATTGTTTGAAGGAAATCATAGTTCACATGTTAATAAAGTAATAATTGAATAATTAAAAGTAATAAAATGTGAAACACAAATAGAGGCCAACCGCAAGGTTGGGTGGGCATTCCGAAAGCCCATATCAAGTTTCCAAACCCATTCTCTAATGATGACTTTTGGGAACCTTTATGGAATCCAGTTGCCATATAAGTGTGTCCCGACTCTCATCTAGGTGGTGACTCAATCTCTAATTAGGCTTTAAGACCTATTTTGTATTTCCTAATGGGCTCGAACCCACTTAGTGCTGTAGTTGTCAAACACTTAGGTGTGCGCTAAACCTTGTCGCCTACAACAGTATTACATGATATATACAAACATATATACATTTATTTTATTAAATACAAACAAATGACATATTTTATTGGAGGTTGTTTGAGTTTTTTTTGTTGACTTAAGGGTAGTAAAGGTGTGTATATGTAGTGGTCGTTTTGAGGTTGTTCTGTAGTTGTTTTAAAGTTGTTATGCTATCGTTTGGAGGTCATTTTGAGGAAGGTTGCTTGAGTTATTTTGGGTTTCTTTGGATGTATAACAGCTGGTCATTTTCTGGTTGTTTTGAGGTCATTTTCTGGTTGGTTAAAGTTAGTTGATTTTGGTTGATTTGAGTTGCCTAGTCAACTTAACTTAAAGAATTGAATTGAGTTAACTTAGGTTGCTCCTGGTTGTTGGAAATGGGCATGTGAATGTATATATGTGCTGGATCGTGGGCTGCCACGGGAGAGAGAAATTCTTGGGTGAACCCAGTTCATCACATATGATTATGAACTCTTCACTATGAACTTGACATGTAGCACAATTAAGTAGCATTTATTATACTCTTTAACTTCAAAAGTTAAACACCCAACCATAATTATTTTTAACACATTTATAAAACTTTTTTTAATTATGATTTTAAAAAAACGTCATATGTTATCATTTTTTTAATATAAAATTATGAGTTATTTAAATAAATAAATACAAATCTCATATGCCTTAATTAGTTAATTAATGGAAAAAGTCATATTGAGACCCCTAAACTTATTGACTTTTTAGCTTTAGGCCCTAAAGTTTCATTTTATATATTTAACCCCTTAAACTTCACGGATTTAAAGTTTTAAACCCTTATGTCATTTTTTTTAACACAAATTACTTCCTTTTGGTCCTTGAAGTTCTATATTTCAAACATTCATACCATTTTTTGCTTTTTACACTAATATCACTTATTAAATTTTTTCACCAGTAAAGAAGAAATAAATTTATTTTAATTTCTAATATTTTAAATTATTATATAAAAATTTAAATAATTTTAAATTTTAAAAATAAATAAACAAGTTAATGCTATTATGCTAATTTTTTTAAAAAAATTATAATAACACTATTGTTTTTCACAATATTTAAAATTATTGTGAATAAATTTTTATGATATAAACTTTTTGCATATACCCAAAAAGCATGATAAAAAAAAATAAAGGTTAAGGTAACGGTTATAAAAGTATGAGTTGGTTGGAAAATCTATCACCGTTTTTTGATGATGCATAAACACACATTGATATTCACTGTTTATAAAAATTATATTATAAAAAATTATTCACAATAATTTAATTACAATTTTGTTCAAAAACTAAAAACTGCATTGAAAATATAAAATTTAAATTTTGAAGAATTATAAAATATTTTTTTTATCATAAACTCTTTTAATTATTATGTTATTTTTCATCATAATATTTTATTTTGAAAATCAGTATGTAAATGGCGGGGTTTAGCATACGCCCAAGATTTTAGCAACCGTGATAGTGTTTGGACTCAAGGCCCTAGAGAATAGACTACTACATCACAAAGACATAACGTGGAGATAAGGAGTCACTACCTAGTGTAATAACTAGGACAAATTGAAATAGTGGTACTCGATTCTCTAAAAGAAAGCTAGCACCATAACTAAGTGATTCTAGATATGAAATACTAACTTCTTTTAGTCTTGTGTTAATTTAGAATTACTTTATAAATTACTATCTTATTATCTAATTACATGCAATTTTATTTAAACTCTAATTAAACATCCATTTAACCCAAAGGCAACAAGTCATAAAATTAAATGTAAAAATACATACAAAAGGCAGCGTCCCTATGTTTAAACTAGATTAATTTTATTAATTTAAAGTTAGCTAATTCTAAATATTTTATTTATAAGTAAAATGGAATAAAGATGGGCCTACATTTTAATTGAATTAGAGAGCCTAAATCTACTTGTGTTAATTAATTAAGGAAATAGGCCTATTATCTACAAATTTTAAAGAAGGAATTAGATTATTAAGTGAGCCTAAGTCAACTTAATTTTAACTAAATAAAAAATGGAGCCTAAGTATATTTATTTCAAAAGAAATAAAATTAATGGGCTAAGTTAAATATAAATTAATTTTAATTAACTAAAAATGGGCTTAAGGTCTAATTAATTTTAAAAAGAAAATAAAAATACATTAGTAGGTTGGACTAAAGTCTAAGTTAATTTTATTAATTAAAAGTAGGCCTAAATCTAATTAACCTAAATGGGGCCTAAATTAATTAAAACCTAAAAATAATTTTTAAGCCTATTTATTAAATGGGTTGATCCTACCATGGGCTTGAGGCCCAAAAGGCATGAGAACAAAAAAAAAAACCCAATTCAATAAACGTATTAAGAAAATAAATCAAAATAATAATTTTGATGTGATTTTTTTAAGAAACCCTAATTCAATTTCATGCAACCCTAAAATTAATCTATTACCATCATTGATTTTAATTGGATTTTACCAAATTGAGCCTAAATTACTAATCAATTTTTAGTACATAGAATTACAATTCCACTAATTTCCCTCAATTAGGAAAAACACAGTGCAGAAAATTAAAGTAAATTAATTACAACCTAGTAAAAGCAATGAACAAAATACTATAGAAAATAATAAATCCTAAATTCTATGGGGATTTCATAAAACTTAGTCCATGGCATCCCATGGATTCTTGAATACTGCCAAAATCTTACATTACCAACCTCACTTCCAGAGCACCACAGAACACCAATAAAAAAAAATCATTAACAACTCAATTAATAAATAAAACAAAGAAATCAAAATAAAAAAGAAAAAGAGTAGAAGATGCTATGCAAATGTTGTTTGAATGCCCCTCAGATTGGGATTGCCACCATTTTGAGATTGACTTTATTATTTTTTTTCTTGATTTTCTGTAATTTTAAAGCAAAGAACATATTTTTATCGATTTCTGAAAGGTTTTAAAAATGAAGAGCTAAGGTGTGTGGCTTTCTACACAATAAAGGAAATAACTAAGGTTTTTTTCTTTCGCAGCCTTTACTTCTCTAAGGTTTCTCCCTTTTTTTCCTCCCCTTTCCACAAACTCTGTCTCTCTGCTTTTAAAGCCTAGCCTAGCTGCCTCCAACCCTTGTGATCATAAAGGGAAGTTGCGCTTGATTTTTAATTTTTAAAATTTTATAATTAAGAGATAGTGTTTTAAAAAAAATCAAAGACTCGCACATGCAAGGACACGTGGTGTCCTACACCAATGAAAAAAATCAATTTTTAGTGTAAAAAATTAGGTTTTAGGAAAAATTAGCACTCTAGAATGTTGATTTTTATCTCGTACTTAATGTCGACTGGCATTATGTAATGCCGATCAGTATTACGTACTGCTGGTCAGCATTATATAATGCTGATTGACATTACACAATACCTATCAGCATTAAATGCTAGCTAACAATTTTTTTAATTAAATTACAAAAAGGTCCTCAGAAATTTCTAATTTTTGCAATTAAATGTTTGAAAAAAATAAATTTTCAATTAAATCCATGAAACGTGGCAATTCAATTCTTTTAAATCATAAAAATCGACACTAGAGATCAATTCTCGAATAGATTTTCATCATAGGGGCTTTCATCGTATGCGTGCATAATTGCATCCCGAAATTGGATTCTTATAGTTGCCCCCATTTATCGTTGTTTACTTGACAAATTGTGGCAAAGTAATAGAAGCACACAATTTTGAAGGAAAGAGTTAGGATACTTAATTGTATCCTAATTCATGGATTGATGTTTAAATTACTATGCAATTTTTAGGCAAGATGTTATATTTAGCATGCTTCACTATATTTCATATAGAACGTCTAGTGAGATATATGCAAATGAATTTTACTATTTTCCCATGGGATGTTTAGCATTTCATGATTTGAGAACATGCTATAGCTCTTGTGGAATGTCTAACAATAATTCCATAACTGCTGTATGTTTGATGAATTGCATTATATTCCCTTTAGGATGTCTAGTGAGATATATGCAAATGAGTTTTGCTATATTCCTTGTGGGATGTTTAGCATTTCATGATTTGAGAACATGCTATAGCTCCTGTGGAACGTCTAGCAATAGTACTATAACTACTGTGTAGTGTCTTGTGCATTGCACTATATTCCCTTTGGTACATCTAGTGATAATGGATTTCATTATATTCCCTGTGAGATGTTTAACAAATATATATAATGATTCTCGCTATATTCCCTATGGGATGTTTAGCGATTTATGATTTGAGAATATGCTATAGCTCCTGTGGAATGTCTAGCAATAATACCATAACTACTATGTAGTGTCTGGTGAACTACACTATATTCCCTTTGGGATGTCTAATGACAATGGATTTTATTATATTCCCTGTGAGACATTTAACAAAATATATGTAATGATGCTTGCTATATTCCTTGTAGGGCTTTAGCAATTTATGATTTGAAAAAATGTGATAGTTCATGTGGAACGTCTAGTAACGATACCATAACTACTGTGTAGTGTCTTGTGAATCAAAAGATTTGAAAATTCATATAATAAGTACTTTGTAAAATAACCTATTGAATTTGAGATTCATGTTATGACTACTGGGCAGTGCATAATGAAATAATTTGAAAGTTCTTTTACAACTACTATGTAGCATATAACAAAATAGATTTAAAAATCCTTAATAAAAAAATGATGATGTATGTAAAATGAAAAAAATCAAATTCTATAATTATATTCTATAGTCTGTACTTGACAGAGGATTCTAAATTGTAATTAATATAGACTAACTATGTAATTAATAATTCTGTGAATTATTAATTAATGATATGAATTTCATAAGTTAATTATGAATGGACCAAATTGTAAGGAAGAAATTTGGACTTGAATGCAAGCGAGTTTTGGTGGAGCAAAATGGATATTTTTCATCCTATATACTTCACTTGTGCATGTCACGTTCCATTTCTCATTCCATCTTCATTTTCTTTTTGTTTCATTTCTTATTGATTATGCTACAATCCATAATTGCTTGTGATTAGCTGCAGTCCTTTCATTGCTCACTGATGATGCTGCAACCCATAATTGCTCACAATTAGCTACTTCATTAATGTAGTCCATAACTTCTCGTGATTAGCTGCAACCCTTTTGTTGCTCATTGATGACTGCTCATGATTAGTTGTAACCCTTTCATTGCTCACCGATGATGCTGTAGTCCACAACTACTCACGGTTAGCTACAACCTTTACATTGCTTGCCTTTGATAATACTATAGTCTATAACTGCTTATGATTAGCTACAACCCTTACATTGCTCACCTTTGATAATGCTATAGTCCATAACTACTCGTGATTAGCTGCAATCCTTACATTGCTCACCTTTGATATTGCTAGAATTCATAACTGCTCATGAATTGGCTACAATCCTTTCATTGCTCACTTATGATGCTACAATCCATAATTACTCATGATTTTTATCTTTGGTTGTTGGAGTTGAATGCTTTGAATTCTTTATGTTGACTAATTAGCATTTTTGCCGACTAACTTTGAATTTTGCTATGTTAACCAACTCTATAACTTGGGTGCACTTCCTTTTGGATTTGCAATTCTAACAGACTTATTGAAGTTAGTTTCAATCATGATGAATGTATAAAAGTACATTATAATATTGAAATTTCATGAAAGAATTCATTGCTTTTTCACGAGATAGTGTGCACTCAATGAATCTCACTATTTTTTATTTTCATGACTATCATTTATTTTCCATTTACAAAGGTCAGAGCTATAATTAACCATCTTATACTGAAAGCATATCTTTTACCAAGCAAAGAGCTTACTTCCACACCTAATTTTAGGGAGAATTTATGAAAATTGAGCATAAAAAAATCAAATTCTGAGTATCAAAATAGTCTTTGAGTTATTTTTATGCTTTCCTTCCTTATCCAAGTATTCCCCTGCCTTTTTGATATTATTCAGCATGGATACCATTGGAAAGATCCTTTAAATACTTATATTCTTACAAAGCATTAGAATAAATGGAGTAGGTTTTGACGTGGGTCCTCTTTTAGTATTCCTTTGCCTTTCTTATATTACTCAGCATGGATACCATTAAAGGTTCATGTTGATACTTTTACTCATTTTTAGCATTGGAGTAGATTATGTTTGCTCTTATTTTGATTCTCCTCTCAGTATTGCCCTACCTTTCTTGTATTACTTAGCAAGGATACTATTAAGGAATTTCATACTCATACCCATTTTTTAGCATTAGAGTAGATTATATGCACAATTTATCATTTGAAGGATTGAAATGATACTCTGAAATTCAAGCCATTTATGCTTTAAGTCCATAGATTTTATCTTTGCATTTTCTTCCCCTTATTTAGGTACAAAGAAAGCATTAGATTGATTATAGTTTATAAACTCTCAACACAAAGCTATTAGCTAATCATTTGAATTCTTCAAGGTTAAAAAAAGAAAGCCACTATGATCAAAGGTCATGAGATAGGCTTTTTGCACATAATCTTGTGAAGTGGATGAATTTACTTTCGATTTGTGGATTTTATTATTGAGATGGTACTTTATTATAGAATATAAGGAAATAGAGTTCTGTTACTTCCCTTTATTATCTTGATGAGTGTTTGGCATTTGCTATCTTGCCCATTCTTATTGATGTACTGGTTCCTTTCCTTTTCTTTATTCTCTTTTGTTTTTCCCTGGACAATCTATAATAAGTTAGTATGGTCTATTTGTAAGTGAAGAGATTTTGTCAAAATGCAATGTTTTTCTTTTGCGTTGTTCCTTTTTTATTATAATGATGATGTCTCTGATCACAAGGTCGTGATACTCCATCATTAAAGTCATAGCCTAGGGTTGAATTTTCCTTTTGCCATTCTAGTAATACAATGGTAGAGGGCTTCATTCCTCTTCTTGACATCTCCTGCAAAAATAGTTCAGGTGTTAAAGATCTTATTTCATGATCAAATAATTGTCCAGAGTGCATTCATTTTAAGTTTTGAGTGCATTCTTCCCTTTTATATGGTCAATGAATGTATTGATAACATGTTGGACCTTCTCATCACCATATTCCATTCTCTACACTAATCTAATTGTTATAGAAAGATATTCTAAATGATGCTCCTGATGAGACTATGAAGATGGATATTGAGTTTGAGGAGCCTGAACGTCCTATCCAGCCTTTTAAGGTTGCCAGGATGATGCTTTCATAAATATCACTGTCTATGATATTCCCTTACTGGATGGGCCCATAATTAATTGGGCTCCTATGATCTAGAGTCCCACTGAGCATCATGTCCACCTAAATAGTGTCACCCTTTTTCCTTCAGATGCTTGACATGTGAACATTCTAACTATCTTTTTGCGCTTTTTCAACACTAATCTTGAATGTTAGTAGCAAAGTGTTTGCACAAGCTTGCCTAGGCTTAAAGACTTTATTATGCAAAGCAAGTATTTTATAATAAATGTATGTAAGTGTATCCATGTTATGTATGACATGCTTTGATCCTAATAGGTCTTCTATTTGGAATAAAGCTATACTCGTAGCCTGGAGTGTGATAATGAGGTGCCTCATCAATGGCTTACATGTTTAAGCATTGGATGCTTCATTATTAGTACTTTTGATGCTAGAGCTTTTGATACAACTCATCAGATTGATGACCAAGCTAGCGAGTGGCATTTATGGCTTTACACTGGAGCTCGTGATTAACCGATGCACTGTTGAACTTTTCTTTTTGTTACTACTTTTGCTATATGATAACTTATGTATTTGTATGCTTGTAGTTTACTCCTTTTTGCCCTGGGATCTTTTTCACTAACTTTGAAGTTCCAGTGTTGTATTTATAGTTTTTCCCCCAAGCTACCTTTAAGTTATATTTTGCCCCCAGCTTCATTCTGAATTCATTCTAGCAGTCTTTTTCTTTATGTGTGCAAGAGACTCAATTTAGTCATTGCTGTTGTTAACCTTTTGTCTTACTAACCCTATTAGTTGCAGTCTCATGCATTGAAGATGCAGAGGAGTAGGTGAACTGATTGAAGTGAGTTATTGATGATGAAATCAACTGGACATGCACTTTAAAGAATTCTTGAGCAAAATACGAGGCTTAATGTTTATGCAATAATTTATGACAGTTACAAGGTATGGGTTACAACGCAAGTTACTGAGCCACCTAAATTCCCAATGTATAACGGAATACTAAGCTTATAGACAAAATCATAAAGAGGTGGCAAAAAAGAAAACATAACTAAAATAGTGATCTCAAAGCTCTAATTTACCTTTCATTATGTATTATCTTTCCATTTAGATACTTATGCAGTAAGATAAAGATGAATATGCAATATTCGAACAAAAATTTTAGATTCAATTTTACTTATTCATTAAGGCAAAAATGAGAACATTCATTACATTACATGATACAACTGTTGTTATCAGCTAGTCCTAAATTTTTTTTCTCTAATTTTTACCATACAATTCTTTTTTCTTTTTTCTCTCATTTTTTTCTCATTTTTTATTCTTTTTATTTTTTCCTCAAAGTTCCTATCTTCAGGAGTTACATCATGTGATATATGCATGTTCTTTGAATTTGCATTTGTGCCCATGCTGAATGAATATAATTGAATTGAATTTATGTTAAACACGCTGAAGTAGGTCAAATTGTATGCCCTAGTCTCTAAGACTTAGTATAGAGCAAGTAGGGTGTTGAACACTCAGGAATTTTGAGTAATTTTATATTAACCAAGTAGATACTTAGATGGATAGGCAAAATATTATAATAGAAGATATTGAATGTTCTAACTATCCTAAAATTACTAAGAATTACAAATTATTCTAGTTAATCTAAATGCACTAACAATAAATTCAATTAATATTCATTAAAACTACAATTCAGAATTAATCAAGAACTATAATAATTAATAAAAGCATGCAATAACTTGAGAATGTGACCTAAAATCCTTAAGAGCAACTATCGTTATGAACTAAGGGTATTTCCATCTAGAGTCTACAAGCACTTTTGTGTCATTATAGAGATAAACAAAAACCATGAAGTTCCATGCCAATTCTTTGACCCCTCAAAGTGGATTTCTTATCTCCAGGTACTTTCCTAACCTTTAAGTGAATTCAATTTCATTTCTATCAAAATGCCCCAACTCTCATTGTGAACATTTAATTAATACATCATGTATGGTGACCAAGCATATATAACACAATTAAGCACTCAATTGAAATCAAATCATTCATACATTATAAAACATAAAAATGTAGTTCATAGATTAATTCATCCTTGCAATTCTAATAAACAAGGAATTAGTCAAGATACATATTGATAATTATCAAATAACCATAAGAAACTAATCTAAACATCAAGTAAACTAAATAGAAAAAAAGAGAAAAAGAGATAGAAATTTTGTTGATGAAATCTCCCTTGCTCTCCATAATGTTTATTAGATATTGAATAGCCTCCTTGATTATCTTCCTTGGCTCCTTGAGAAAGTATGAATTCCTTCACACTATCTAATCTAACAAACAAAATTAAGTATTATTAATTGCTTTCTAATCCATTAATTCGGTGTTTTTTTCCTAAAACAATATCAATACATCTATTTATAGACCTTATAAGCATTGTAATTCATACACTTTTCAAAAAGGTTAAATGTGAAAAGTTATGAAGAAAGGGTGCATTAACTACTTGGCACCATTGTGCTAAGTCAGGTGTAAGTCGGCACGATGTGCCTTTGTAATGACTCGGCATTGTGGTGTGAGTCAGCACCATGTTCCTTTACAACGACTTAACACCATATGCCTCTATAATGACTTGACACCATGTGCCTGTGTAACAACTCAGCATCGTAGTGTGAGTTGGCACCAACCCTAGCTTGCTTCCTTGATTCCAAACTTCATTCAAATGCACTCCATTGCCACTATAAGCATGAGATTAGCATAAAAAGACCTACAAATCATATAGAGAACCTAAAAACATAATAAAAGAAATAAAATGAAATAATTAAACACAATGTTAATGCAAACTAAAGAAAAAGTCACTAAAATGAACCTAAAATAACTATGTTATTTTACGTATTATCAAATTCCCCCACACTTAGATCTTACTTTCCCTCAAGTAAGAAGTAAAGATCTAAGTGAGAGAACTAACAGAACCTTTATCTTCTCCAAAATAGATGTAGTTATCTCAACAAGTCATCTCAACTATGAAAGAAATTAAGAAAAAGATAGTTAATGACTAAAATTTCAATGCTGAACAATGATAAAGAAAACAAATTTCATAGCATAATCAATAAGTTGAACAATTTATCTTAAACTATTAAGAACAAAATCAAAGAATATAAAGTCAAGGTGCTAATCAAGCTTTCTAACCATAATGTTCATTCATCAAAGTTAGGACTTTTAAGAACTAAAATGGACATGGGATAAGGATTAAGAACATGCATTTACACTTATACTTATAGCTTTTATACTTATATATTTTTAGGGACTAATCTGCATTACTTTCTAAATGAATATAGTTAAAGAGCATACTCACTTGCACATAACTTACTCAAAATGCAGTTACTTGTAATGAAATACATTCTTTTCGAATGAGTGTAATTAAGGAGCATACTCACTTACAAAAAACTTACTTAAATTATCACATTAACAAGCTTTTTTTTATAGTGTCCTTGTAGACACCCAATTTCGGGATGACATGTTATAGAGGACTCCAATGATGAAAATGTCTTCGATGCTTAATCTTTAAAAATTCTAAGGGATTTTAAAGGAAGAATTTAATGTTTTCAGGGACTAAATTACAAAGTTCTTTTTAGGACCTAATTGTAAAATTTAAATTTTTTTGGGGGCCTTTTTGTAATTAAATGTTAAAAAAAAGTGCGCATCAGAATTACAATAATTCCGATTGGGATTGTACAATTCCGACCGATACAATTCCGATCGGAATTGCACAATCTTGATCGGAATTGAACTCTTTCGTTTTTCTATTTCTAATTATTCTAATTTTAGGTGGTTATTTCCTAATTAATTCAATCCTAAATTGGTTTAAACTTCCTAGTTAATTTAATCCTATTTGGTTCAAAATTCCTAAATACACTTTAGGAATGAGAATCATATTAGAATTAGCGTTAGGCTTCTTAGTTCCACTATAAAAGGGGAGCTAAGTAGAAGAGAAAAGGAAAAAAGAAAGAGGAGAGCGTAGAAAAGAAGGAGAGGAGAGAAAGAAAATTGTGATTTTATTTTTCTTATATTTATTCTTAATTAAAGAATCAGTCCGTGGAGTGGAATGAAGAATGCCAAAAAGCCTTTGATAAGATTAATGAATACCTTACTAACCTGCCTGTGTTGAGGCCACCAAAACTAGGTAAGCCTTTAATCTTATATTTAGCTTTAAAAGAAAAGGCGATGGGAGCAATGCTATTACAAGAAGGGCTCGAAGGGGTGGAGTACATTATATATTACCTCAGTAAAAAGTTCCTTCCATATGAGGAAAAGTACAATCTGGTAGAAAAGACATGTTTGATAATGATATGGGCTATAAAGAAGTTAAGACATTACTTCCAGTCCTACAAAGTACAAGCTGTTTCCAGGATAGATCCTTTAAAATACTTGTTCCAAACACTGACTTTGACTGGAAAGATGTCTAGATGGTTGGTACTTTTAACAGAGTTCAATATAGAATAAGTCACTACAAAGGTCATCAAAGGCAGAGCTGTAGCAGAGTTTCTAGCCCATAATGCAGTCGAAGGAAATAAGAAGTGGAATCTAGAGTTTCTAGATGAGAAACTAGCAGTAATTGAACACCGAGAATGGAAACTTTATTTTGATGGAGCAGTGAATAATAGAGGAGCAGGGTTAGGAGTAATTCTTGTCACACCAGAAGGAGAAACCATCCCAATGGCCCAGAAATTAGACTTTAGGGTTACCAATAATATGGCTGAATACGAGGCATGTATCTATGGTATGGAAGCAGTTTTGGCAGTCAGAGCAAAAGACCTATTGGTTTACGGAGATTACATGTTAGTCATCAGCTAAGCTAATGAAGAGTGGGAAGTAAAGGAAGAAAGACTGAAACCTTACATCCATTATTTGAGAAAGTAGATAAAGAATTTCACCAAATGTCTTTTTATGCATCTACTAAGAGATGAGAATCAGATGGCGGAAGCTTTGACAACACTTTCTACAATGTGGGATAAACCGACGGGATCGATGATGAAACCTTTGGTGATAATGAAAATGCAAGTTCTATGTTATGGCAAAGAACATGTCATGAATATTCAGGTAGGGCCAAAGGAAAAGCCATGGTTTTATGACATCTAGAGATTTATCGAGGAAAGAAGATACCTAGATGAAGCAACTTCCAAAGATAGATATGCTCTTTATGTTCTTGCACGTCATTATGCAAGTCATGATGGGATATTATACAGAAGGATGCCGAATGGAACATAGCTGAGATTTCTCAATAAGGATGAAACGGAGCAGGTGATGAGAGAAATTCATGCAGGAGTTTGTGGATCATATATGAAAGGGATAATTCTAGCAAAGAAGATTACTTGGTAGGGATACTATTAGGGGAGTATGGAAAGAGACTGCATCCAGATAGTAAGAGAATGCCATCAATGTCAAATACATAGGAACCTCAATCACCTTCCCTCTATAGTTCTAAATAGTTTAACATCTCCATGACCCTTTGCAGCCTGGGGAATAGATATAATAGGGGAAATAAAACCAACTGCTTCAAATGGGTATAAATATATAGTGGTCGCAATCAATTACTTTTCAAGATGGGTAGAAGCATAATCCTTCGGTACCTTAAAAGCTAGAAAATGGAAATGTTCATTAAAAAGAACCTCATCTGTAGGTATGGGGTCCCACATCATGTTATGACAGACAATGGAGTTCAGTTTCAGGTAGAAACCGTTGAGTTGTTACAAAGATACAAGATTGAGCATCATAAGTCCTCACCTTGTTGACCTCAGGCTAATGGAGCAGTAGAAGCGGCTAATAAGAATATAAAGAAGATTCTCTCTAAGATGGTGAAGACACATAAGGACTGGTCCGAACACCTTCCTTTTGCTTTGTGGGGATACAGAACTACAACACGTATGGCTACGGGACAAACTCCATTCTCGTTAGTATATGGTTGTGAAGCAGTTTTACCCATAGAGACAAAAATTAAATCCTTGAGGGTGATTATGGAAGCAAAGATCCCTGAGAGTGAATGGATACAAAAGAGGATTGATTACTTTGTATCACTATATGAGAAAAGGATGGATGCTTTATTCCACACTCAGATTTATCAGAGGAGAATAGCAAGAGCGTTCAATAAAAAGGTTAAGCTAGGAAAGATAAAAGCAAGAGATATGGTATTAAAATGCACAAGGGCAATGGTGTTTGACCCGAGAGGAAAATTCAAACCGAATTGGGAAGGGCTGTATTTAGTTTAGACAATTCTGCCTAAGGGAGCCATAAAGATATTAGATCTAGAAGGGAATGAATTCACTGAGCCAATTAACCTGGATCACCTTGAGAAATACTACCTTTAAAAATAAAGTCTGCTAACTAGAAAACCTGAAAAGGCTAGTTAGGAAAAAGTTAGGACATTCCCGCTGTTCAGAAAACCTGTAAAGGGCTGATCAGGCAAAAGATAGGGAAATGAAAAATGAGAGGAAAAATGTTCAGTTAGAAAATCTGAAAGGACTAGTTGATAACAGGATTTGTGTCATGTGATGTAATAAATGTACTCATTTTTTCCTTGGATAATGAAATAAATTGAAAAGACATTTTTTTTGAATATTGCATATTCTATCTTTATTATAAGACACAAAGACTTGAAGGAAAAATAAAAAATAAGAAACCTGACTTATGAGACCACTAGTTATGTTTTTGTTTCTTTCTTGACTCATCTAATAATATTTGAGTCCTTTTGTACTTGATAAGTTTTGGTGATTCTGTAGATTGCATAGTAACCCAAGTCTTGTAGTTGTCATCAGTAGTCATGTCAACATCCAGGCACAAATTGCATTCTAAAGCTCTATGAGGCCACAAGTTCTTCACCTTGTCCAAGAAGTCTTGCCTCGGGAGGAAACCTTCGAAGTCAATCATAATAGCAACAATGAATTGAGGGTGACCATACTGACAACAAAGGCATAAAGGAGAAAGAAAGGTCGAAGAGTATAATCCGGGAATAGGGACACAATTGTCATACAAGTTAATGGTCACGAACTTTAATCTCCACCAAGGACAGATCAAAGTAATCTTAGTATCAACAATGCCTTTCATCCAATCAAACCATTGATCTCTAGTATGCTTATTCTTTATCTTCAAAGGATGAGATTGTAGATGATAAGGTTGATAAATCAAAGCATTAGGAGGGGCATCAAGCAGACTCAATTTCTTCTGTAACCAAATCTTAAAAAAAGAGCTAAATTGAAAACCTGAAAGGGCGGCTAAGCTAAAAAAAAGGTTACATACCTGAAGGAGAAGTAGACTGCCTGAGAGTTGGCTTTTAACTTTAAAATTATCTAACCCAATGATAGTTTCAGTAAGTATGACAGACATGGGACTAGCTCTAGTTTCTACCTATTCCAAGATACTAATAATTCTTACATCAGCATCTCCATGAGAAGATACTAGCAGAAACTGAGCATATAGGCAGAAGATAATATCTGGGGGCAAAATACAACTCAGGGGGCAAATGGTATCAGTATTCAAAAAATAAAGATGGATGCTGAAGTGTAAGAGCTAATACCTCAATCATTAACAATAATAAAAGAAAAGTTCAATAGTGCATCGGTCAATCACAAGCTCTATTGTAAAGCCATGGACCCCACTTGTTAGCCTAGTAATCAGTTTGATGAATCATATCAGAAGCTTCAACATCAGAAGTACCAATAATGAATCATTTAATGCTCAAACTGACAGGCTATTGATCAGTGGCTCTGTTCCAAATAGGAGACCTATTAGGATCATGCACATCATACATAACATGCATACACTTGCATACATATTTTATGAAACACTTGTTTTGTATAATAAAAGTCTTTAAGCCTAGACAAGATTATGAAAATACTCTACTACTAACATTTGAAATTAGTGTTGGAAGAATAGGAAAGTAGTCAGAGTATTCGTATGTGAAACATCTGAAAGAATGAAAATAAGAGAAGTGACATTACCAAGAAGCATTATCCTGGAAACTTCAAGAGGCTAGATAGGATGCTCAAGCTCCTTAGATTCAATATGCTAGTGGTACATGTGCTTGGCCCTGAAAAGGGAAGAATGCACTCAAAACATGAGATGAATGCACTCTGAAAACTTCTTTGATTATGAAATAGTAACCTCTAACTCCTAAATATTTTCTTTTGTAGGAAATGTGGGGAAGAGAAATAAATCCCTCTACTATAGCATCAATAGGATAAAGGCACAACTTCGATGGTGGAGCATCATGACCCTGTGATCAGAGACATCATCACAATAATGAAAGGGAAGAATGCAAAAGAATAACATTGCATTCTGATAATTTTATTTACTAGCAAATAGGCTATACTAACTGATGTTATTTATGCAGGGAAAATAAAAGAGAATGAAAAAGGGAAAAGGAACTGATACATCAATAAGAATGGGCAAGATAGCAAATGCCAATCACTCATCAAAACCTCACCCTGTGCAAATACTAAAGGGAAGTAGTACAACTCTATCTCCTTTGATTCTGCAATAAAATAAATCCTCAATAAATACATTCACAAATTGAAAGGAAATTCATCCACTCCATGAGATCTTGTGCGAAAATTTATCTCATGACCATTGATTTTAGTGGCTTTCTTTTATTAGCCTTGTAGAATTCAGATGTCTTATTAACAGTTCTATGTTGAGAATTTCTAAACTCTAATCAATTTAATGCTTTCTTTGCACCCAAATGAGGGAAGAAAATAAAAAAACAAAATTTGTGGACATGAAGCATAAGTTGCTTGAATTTTCGAGTATCTTTTCAGTCTTTTGAATAATAAATGTGCATATAATCTACTCCAATGCTCAAAAATGAGTATGGGTACAAAATCCCTTGACGGTATCCATGATGAGTAATACGGGAAAGGCGGGGGAATACTAAGAGGAGACTAGAAAAAAGAGCAAGCATAATTTACTACAATGCTCAGAAATGAGTAAGAGTATCAACATAAAACCTCTGGTGGTATCCATGTTGAGTAATACAAAAAAGGTAGGGGAATACTAAAAGAGGACCATGCCAAATTTTGCTCTATTTACTCCAATGCTCTATATAAGTATGAGTATCCAAAGGACCTTTCCAATGGTATCCATGTTGAGTAATATGAGAAAGGCGGGGGAATACTCGGATAAGGAAGGAAAGCATAAAAATAACTCAAAGGCTATTTTGATACTCAAAATTTGATCTTTTTATGCTGATTTTTCATGAGTTTTGTTTAGTAAATTCTCCCTAAAATTAGGTGTGGAAGTAAGCTCTTCACTTGGTAAAAGATATGCTCTCAGCATAAGATGGTTAATGATGCCTTTGAACTTTACAAATGGCGAATAAATGACAGTCATGAAAGTAAAAAAATAGTGAGATTCGTTCAAAGCATGCTATTTCATGAAAAGTGATGAATTTTCTCATAAAATTTTCAAAATAATAAGATACTTTTATGCATTCATCATGATTGAAACTAACTTCAATAAGTTTGCAGGAATTGCAAATCTAAAAAGAAAGTGCACCCAACTTGTAGAGATGGTTGGCATAGCAAAATTCAAAGTCAATCAGCACAAAGAATTCAAGGCATTCAACTCAAACAACCAAATTTGTGAGCAATTATGGATTGCAGCATAATCATATAAGACAATTTAGACTATACGACCGAGTGTAGTCAGCATTGTACGATCGAGTGCAATGTATCCTCAATTGATTATACAACCAAGTATAATCAGCATCATACGATCGAGTGTGACATTTCTTATCAAAAACAAACTATACAACCGAGTGTAGTCGGCATTGAATGACCGAGTGCAATGTATTCATCAATCGATTATACAACTGAGTATAATCAGCATCATACGACCGAGTGTGATGTTTCTTATAAAAACAGACTATACGATCGAGTGTAGTCGTCATTGTACGACTGAGTGCAATGTATTCACCAATCGATTATATGACCGAGTATAATCAACATCATATGATCGAGTGTGATGTTTCTTATAAAAAAAAAGACTATACAACCGAGTGTAGTCGGCATTGTACGACTGAGTGCAATGTATTCCTCAATCGATTATACGACCGAGTATAATCAACATTATACGACCGAGTGTGATGTTTCTTATCAAAAATAGACTATACAACTGAGTGTAGTCGGCATTATATGACCGAGTGCAATGTATCCTAAATCGATTATATGATCGAGTATAATTAATATCATACGACCGAGTATGATATGTCATTTAAAATGATGTACATTCGAGAAAAAGCCGCACAGAGTACAGGTAAATATCCTAACTTTCAATTTAGAAATTAGGTGCTATTATACTTTGTTGTAATTTGTTAAGAAAATAGCGACAAAGGGAGGCAACTATAGACACCCAATTTCGGGATGACATGTTATGGATGCAGCAAAGGACTCCAATGATGAAAATGTCTTTGATGCTTAATCTCTAAAAATTCTAAGGGCTTTTAAAGGAAGAATTTAATGTTATTAGGGACTAAATTGTAAAGTTCTTTTTAGGACCTAATTGTAAAATTTAAATTTTTTTGGGGGCATTTTTATAATTAAATGTTAAAAAAAATGCGCATCGGAATTCCATAATTCTGATCGGAATTACATAATTCTGATTGGAATTACAATAATTCTGATTGAGATTGTACAATTCTGATCGAAATTGTACAATCTCGGTCGGAATTGAACTCTTCCGTTTTCCTATTTCTAATTATTCCAATTTTAGGTGGTTTAAATTTCCTAATTAATTCAATCCTAAATTGGTTTAAACTTCCTAATTAATTTAATCCAATTTGGTTCAAAATTCCTAAATACAATTTAGGAATGAGAATCACATTAGAATTAGCATTAGGCTTCTTAGTTCCACTATAAAAGGGGAGCTAAGTAGAAGAGAAAAGGAAAAAAGAAAGAGGAGAGCGTAGAAAAGAAGGAGAGGAGAGAAAGAAAATTGTGATTTTATTTTTCTTATATTTATTCTTAATCAAAAAATTACTTTTGATTCATCAATTAATTCAAAACTCGTAAAGAATTTTTTGAAGAAAAGATTCCAAGACTTATCAAGAACGGTGAATCACAAATCTGAGGAGCACCCTAATCATCCATAAGTATACCATATTCTTCTATTTTTCTTTTATTTATTTGTTTATTTATGATTCTATTTATTTTATCATTATTTATTCATTAATTATTATTTTATTTTTTTATGGTGATTGTGGAGGAAAACACATGGTGATCATATGAGGAAGATGAATTTTATTGGAAATCCACATAAGACTATGGATAAAGCCTCGTAGAGACTTAGTTTCTAAAGTTTTATTTTTATTGTCTTTATTTTTATTTTAATCTTTATTTTTATTTTTTTATTAATTATTTTATGAATTAATGTAATAGCCCCAATAGTGGGAATAGTAATAAAATTATGTGTGTGGTTACATGATTTTTTAAATTGTTTAGTAAAATTAGGTTAAAATTTGATAATCATTTAAAATCAATGGAGGAAGTAGATTAATTTAGGTTGCATGTTAATAAAAATTAAGGTTTTAGTAAGGATTAAATTAGTTATTTATTTGATCTTATTTAATTGTTTTTTTATTTGTTTTTGAATTTATTTATTATTTTTGTGTGTTTTGGGCCTTAAGTCCATTTCAGATTTTGATTTGTTTATTTTTAGCCCATATCATTTAATAATTAATTAGGTTTAATTAATTAAAATATATTTTTAGGTCCATAATTAATTAGATTTTAGGTTAGAAATACCTTTAGGCCCATTTAGTTAATTAGAAATAGGCCCACTTAATTTAATTTAATTAATTTAGACTTAGCTCACTTAATTTAAGCCCTTTTTCATAATTTGTAGATTTAAGATCATTATTTAATTAAAACATGTAGAATTAAGCTCATTAATTTAAATACCTTCATAACACGTAGAATTAGGCCCATTTTTAGAATTAAAATTAGTAGACTTAGGTTCATTTAATTAAAATAAAAAGGAATTAGGTCTTTAGGTTCACTTATAATTTAAAACATGTAGATTTAACTCATTTAATTAAAATCCATGTAGATTAGACTAACTTATGGATTATGTGATTTATTGAATGCATTATTTACTTGTATATTTCATGACTAGTTTGCCTTGGAGTTTATTGTTTTGGGTTTATATGAAATTGCATGTAAATAGAGGATAAGATAGTAATTCATAAAGTAATTCTAAAAGAACACAAGACTAAAAGAAGTTGGTATTCCGTATCCAGAATCTCCTGGTTATGGTGCTACCTTTCTTATAGGGAATTGAGTACCACCTTTTCGATATGTCCCAGTTATTACCCTGGGTGGTGACTCCTCATCTCCACGCTATGTCTTTGTGACAATGGTTAGTGTGTTCTCTAGAGCCCTAAGCTCAAACAGTGACGCGGTTGCTGAAATCTTGGACACGCGCTAAACCCCACCGTCTACAGTCCTCATCCATTATTGAAAAGCTAGTTACTCGTATTATGGCCATAGTTTCCTTACAGCCACTTCAATCCTTAAAAACCTAAGCTTGAATCATAACCATACTAGTTCGAAGAGTAATTAGAAAGTTGACTAAATATTCTCTAGATGTTGAAAATAATAATGAAAGATAAAAAGGAAAACTTAAAGCTTATACTAGATAAAACTTTAAATTCTATCAATTAAGCATAGAAAGATAATCACTAACATAATAGTAAGAAAACTCAATTACAATTGAAATGAACTTAAAGAGAAAACTAATTAAAATATAAAGAAGATAAAAATAAGCAAATTTAAGCATAATGACATAAAATAAGAACGCATAACCTAAAATCATAAAGATAGACTTACACCTAGTAAAATAATAACTACTACTATTCCCTCCCCCATACTTAAAAATACACATTATCCCTAATGTGATGCCATAATAGTAAGGAAAGGAAAGAAATACTCTCCTAATCATTTAAAGGTGTTGGTGGAGGAGACTCAATATTGTATCTAGAATAGGCAAAGAATTGATTGAGCTTATTTTCCTTTTTACTTTGCCTATGATCAAATTGTTGGTATCGAGTCTCCATTGCATCCAGTTGTTGCTATATTGCAATTTAATTATCTAGGATTTGATCACAAATATGAGAGTGTCCACTTAAAGAACCACCAACTTCACCCTACACAAGGTAAGTGAGTAATGGGACATCACCATATGGTGCATAATCAAGAGAGTGCTCAAGCTCAACATCTTCCTCCTTATCTTGGGTTTACTCTGCTTGAAGAAGATGTTCTAAACCTCTCTAACATGATTGAGACCTTGTCGAAATCAAATGGAAGGAAGCATCTACAACTTTCTCTCTTATAAAAACTTGCTCAGTGAAATAAGAACATTCAACAACATGGTCAAAATCATCAAGGTTAACATTCAAAAGGGCACGACTTTTCCTTGGGAATTTATTTTTTAAATTATGTTTATTTATTTTTTTAGAAGGTGTTGAAGCAGGAAGAAAAAATATAATAAATTTAAAAGGTGATAAAAATAAATGTGAAATAAATATATCAAGTAATAGAAAAACAAAATAAAAAGAATACCAAAAAACAGAAGTTAAAAATGGGGAAAAATTGTATGAAGGCACGAGTTGGCACCATGGTGATGACTTGGCACCATTGTGACTCCTCGGTATGGAGCTAAAGTGACAAAAATTTTACTTATTCTTAATTAACCAAATACAAATTTATATCTTTATATTGTTTTATTAAAATAAAATGTGTATAAAAGAAAAATATATGTAAATAAACTAGAAAAACATCAAAGAAAAATAAATTTATAAAAGAATATGTAAAAGAAAGGATTAATATAAATTTAAATGATTACAATAAAAGAAATACTAATAAAACTATAAATGCTACTTATGATAAAATGTGGTTCATATAAATCCAAAGTAAATGAGATATAATATTAGTGAATAACTTAAATAAATAAATAGAAAAGATTGAATGATAAAGTAATACTTAGCTACATTTAGTGGTCTATAGCTTGACCATACCTTGGCTTTTGTGCCTTAATTTAGGTTGTTGAGGCTTTCCCAAAGTTATTGTTAGCAATGGTTGGAGCCATAATCCCTTTAAAACTACCTGTTATATTGGGCATGGCAAAATCGCCTAATATCTGTCTTTCCGGTTCAGCCATATTATTCAAATTCAATTTATTCACTCTTCTTTGCCTTTGTTCCCTACTTAAATCATATAAGGTTAATTCAATTTCAGGATCAAATTATATAGTATTATCACTAACACTTTTAGTAAGCGTCATCAAGAGTAATATCAAAATCAAACAACCACAACCATAAATTAATAAATAAGTAATTATAAAAACTAATTAAAATTAAGGCCTAAAACAACCTTTCTCTAAACAAACTCACCGGTAATGGCACCAAAATATGATGTAGGTCAAATTGTATACCCTAATCTCTAAGACTTAGTATAAAGCAAGTAGGGAGTTAAACACTTGGGAATTTAGAGTAATTTTATATTAACCACGTAGAAACTTAGATGGATAGGAAAAATATTATAATAGAAGATATTAAATGTTCTAACTATCCTAAAATTACTAAGAATTACAAATTATTCTAATTAATCTAAATGTACTAATAAGAAATTCAATTAATATTCATTAAACTATAATTCAAAATTAATCATGAACTATGATAATTAATAAACACATGCAATGATTGGAGAATGTGACCTAAAATCCTTAAGAGCAACTATCGTTGTCAACTAAAGGTATTTCCATCTAGAGTTTACAAGCACTCTTGTGTCATTATATAGATAAATAAAAACCATGAAGTTCCATGCCAATTCTTTGACCCCTCAAAGTGGATTTCTTGTCTCTAGGTACTTTCCTAACCTTTAAGTGAATTCAATTACATTTCCACCAAAATGCCCCAACACTCATTGTGAATGTTTGATTAATACATCATGTATGGTGATCAAGCATATATAACACAATTAAGCACTCAATTGAAATCAAATCATTCATACATTACAAAATATAAAAATGTAGTTCATAGATTAATTCATCCTTATAATTCTAATAAATAAGGAATTAGTCAAGATACATATTGATATTTGTCAAATAACCATAAAAAACTAATCTAAACATCAAGTAAACTAAATAGAAGAAAAGAGAATAAGAGATAGAAATTATGTTGATGAAATCTCCCTTACTCTCTATGATGTTTATTAGATATTGAATAGCCTCCTTGATTATCTTCCTTGATTCCTTAAAAAAGTATAAATTCCTTCATACTATCTAATCTAACAAAAAAAAAGTATTACTCATTTCTTTTTAATCCATCAATTCTATTTTTTTTCCTAAAAGAATGTCAATACATCTATTTATAGACCTTTTAAGCATTCCAATTCATACACTTTTCAAAAGAGGTCAAATGTGAAGAGTTATGAAGAAAGGGTGCATTAACTACTCAGCACAATGGTGTAAGTCGGCACGATGTGCCTTTGCAACGACTCAACACTGTGGTGTGAGTCAACTCTATATGCCTCTGTAACAACTTGACACCATGGTGTGAGTTAGCACTAACCCTAGCTTGCTTCTTTTAATTCCAAACTTCATTCAAATGCACTCCATTGCTACTATGAGCATGAGATTAGCACAAAAAGACCTATAAATCACATAGAGAACATAAATACATAAGAAAAGAAACAAAATGCAATAATTAAACAAAATGTTGATGCAAACTAAAGAAAAAGTTAAAATGAACCTAAAATACATATGTTATTTTACGTATTATCACATGTAGATATGATTAATATCATAATGAATAATACCATTAGGATGTACATTGCATAAGTAAGCATGATTAGAATTCATATCATTGATCTCTAAAACAAAACAAGTTCTAAAGAAACTAAAATTTTATTTAAAGAAGACAATAAGAAAATTTATTTTCTATTATAGATGCTAGGGATGTTGGGTCTCAAGGTGGTTTTCCTTTAGGTGGCTAATATAATAACTATTCTTGCATCTTCTTGCCAACTATCTCAATGACTTCATCCTCATGTACCTCTACCATCCATGTTCCTTCTTTCTCTAGTAGCTTTTCATCATCAAACTCATCACCCATCTTGTAGGAACAATCGACTCAAAGGGTGTGTCAAAAGAAGGTGGTTTAGTGTAAAACACCTTATAATTGAACTTACTTGAAGGCTGACCCAATAATTCTTATGCTATTTCCATATTTTTAGTGGCATTATGAGATTTCTCAATGGTTTTAAGGTCTAGGTCTATAAAGGAGTTTAGCACTTCTTCCTTACTAACTTCTGAATTAATCATCATGGTAGTTGAGGGTGGTACATTTTGGTAGTTTGGGAAAGGATTATTTCTAGTGCTTGGGTTTTTAGGGTTTATGATCTTTCTAGAGTCTATAAGGTTTTCGATTTTTTGTTTGAGGCAGATGCAGCTATCTGTGGAGTTGAGAGGTTTTGATGGAATTGGTAGTACTTGTTTGGGTTATAACCTAAGGTGTTTAGGTGTGGTGGGTTTGTATTAGATAAAGGTTGAAGTAAGCCCTTTCACATTAGGTGCTATAAGACTTTTGACAAAGGTTGGTTAAAATTGGAGAATCTCCTTGGTTATCGAATAGTATACACTTCCATAATCCGGCCAGTGCTTCCTTATTGTGTGCCCCTAGTTGATTAATTTCAGGTTCTGGTGCCTTTAAATCTTTTCTTCTTTTCATTCTCAATCTCTTCAGATTATAGACCATTATCATACAAGCCTATGAATGTTTTGGGATTCATCATCTGTAATCTCTCGACTAGATTAGGTGATACATTGCAGACTATCATCCTAACTTGATCTTTCTTAGCTAGCTTATTATTCATCAATCCTGCTTGTTCATGAACCTAGTAATACAATCATAGAAGGATTCATTTGATTTTTTCTTTGTTAGTTCTAAATCTTTGATGGATACTTCCAATATAGTGTTATAATCATACTATTTTAAAAAAGTAGTACATAGTTCTTTCCAATAAGCCTTGACAGACTTTTCCAACCTATTATACTAGCTTATAACCATTCCCTCTAATGACAGTACAAATAACCTATTGATCACTGCTAATGGGGCATTAATAGTGCTTATAGTTATTATATACTAACTGAGATGAATCCTAGGATCTCTAGTTCCATCAAATTTCTGCAGTTGAGGTATTTTGAATTTCTTAGGTAGCTTATCATCCTCCATTTACAGCATATCATCAAAGTCAAATGAATATCCCATGCCTTGTCCTCTAATCAGCTGTTCCATCTTGGAATTTTTTGGGTAAGTGCTTGTATATGCTTGGACTTATGGTCTTGTACTAGTTTAAGTGATTCTCTCTTTGCCTAATCTATCATGTAGTTGTCAACATCCCCAAGCTTCACATCAACAGCAGGTGGGTTTCTAGCAATAGGTTGCCCCCAGCATTATTGGCAGTAGGTGGAGCATCTGCAGCATATGGGATAACTAAAGTAGTAGGTGGTTGCTCAATTAAAGGTGGTGGTATGATAGCAGTAGCAGCTTACATTAATCTAAAAAAACCCTATCTCAGTTCATTTTGCATCATAGCCCTCATATCATCCATCAAAGCTCCCTTGATATCTTCTAAGGTCTAGTTCCCTCCTTATTGTTGTTCTATCTTTATAGGTTTAGGTGTGGTTAGTTTAGCTTCTAAGTAAAGCTGATTGATAGGAATTTTCTCCAATTTGTGCAGGATTTCTTTTGCTTTGGCCTTAAGACTCAAATTTGTTCTTCTTAATCTACCACCTTTCCATCCTCAAATATGAGAAGACCTAGATGAATTTATGATAGCTATAAAATAAAGTGTTAGTACGATGGATGAAATGCATGTATGCATGATGCATATGCTATGCAATAAGTAACAAATAGCAAATATTAATTAAGTGTACAACATTCATCCTTCAAACCTTTTTCCTCCCACACACATATTCAATGGTGAGTTTCTTTTCCTAGGATTTTTGGTCTTGGCCTTAATATTAATGGGGGATATCAAGAACCAACATACATGCCACATCTCTTTTAAAGCAGTATAGGCATAGAAACATTATTTCTAGGTATAAAGGTCTAGCTGAATTTTCATTAGCCTAAGTGGGCTTTCAAAAGTATAGGCTTAGGCCTTTATAAATATAAATACATCATAGCAACTAACATAAGCAATTTAGGTAATCATAGGGGAAGTTACTAAGTCGCTATATGAGTTGAGTCTGATGAAAAAGGTCAAGGTTCCCTTAGTAAGATGCCCTCCTTTAAGAATTGAGTTACAGGCCAAGGTCAGAGGGGCCCAACATCCTTTGAAAACTCAAGAGAAGATTACCCCCTTTAGGACTTGGGTTATGGACTCTAGTAAGATGAGCTCAGTAATCTCTCTTAAACTGAGTTAAGGCTAAGAGTGATGGTTAGCCAATTTACAACTCCATGAATCTAATGGAATCATAGAATCATAAACCAACACCATCGATTTAATAGGGACATGCAGAATGAATGCAAGAATAAAATAATCATTAATAAAATAATTGTAAAGAACACAAGTAGAATCAGTATCTCTTATCCCGAGTAGAGTCACCACTATAGACAGAGGCATTTAGTGGGTGCCCAAGATTTTAGCAACCGCGGCCCTGTTTGGGCTCAAGGCCCTAGGGAGCACACTACTATATCATAAAGACATAGTGTGGAGATGAGGAGTCACCAAATCGAAATGGTAGTACTTAATTCTCTAAAAGAAATCTAGAACCACAAACAAGCGATTCTAGATATGGAATACTAACTTCTTTCAGTCTTATGTTCATTTAGAATTACTTTATGAATTACTATCTTATTCTCTAATTACATGCAATTTTATTTAAACCCTAATTAAACATGTAAAAAAACATACAAAAGGCAATGTCATTATGTCTAAACTATATTAATTTTATTAATTTAAAGTTAGCTAATTCTACATATTTTATTTACAAGTAAAATGGACTAAAGATGGGCCTACATTTTAGTCAAATTAATAATCCTAAATCTACTTGTTTTAATTAATAAGGAAATGGGCTTATTGTCTACAAATTTTAGAGAAGAAATTAGATTATTAAGTGGGCCTAAGTCTAATTTAATTTTAACATAAATAAAAAATGGAGCCTAAGTCTATTTATTTTAAATGAAATGAAATTAATGGGAGAGCTAAATCTAAATTAATTTTAATTAACTAAAAATAGGCCTAAGGTTTAAATAATTTTAAAATGAAAATAAAAATACATTAGTAGGTTGAACTAAAGTCTAAGTTAATTTTATTAATTAAAAGTGGGCCTAAATCTAATTAACCTAAATGGCCCTAAATTAATTAAAACCTAAAAACCATTTTTAAGTCTATTTATTAAATGGATTGATCCTACAATGGGCTTAGGACCTAAAAGGCATAAGAACCAAAAACAAAACTCAATTCAATAAACATACTAAAAAAATAAATCAAAACAACAATTTTTACATGATTTTTCTAGGAAATCCTAATTCAATTTCATATAACCCTAAAATTAATCTACTGCCATCATTGATTTTAATTAGGTTTTACCAAATCGAGCCTAGACTACTAATTAATTTTTAGTGCAGAGAATTAAAATTTCACTAATTTCCCTCTATTGGGGCTATTACAAACTACAATGTAGGAAATTAAAGCAAATTAATTACAACCCGGTAAAAGCAATGAATAAAATATTGCAAAAAATAATAAATCCTAAATTATATGGGGATTTCATAAAACTAAGTCCATGGCATCCCATGGATTCTTCAATACCACTAAAATCTCACATCACCAACCTCACATCTAGAGCACCACACAACACCAATCAAAAAAAAAAAAAACATAATAAAAAAAATTATTCAGTGACAAATCAATCAATAAATAAAACAAAGAAATCAAATCAAAATAAAAAATTAAAAGAGTAGAAGATATTGTGCAAATATTGTTTAAATGCCCCTCAGATTGGGATTTTCACCATTTTGAGATTAACTGTGTTATTTTTTTCTTGATTTTCTAGACTTTAAAAGCAAAAAACATATTTTTGTCAATTTCCCAGAGGTTTTGAAAATGAAAAATGAAGAGCTAAGGTATGTGCCTTTCTGCACAGTAAAGGAAATAATTAGGGTTTTTTTTTTTCTTTTACAACCTCTACTTTCAAGGGTTTCTCCTTTTTTCCCTCCCCCTTTCCATAGACTCTGCCTCTTGGCTTTTAAAACCTAGCCTAACAACCTCCAACCCCTGTGTCACGCAAGGAAGTTGTGCTCAACTTTTAATTTTTGAACTTTCAAAATCAAGAGATAAAGTTTTGAAAAAACCAAAGACTTGCACATGCAGGGACACGTGGTGTCTTGGACCAATGAAAAAATTAATAAATGACGAAAAAATCAATTTTCAGTGTAAAAAATAAGTTTTTACCGAAAATTGGCACTCTGGAATGCCAATTTTTGTCCCATAATGTTGATTGGCATTGCTTAATGTCAATTAACATTACACAATTTCGGCCAACCATTTTCTTTTAATTAAATTGCAAAAAAGGTCCTTGAAAGTTTCTAATTTTTATAATCAAATCCTTGAAAAAACCAATTTTGTAATTAAATCCACAAAACGTAGCAATTTAGTCCTTTAAATTGTGAAACTCGACACTAAAGATCAATTCTCTATTAGATTTTCATCATAGGGGCTTTCGTCGCATGCGTGCACAATTGCATCCTAAAATTGGGTGATTACACAGTAGTTTTATTATAATTTTTTTAATCTTAACATTAACTTGTTTATTTATTTTTAAAATTTATAATTATCTAAAAATGTATATCAATTTATGTTTTAATTTAAAATATTAGAAATTAAAATAAGTAAATTTATTTTTAACCAATGAAAATATTTTAAAAGTGATATATGTAATAAAAGGAATTGGTATAAATGTTAAAAATGTAAAATTCAAGGAGCACAAGGGAATAATTTTTGTTAAAAAATTGACGGAAGGGTTTAAAACTTCAAACTTGTAAAGTTCAAGAGTTTAGATATATAAAATGAAACTTTAGGGGTCTAAAACTAAAAATTTAATAAGTTTAAGGGTCTTAATATGGGTTTTACCATAATTAATTGCATTCTAGCTTTCAGTCAAGCTGATCTTCAAAATAAATAAATAAATAAATAAATAAATAAATATATATATATATATATATATATATATATATATAACTCAGTTAGTCTTCAAATTAATAACATAATTAGTTAAAGTATAAATGAGTAAATACAATCGCACATGTTCTAAAGTGTTGTTTCATGTTTCTCTATGAATTATTGGGTTTTAAATCATTTTCAGCATGTTCATGATCAATATTTCATAAGGAAACATGACAATGCCAATATATATATATATATATATATATATATATATATATATATATATATATATATACAGCAAGGGATATGACCAAGTGAGTTTTACTTATTATTTTAGAAAATAACCCATAATTTTATATAAAAAATTCATAATAAGATTAAAAAAAAATTATGATTCAAATAAAAAAGAAGTTTATAAATGTGTTAAAAATAAGTATAGTTACATGTTTAACTTTTGAAGTTAAAAAGTGCAATAAATGCTACCTAATTGTGCTATATATCAAGTTCATAATCTTAAATTACGAATTGGGTTCACACAAGAATTTTTCTATGGGAGAAGAGAGTTGTGTGGTGACAAATATCTAATTTGGTCCATATAGTTTCTTATTCTTTCTCTTCTCTATTCACTATTCAAATGAGCTCCGATTGACTTAAAATTTGGTACCCAACTATTTCTCGACATCCTCTATGCTATAGCCCTTGTCATATAAGCATATTCAACTAAAAAAATACTATATTTTTATTTTAAAATTCAGCCTAAAGTTGTTGAAGTTGGAACATTCATCTTCATTCCAATCAGTTAAGACCAATATTTTTACTTCATTCCCCACTGTCTTAGGAGTCTATAGATGTCACAACCCGAACCCAAAGGCAAGTGACTGACACTAAAGAATGGGAAAGCATGTAGCTTTTGAAATCGGTAGTAAACCTTAAAAAAATTTTTTCCAAATAAAATCAATCAACTTAATAATAAAACCATAAGTCATAATAAATCCACCATAGTCAAATACATATATCTCAAAATAAATAAAGTCCATAAGATAAGTTATACAAAAACATTTGCTATTGCAGTGTCTAGAATTTAACACATAATACAAACATTAAATAGACCTACAAAAAATAGCTAGAGAAGAAGAAACCCGGTGCAGACGATGATTAATATTAGACTGACTATGAGGTCTTGAAAAAAATAAGTTGAGGGGAATCAGACCTCACTAAGTGAATCAATTTTATAAAATGCATTTGGGCTTTAAAACATTTATTAAAACCCCTTTTTAAAATAAAGTAAAATAAAATAAAATAAATATAATAATAATCTATTACTTTCCTCAGTTATCTTCATATAAAATCCTTTTTAAAATTCACAATTCCCTTTAATATAAATTCTCGTACGAAATCATATAAATTGATTGTTTTGGTGAAAAACATGTTAGAATACCTAAACCATCACTTCTGATAGCCTTTTGGCTCTCTTTAATCTGAGTGACTACCATCCACAAAGCAAGCTCAACTGAGTTACAGTCATAGGCCAATCACTTGTTCCTTTATTAATGCCCCGAGAGTAAGCTAAATGGAGTTACATCTCATTTTTGGCATGAGAGCACTAGCTCCACCTCAATCCATACTCTGCCTAAAAGCACACACTCCATCGAGCCAATCCATATATTCCTCTATACTTGAGATCTCAACCAGTGCGCACATGGCCTTAGTAACACCCATTAGGTAACATCTTCTACCATTTTCTCCAAATCAATTTAAATCATAAATAATAAAATAAATACAAAAAGTAGAATAAAATAAATTCTACCAAAGCATCCATTCAAATATTATTCATGATGATAAATGAAATAATCATGCATATATATATATATATATATATATATATATAAAGTTCATATAATAATAATAATAATAAGTTGATAAGTTAATATCTTTAACTTCAATATTATTTTAACCATATGAAAATTTAATTTAAATATCTTCAACATATGTTCCATAAAATTAACTCACAGCTTGAGCGTGTTGGGCAATGCATCCTCGTCTACCCAAGTGTTATAGTTCTTGCCCTGAAGTTCTCTAAAATAAATTATATATATTTAAAATATGCTTATATGATGTAACAAATAAATTCATAACAATTGTTAATATATTGGAATTGATGAGGTTGACTTTATCTAAAACACAATACTATGCAGACTCAACAACAAACACATATCGATGTTACGTTTTACATGAAATCTATCAAAAATTCAGTAGAGTCTCCCTTGTAAAACTAACATCTCTCTATTAAAAGTAGAGTCATTCCTGCACAAAACGACACTCCTACAATATCCACAACTCAATAACTCAAGTTGGGCCCTAAACTATACTTTATGCCCAACTGAGAATCAACAGAAATACACATATAAACATCACATGATTCTTGTTAACTTTACGAATATATCACAAAATATGTTATAACATGATATTTTATAAATTCTTAAATTAATTTATGGGATATGCAGTGTTAATAAATATTTTATTAAATTGTTATATTATGATTATTTTGTGAAATTAAATTTGAAGATCTAGTGTTTAACATTATTTTAATATTATTAATATTATTATTTTTATTAGTGTAGTGTATTTTAATAGTGTATATATATATATTGTGGGTGAGAATAATTGAGTTGTAATTATTATTTTAGTTAATTATTTATTAATTAAATTATGAGGTTTATTAGTGTTGATTATTATTTAATTATTTTATGATATTGTTATTTGTGTATATGTACTTAGTGGGGGATATTTTATTTAAAAAATATTATTACATATGTACTATTTGTACTTAAAAAGTTAAAATATTATTTTTATGTACTATTTTGTCTTTTCTCACTTAAAAAAATTTTAAAAACCAAGATGTGTAGTACTCATTTGATCCCCCTCCACTTTCTTCCTCTTCTCCTTCTTTCGTCTTTTTTTTTCTTTCTTTTCTTTTTTTTTCTTTCTTAGTAACCTGCCGCCACCGCCAACCACCACCATCAACCTCCACCTTAGGGCATGAGGTTGGTCTCTCTTGGAAGCTCATCCTCCGGGCTTCTCTAATCTTCAAACCGTTCCGAGTTTTGACTTTGGTAATTATCCCGTTTTTATATATTTCTATTTTTAGTATTTTGAGTTTTTGTTAGTTTAAGCCTTTATTTGGTTTTATTAGCTATAGTTGCTTAGAGATTAATTATTGTAGAGGATGTGAGGAAGCTAAATGTGATTTTTATTTGTTTTTCTAAAAATTTTGAATTTTCGAGCTCATGGTTATTGTTCATATACTGTTATGAGCTTAGAAAAATTATATTTTTAATATATTATACTAATTATTTTAAATATATTTTGTTAAGAAAGTTTATTGAAATTATGTTCCAATTATTTATTATGAATTTTTGAATGTTTATGTGAAAAATGAATTTTTGGAAAAATTAGTATAAATTAGTAATTTTTCTATTTTAGTTGAAATTATTGTTAATTATTATGTTCTAGGTAGTTTTTGAATAATAAAAATTATTAAATTAATTTTTGTGAATTATTTACTTTTTTAGCTAATTACTAATAATTTTTGGAAATATATTCAAATAATAGTTTTATTTATTATTTTTATGATTAAATGGATTTTTAGTTATTTTATTTTATATTTGAGTAATTTAAATAATAATTGGTAATTTATGCTAATTAATTTTAAAAATTTGAATAATTGGTTTATTAATATTATTTAATTGTAAATTGGATTTTATTATCTATTTTGGAAAATTAAACATCTTTTATGCTTTTATTATCTAATAAATTGACTTTTGGTATTTAATTGAATTTTTATAATTTTGGTGATTTATTAGTTATTATTATTATTTTTGGAAATTATTGTTGGAATTGATTCTCGGTTGCGCAATATTTGCAATTCAGGGGCCCAACCTGAGGTTTAGTGATGTGGATTGTTTAAAAGTGAATTTTTTGTGTAATATCAACTCTACTTTTAGTAGAGAGACATCCATTTTACAAGGGAAATTATGCTAAAGTTTTGGTAGATTTCTCGCAAAATGTGTAAACCGGTCCTACTCTAGTTTTGAAATTTTGGTTGAGTTGTGTTTAGATTGAGTCATTCTTAGAAATTTTAGAGTTATTAAATTAGGAATTTAATTCTAATAGTATTACTATGATTATTTATTTTTTATAGTTTCCCTAAGACCGAGACCTACAGGACTAGACCAATCGAGTCATTTTAGAGGAGCGCACAACTGTGAGTTATTATTATATGTATACATTGCATGTAGATAAATATTATGAGCATCCATATGTTTTTAATAATTATGAATTTAATTGTGCTCATTTCATTAAATGATATTTATTATTGTTAATATTTATATATATGTTTCCATATATATAATTGAGAATAATTATTTTGAATAATGTATGCATTGCATGTAGAGAATTTATTGGCATCTATGTTTTTAATGAAATATGAATTTTATTATGCCATGTTACATTAAAAATTAATTATTATTGTTAATATATATGTATATTTGTTTGCATATATATGTAAAGTTGAAACTTTATTTGTATAAATTGGATGCTTTACATATTTAATATGATTTCATTTATTTAATTATTTTGATAAAATATTTTGGAGGATAGCAGTAGAACATGCTACCTAGTGGGCAACACTAGGACTGTGCACACAATAACGTTAAATGTTAGGGTTGATCTTATGGAATTTATTGATGAAAGATATGAATAATTGATTATTGAGAATTATGATGAGAGAGTGGTGTGATTGCAGGAGCTCAGTTAACCTAGTGTCTTGGGGCCAATTACGACGATAATGAGACTGCATGAGCTTGGTTGACTTAGTGTCTCAGAGCCAGTCTATTATCCAAAAATGGAAAAGAGAAATATTTTACAATTAAGTGAGCCTATTGGCTAGTGAGGTTTAGTGATCGAGGTTACATAATATTTTACATTTTTACTTTGATCTTTCACCAAAATAAATTTTTCTGCATCTATTATTATATAAAAGTTGATTTTAGCATCTCTATAAAATGTATGTATTCATATATTATTATAATGATGCTTGACTATATATGACTTTAGGTTGCATATATACATATTATAATAACTCACATAGTGAGGTCTGACTCCTCTTAATATTTTTTTCAGAATCTTCCATTTCAGACCTCCCCTATAGTGTTATTCACTTGAATCTTTCCTCGCTGGCTGATTTATGTAAATTCTAAATTGTCATTTTTCTTGTATTTTAGTAATCACTGCAGTAGTAGTGTTATTATTGTAGCAATGTGTTGTAATAATTAGAAATCTTGTATGACAATATTTTTATTATGTTATGATATAAAGTTTTTATTTTATAATAATAAAGTTTTAATTCTGGTGTATTTTTGTATTGTTATTGCATGTGCTTTTATTTTAAGGCTTGCTATGGGTTTCGGATTTGAAAGAATTTCCATTCATGACTACTTAGTTTGGGTCATGACAAAGTTGGTATTAGAGCCTAGGTTTTAGTATTATGGACCTAGGTTAGTATAGTAGAGTTTTCTTTGAAACTACTATAGTAAATTAGGTTCGAATATGTTTTTGAAAAGTTTTCATTACTTTTTGAAATTTTACGTAACCATTAGGGTGTTTGTTTATTGTTTTTGATTGCTTGAATTATATGTTTTGCTTTTGTTCTTTTCTAATTATGGCGAGCATGAGTCACTCTATTAGTTGATAAGATCGTTGACAAATAGTCTTTTAAGGATGAGGTTCTACCTCATATGTAGCCAGTTAGGTGTAGGGGTAGAGGTAGATCTAGAGGGCTAGGTGATTACCGTAGATAGTAGGAACAAAAAAATGAGGAGCTTATGGCTTAGGGTTTTGATGATGGGCTTAGGGTTTTGATGATGCTGCCCATGCACTAGGAGTTCCACATGGTACAGTGCCAATACCTTTGATTGTACAGTAGATGCGACCTCTATTTTAGCAAATAGCTCAAGATATGTCAATTCTGCATATATTCCATGTTTTAAATCTTATTGATTTTCACATCTTTTTCAAGTGAGGTGAATGTGAACTAATTTTACCATATATACAATATATGTTTATAAGCAGTCCTTTCAAGTTGAAGTTATGATTCCAATTTTAGCCCCTACTACACCTATTTAGTATAGTGGTAGGTTGGAAGCAATTGTAACTAAAAGGCTATAGTAGTTATTGTAAGAGGTACGACAGCCTTTAAACTCGAACTTACGACATTTATGGCTAGGATAGCCAGGGTTAATAAGGACTTGGTAGCACTTAACCAAGCATGAAAATTGTTTTGATTATGCTTTTATAAGGGAATCAGAAGATGTTTAATGTGGACACAACATTTTTGTACTTTTAATAGTGAAGTTGTTAGTTTTGACTGCAGTATAAGATTGGTGCATGTAGTCAAAATATCTTTATGTGATTACTATTATATGGTTGGAGTTTAAAGAGTGATTTCTAAGATACTTCCATCCACCTTCAAAGAGGGATAATTAGAGTGGTAGCTATTGCACAGAGTAAGAGAAGAGCAATCAGTTAAGAAGAATACCCGTGAACTCTTTAATCTATCGCGTCATGTTGTAGATGTGATACTGTATAAAAGGAGACTGGTAGAATTGTATGTTGTAGGATGAAGTTTTTTATATTAGCTTATGAGTTAAGGACTAAAATTTAGAGAGTTATTCATGGATTCATTCCTTTTGGGTGTAATTGACTTGATGTGATTTTGAGAATGGATTTTATTATAATCTATGGAATGGATGGTTTGTCTTAGCACTATGCCATAGTTGATTGTCAGAGTAAAGATATGATTTTCAAAATTCCAAATGATGAAGATTTTAAGTTTGTGTGTGATAAGAGTTCTATACATCAAAGTCTTATCTCCTCTATCATTGCCAGGAAGATGCTGAGGAAGGATTGTCAGGGATATTTAGTAGTGGTCAAAGACACTACAATGGATAACACTTCTATTTTAGATGTCCCTATAGCTTGTGAGTTCCCATTTATCTTTCTTGATGAGTTGCTAGGTTTACCATGTCATAGAGAGATCAAATTTTGTATAGATATGGTCCTAGGCACAACTCCTTTTTTTATCATTATAGATGGCGAGGTTTAGTGCATGCCCAAGATCTTAGTAACAGCGACACTATTTTAGCTCAAGGCTCTAGAGAACACACTAACTGGTGTTACAAATACATGACGTGGAGATGAGGAGTCGCCACCCAGGGTAATAACTGGGACAAATAAAAAAATGGTAGTACTCAATTCCTTAAAAGAAAGCTAGCACCAAAACTAGGAGATTCTGGGTAAAGATTACTAACTTCTTTCAGTCTTGTGTTCATTTAGAATTACTTTATGAATTACTATTTTTTCCTCTGTTTACATGCAATTTCATATAAACCCTAAAAAAATAATCAACTCCAAGCAAACTAGTAATGAAATATACAAGTAAACAATGCATTCATCACAATCCCTAGGTTAGTCTAATCTACATTGATTTTAATTAAATGAGTTAAATCTATATGTTTTAATTTATAAGTGAGCCTAAAGACTAATGGGCCTAATTCCTATTCAATTTTTATTAAGTGAACCTAAGTTTATTTATTTTAATTCTAAAAATGGGGCTAAATCTACATATTATAATAGAGGCTTAAATTAAATGGGCTAAGTCTAAATTAATTAAACTAAATTAGGTGGGCCTACGTCTAATTGACTAAGTGAGCATAAGTTATCTCTACCCTAATTTCTAATTAATTATGGACCTAAAGATGAATTTTATTAATTAAACCTAAAAAACTTAAATTTAAATGGGTTAAAGCCTAATCTAGGCCTAAGGCCTAAAACACATCAACAAACCCAAAAAACAATAAAACATATCAAAATAAAGAAATAAAAGATCAAAAAATTAATTTAACTTATTCTAAAAAAACCCTATTTTAATTAAAGTAACCATAAACAATGAAATAAAAATAATCAAATCAAGTAAACTAATTTTACCAACTTAAACCTAATTTAATTTTATTTAAACAACTTAATGATTTTTATAGCCATTAATTTTAATTAATTACCCAATTGAAAACCCTAATTTACTAATTAATTAATAAAAAAAACACACAAGCATACACACCAAATTTCATTATTCCCACTATTGGGGCTATTACAATGTACTAATGAGAATGGAAAAGAGAAGAAAATTAATACAACCCAAAATAAAGAATAAAAAAAATAATGATAAACAAACTAAATAAAAACCCCTAAAATTATGTCTAGCTGTAAGGTTCCATCCATAGCATTCCATGGACCTTCATAGATTTTATTCTTTGAGTAAACTCATTAAATGATCCTCCTTATAATCGTCAACACAAAAATAAATAATGATTAGTGAATAAAAAAAATAAAAATAAAAATTAAGTAAAGCTAAAATTCAATAAGAACAAAAATAACAAAATAAAAATAATAGAAAATAGAGAAGGATAAGATGATCATGGTTGCACTGTGGTTGGCTCCTCATACTAATAAAATCAACATTAATTTGTTAAATAGATCTTTCGAAACTTGTTATTCTTTTCTTAAAAAGCCTCTTGCTCCTTACTTCCCAGATGAAATAATAAAGAATATTTTTATAGGTGTAGAGAGTTTCAAATCAAGAGAAAGAGATGCTGAGAACTTTTTTTCTTTTTTTCTTCCCCCCTGCTCTAGGAGCTTAAGCTATACAGAAATCTAAGAAACCCTAAGTCATATATACCAAGAGTTCTAATTTCATAAGGAATTTATTTCCTAAAGAATTAGATAAACCCTAAAAATAAAATGAAAATGATTTTTTAACCAATCAAAATTCAGGAAAAATATTTTTATTTTCTATAAAAATGCAAACAAAAAAAAAGAAGACAAAAAACTCATAATTCTGATATATATATATTTTGATTATAAAAAGACCCCTGGAAGAACTTAAATTTTTCAATTAGGTCTTAAAAGGTATTACAATTAAGTCCTTAAAAATAATGAAACTCTCTTTGAAGACGTATTCAAACTTTTGAGGTTTCAAACTTCAAGTTTTGAAGATCTATTTATAACATTTTCATCATTGGAGTCCTTTGTCATGTCTATATCTTATTATCCTAAAATTGGGTGTTTACAGTTGCCCCCCATTGTTGCTGTTTGCCTGACAAATTGTGGCAAAGCAAATAAACACATAGGTTCTTAATAATAAAAGTTCAGGTACTTATGTTCCTTGAGGTTTATGCTTGTAAGCAATCATCGGTTCACGATAAATGCTTGTGTTGCTGTACAAAACTAGGTACAAACTTAAAAGATTTGAGAAAAAGCTACACTCTCAAGTATAGTGTTGGTTTGGATGGATACATCACACTCGGTCATATGATGTTGACTATACTAGGTCGTGTAGTCCGAATTAGAGGGGTGCATTATACTAGGTCATACAATGTCAACTACACTTGATCATATAGTCTGATTTGAAAGGATACATCACACTTGATCATATAATGTTGACTACACTCGATCGTATAGTCTGATTTAAAAGGATACATTGTAATCAATCGCATAATGTTGACTACACTCGATTGTATAGTCTGATTCGAAGCAACACATTGCCCTCAGTCATACAATGTCGACTACACTCGGTCGTATAGTTTGTATTGGAATGACACATTGCACTCGATCATACAATGTCCACTACACTTGGTCATATAGTTTGATTTGAAAGGATACATTGCACTCGGTCATACAATGTCTACTGCACTCGATCGTATAGTCTTATTTAAAAGGATAAATTGCACTCGGTCGTACAATGTTGATTTTTGTCATTCCTCAATGTAGGCTTTATGCTACTACAATCTATAATTGCTAGAAAGTTTTGAACAACTATAACCCTTTTGTTGTCTATCTTTAATTTTGCAGCGTGTAACTGCTCAAGGCTTTCGATTAGCTATAATCTCTTCCTTTCTCATTATGATTTCAATCAACTGCAACCCTTTCATTGCTCATTGATGATTTCAATCAACTACAACCCTTTTGTTACTCACTCTTGATGATGCTGCAATCCATAATTGCTTATAATTTTAATTAGCTATAATCCTTTCATTGTTAGCCCTTAATGCTACAGTCCATAACTATTCACAGTTTAACTACAATCCTTTCATTACTTACCTTTGATGCTACAATCCATAATTGCTTGTGATTAGCTACAACCCTTTCATTGCTCACTAATGATGCTGCAATCCATAATTGCTCATGATTAGCTACAACCCTTTCATTACTCACTGATGATGCTGCAATCTATAATTACTTATGATTAGTTGTAACCCTTTCATTGCTCACTGATGATGTTGCAATCCATAATTGCTCGCATTTAGCTATAACCCTTTCATTGCTCACAGATGATGTTGTAATCCATAATTGCTCATGATTAGCTACAACCCTTATATTGCTTGCCTTTGATGCTGCAATCCATAATTGCTCGCAATTAGCTACAACCCTTACATTGCTTATTGATGATGCTACAATCCATAATTACTCATGATTAGCTACAACCCTTTCGTTGCTCACTGATGATGTTGTAATCCATAATTTCTCATGATTAGCTACAACCCTTACATTGCTCACCTTTGATGCTACAGTCCATAACTACTAATAAATTGACTGCAATCCTTTCATTGCTGGTTGATGATGCTGTAATCCATAATTTCTCATGATTAACTACAACACTTACATTACTTGCTGATGATGTTGCAATTCATAATTACTCATGATTAACTACAACCCTTATATTGCTCGCTTTGATGCTATAGTCCATAACTGCTTGAAATTTGACTGCAATCCTTTCATTGCTCACCTTTGATGCTACAGTCCGTAACTACTCAAAATTTTTATCTTTGGTTTTTTTAGTCGAATGCTTCGAATTCTGTGTTGACTAATTTAAAATTTTTGCTGACTGACTTTGAATTTTGTTGTGTTGACTGATTAGAATTTCTCTACTGACTGACTTTCAATTTTAATGTGTTAACCATCTCTATAAGTTACGTGCACTTCCTTTTGGATTTACAATTCCTACAGTCTTGTTGAAGTTATTCCAATCATGATGAATGTATAAAAGCACACTATAATGTTGAAAATTAATGAGACAATTCATCACTATCATTTATTTGCCATTTGCAGAGGTTAGAAGCATCGTTAGCCATCTTATGCTGAGAGCATGTCTTTTACCCAGTGAAGATCTTACTTTCACACATAATTTTTGGGAGAATTTGCTAAACAAAACTTATGAAAATCAAGCATAAACAGGTCGAATTTTGAGTATCAAAAAAATCTTTAAGTTATTTTTGTGCTTTTCTTCTTTATTTGAGTTTTTCCCCACCTTTCTTGTATTACTCAATGTGGATGCCATTGGAAAGGTCCTTTGGATAATCATACTCATACAAAGAATTGGAGTAAATAAAATAGTTTTTTGTATGGTCTTTTTTTAGTATTCCCCCAGCTTTCTTGTATTACTTGGCATGGATACCGCTAAAGGTTTCATGTTGATACTTTTACCCATTTTTTAGCATTTGAATAAATTATGCTTGCTCTTATTTTGATTATCTTCTTAATATTCCCTGCCTTTCTTTTATTACTCAGCATGGATACTATTAAAGGATTTTGTACTCGTACTCATTTTTTAGCGTTGGAGAAGATTATATGCACATTTATTATTCAAAAGACTAAAAAGATACTATAAAATTCAAGTAATTTAGAATCTTATAAGGTCGGTAGGATGATGCTTTTGCAAGTATCATTGTCAGTGATATTCCCTTACTAGATGGGCCCATTAAGCTCATAAGGTTTAAAGTCCCATTGAGCATCAGGTTCACCTTGATAGCATTACCCTTTTAATTCAGATTCTTTATATGTGCACATTCTAACTACCTTTATGCACTTTTACAATACTAATTTTGAATGTTAGTAGCAAAGTATTTGCATAATCTTACCTAGGCTCAATGACTTCATTATACAAAGTAAGTATTTCATAATAAATGTATGTAAGTGTATGCATGTTATGCATGACATACATGATCCTAATAGGTCTTCTATTTGGAACAGAGCTATGTTTGTAGTTTAGAGTATGAGAACAAGTTTCCCTATCAACAGTTGGCAGGTTTGAGTGTTGAATGCTTCGCTATTAGTACATTTGATATTAGAGCTTCTAATATAACTTGTCCAGTAGATGATCAGGTTGTGTTGTATTGATGACTTTTTAGTTATTGCTTATGGTTTACTTCTTTCTGCTCTAAAAACTCTTATGTTTTAATGTTCTATCTTCACTCTTTGAATGTAGATTGACTATTCTGTCCCTAGCTTGCCCCCAGAGTCACATTTTGCCCTTAGTTTCATTCTGAATTCATCCATACTATTATGGTGGTCTTTTCCATGTGTACAAGAAACATAGTTTATTCACTGCTACTATTGATCCAACCCTATTAGTTGTAGTCTCATGTATTAAAGATGCAGAGACGTGGGAAAACTGACTGAAGCAAGTTCTTGATGATGAAATCAACTGGACTTGCACTTCAAAGAAATTTTGAGTAGAATATAAGGCTTGATGTTAATGCAATGATGGATGATAGTTACAAGGTATTAGTTGCAACACAAGTTATTGAGCCACCTAAATTCCTTAGGTATAAGGGGACACTAGACTTACAAATAAAATCATGAAGGGGTGTCGAAAAAGAAAGCATAACTAAAATAGTGATCTCATAGCTATTATTTAACCTTCATTATGTATTATCTTTCTATTCAAATACTTATGCGGTATGATAGAGACATATATACAATATTTGAACAAAAATTTTAAATTCAATTTTATTCATTCATTAAGGAAAAAATGAGAACACTCATTACATCACATGATACAACTCCTATTATTAGCCAATCCTAAAATTTTTCTTCTCTCTAATTTTTAGTTTACTATCATTTTTTCTTTTTCTCTCTCTTTATTTTTTCTTTTTTCTTATCTTTCTTTTCATTTTTCCTTAAATTTCCTATATTTAGAAGTTACATCATGTAATATATGAATGTTCTTTGAATTTGCATTTGTGCCCATGCTGAATGAATCTGATTGAATTGAATTTATGTCAAACATGTAGATACTATTAATATCACAGTGCATGGTACCATTAGGATAATAATACATAGGTAAGCATGATTAGAATTCATATCATTGATCATTAAAACAAAAGAAGTTCTAAAGAAATGAAAATTTTATTCAAAGAAGGAAATAAGAAAATTTATTTCCTATTCTAAATGCTAGGGATGCTAAATCTCAAGGTGATTGTCCTTCAGGCAGCTAACATAACAACTATTCTTGCATTTTCTTGCCAGTTGTCTCCATGACTTCATCTTTATGTACCTTAAATGTGCATTTTTCTTTCTTGTCTAGTGGCTTCTCATCATTAAACTCATTGCCCCATCCTGTAGGTACAATTACCTCGAAGGGCATGTCAAAAGAAGGTGGTTTAGTGTAAAACACCTTATAATCGAACTTGCTTAAAGGTTGACCCAATAAGTCTTCTACTCTTTCCATATCTTTAGGGGAATTGAGAGATTTCTCATTGGTTTTAAGGTGTAGGTCCTTAAAGGAGCTTAGCACTTCTTCCTCACTAACTCATGAGTTGATCATCATAGTAGATGAGAAATGATTATTTTTTGTGCTTGGGTTTTTAGGGTTTGTGATCTTTTCAAAGTCTATAAGGTTATGGATTTCATGTTTGAGGCGGGTGCAGTTGTCCATGGAGTGTTGGAGGTTTTGATGGAATTGGCAGTGCTTGTTTAAGTTATAGCCTTGGGTTTGGTGGGTTTGGATTAGGTAAAGGTTGAAGTAAGCCCTTTTGCATTAGTTGATTTAGGACTTTTAATAATGGTCGGTTAAAATTTGAGAACCTCCTTAGTTGTTGAACAACATGTACTCTTACAACTTGACTAATATTTCCTTGTTGTATGCCTTCAGTTGGGTAGTTTCTTGCTTTAGTGCTTCTAGCAATCTTCTTTTTCTCATTTATGATCTCCCTAGCTTGCAACCCATCAACATAAAGGTCTACAAATGTCTTAGGGTTCATCATTTGCAGCCTTTCAACTAGATTGGGTATCACATTTCGAACTGTCATCCTAACTTGATCCTTTTCAACTAGCTTATTGTTCATTAATCCCACCTTATTCATGAACCTGGTTAGAAAATCTGAAAATGATCCATTAGGCTTCTGCTTGGATAATTCTAAATCCTTGATGGACACTTCGAGCCTGGTGTTATAGTCATATTATTTCATAAAAGCAGTACATAGTTCCCTCCAGTCTGCTTGGGTAGATTTTTCTAACCCATGATACCAATTGATAGCCATACCCTCTAAGGATAGCACAAATAGCTTGGTAACCATAAACAAATGAGCCTTATTGGTGCTTATGGTAGTTGCGTATTGACTAAGGTGGATCCTCGAGTCTCTAGTACCATCAAACTTCTATAGCTGTGGCATTTCAAATTTATCAGGCAACTTATCCTCCTTAAATTACATCACATCATCAAAGTCAAATGAGTATCCAATGCCCTGTCCTCTCATCAACTCCTTTATCTTTGACATCTTTTGAGTCAGTACTTTCATTTGCTTGGATTCTAGCTCTTACACTTGCTCAAGAGATTCCTTTTCACTTTTTTAACCATATAACTCTCATCATCCTCCAACTTTGTTTCCACAGCATGCATGTCCCTAGCAACATTATTATTGTTAGCGGGTGGTATACCCACAATAGGTGGATTAGTCATATAGGAGGTGTAGTAGCAGCAGGTGGGGGCATCAATCCAGCTAGAGCTTGTCTTAACTCATCTTGCATCATCGCTCTCATGTCTTCCATCAATGCTCCTTTGACATCCTCTAAGGTGGGTCCAATTTCCTCCCTCGTGTTATTCTATTTCTTTGACTTGTTCAAGCGTGCAACTTCTAGCTAGAGTGGATTAATAGGACTCCTTTCTAATATGCTAAGGATCTCTTTTGTAATTTATTGTGAACTCAAATCAGTTCTCACTAGTCTACCACCTTTCCAACTCCTAACACAAGAAGACCTGGATGAATCTATAATGGCCACATGACAAGTTGTTAGTATGATGCATGTAATGTATGTATGCATGATGCACATGCTATATAATAAGTATCAATCAAGTCAAGTATATACATCCTTCCAACCTTATTCCTCCCACACACAAATTTAATGGCGAGTCTCTTTTCCTAGGATTTTTGGTTTTGGACTTAATATCAATAAGGGATATCAAGAACCAACGTGCATTCTAAATCTATTAAAGTAGTAAAGCATATAAACAATATTTCTAGGTATAAAAGTATAGCCCAGTCTTTATTAGTCTTGATAGGATTTTAAAGTATGGGCTTGGGCCTTTATAAATAGAAATACCTCATGGCAACATTCACAAGCAATTTGGGTAATCCTAAGGGAAATAACTAGGCCATTATATGTGGTTAAGTCTGGTGGAAAAGGTTAAGGATCCCTTAGCAAGATGCCCTCCTTTAACACTTAAGTTACAGGCTAAGGTCAAAGTGGCCCGACATCCTTTGTAAACTCAAGAGAAGACTACCCCCCTTTAGGACTTGGGTTACAGACTCTGGTCAAATGAGCCCGGTAATCTCTCTTAAACTGACTTAAGGCTAAGAGTGATAATTAGCCAATTTACAATCCCATAATGCTAGTGGAATCATGGAACCATAAACCAATGCCATCGATTAATAGGAACATGCAGAATGAATGAAATAATAAAATAATAATTAATAAAATAATTCTAAAGAACACAAGTAGAATCAGTATCTCTTATCCTTAGTGGAGTCACCACTATAGACAATAGGGTTTAGTGCACACCTAAGATCTTAGCAACTGCGACACTGTTTAAGCTCAGGGGTTTAGAGAACACACTAACCATTATTACAAAGACATAGTGTGGAGATGAAGAGTCACCACCCAGGGTAATAACTGGGACAAATTGAAAAAATGGTGGTACTCAATTCCTTAGAAGAAAGCTAGCACTATAAATAGGAGTTTCTAAGTACGGAATACTAACTTTTTTCAGTCTTGTGTTCATTTATAATTTCTTTATGAATTACTATTTTATCTTCTATTTACATTCAATTTCATATCAATCCTAAAAAAACAATCAACTCCAGGCAAACTAGTCATGAAATATACAAGTAAACAATGCATTCATCACAATCCCTAGGTTAGTCTAATCTATATTGATTTTAATTAAATGAGCTAAATCTATATGTTTTAATTTATAAGTGAGCCTAAAGACTAATGGGCCTATTTCCTATTCAATTTTTATTAAGTGAACCTAAGTTTATTTATTTTAATTCTAAAACAGGGTCAAAATCTATAAATTATGAAGTATTTAAATTAGTGAACCTAATTCTACATGTTTTAATTATAGAATGTTCTTAAATCTAAAAATTATAAAAGAGGCTTAAATTAAATGGGCTAAGTCTAAATTAATTTAATTAAATTAGGCGGGCCTACGTCTAATTAACTATGTGGGCCTAAGTTATCTTTACCATAATTTCTAATTAATTATGGACCTAAAGATGCATTTTATTAATTAAACCTAAAAAACTTAAATTTAAATGGGTTAAAGCCTAATATGGGCCTAAGGCCCAAAACACATAAACAAACCTAAAAACAATAAAACATATCAAAATAAAAAAATAAAAGATCAAACAATTAATTTAATTTAATTAAAAAAACCTTATTTTAATTAAAGTGACCATAAACAATCAAATAAAAATAATCAAATCAAGCAAACTAATTTTACCAACTTAAACCTAATTCAATTTTAATTAAACAACTTAATGATTTCTATAGCCATTAATTTTAATTAATTACCCAATTGAAAACCCTAATTTTACTAACCAATTAATTAAAATAAAACATATAAGCATACACACCAAATTTCATTATTTCCATTATTGGTGCTATTATAACGTACTAATGAGAATGGAAAAGAGAAGAAAATTAATACAACCCAAAATAAAGAATAAAAAAATAATGAGAAAATGACCAAATAAAAACCCTAGAAATTATGTCTAGCTATAAGGTTCCATCCATAGCATTCCATGGACCTTCATAGATTTTATTCTTTGAGTAAACTCATTAAGTGATCCTCCCCATAATCATCAACACAAAAATAAACAATGGTTAGTGAATAAATAAAATAAAAATAAAAATCAAGTAAAGCTAAAATTTAATAAGAACAAAAATAAAAATAATAGAAAATAGAGAATGAGAAGATGATTATGGATGCACTGTGGTTGGCTCCTTAGGCTAGTAAAATTACTATTAATTTGTTAAATAGATCTTCCAAAACTTGTTATTCTTTTCTTAAAAAGCCTCTTCCTCCTTGCTTCCTAGATGAAATAATAAAGAATATTTTTATAATTGTAGAGAGTTTCAAATCAAAAGAAATAAATGCTAAGAATTTTTTTCTTTTTTTCCCCCTTTCTCCATGAGCTTAAGCTTCATTTTATAGAGAAAATCTAAGAAAACCCCTAAGTTATATGTACCAAGAGTTCTATTTTCATAAGGACTTTATTTCCTAGAGAATTAGATAAACCCCAAAAATAAAATAAAAATAATTTTTTAACCAATCAAAATTTAGGAAAAATATTTTTATTTTCTGTAAAAATCTAAAAAAAGATGAAAAACTCGTAATTCCAATTGTAATTATGCAATTTCCCTCGGAATTATATAATTCTAATCGGAATTATGTAATTCTGATCGAAATTATAGAATTTTGATCAAAATTCTATAATTCCAATATATATAGTCCTGGAAGAACTTAAATTTTCAATTAGGTCTTAAATGGTATTATAATTAAGTCCTTAAAAAATAATGAAACTCTCTTTCAAGACCTATTCAAACTTTTGAGGTTTCAAACTCCATGTTTTAAAGATCTATTTATAACATTTTCATAATTGGAGTCCTTTGTCGTGTCCATATCTTATTATCCCAAAATTGGGTGTTTATAGTCATCTTATAGAATTGTTCCTACAGAGTTGAAGGAGTTAAAAGAGCAATTATAAGAGTTATTAGATAAGGGTTTTATCAGACCCAACACTTCTCCGTAAGGTGCACAATTATTCTCTATGATTGATTTGGGATCAAGCTATCATCAGTTATAGATCAAAGAAGCCGATGTTCCTAAAATGGCATTCTACACTCGATATGGTCACTATGAGTTTATGGTGATGTCCTTTGAATTAACTAATGCACCGGCTACTTTTATAGATCTGATGAATTGGGTATTCAAACTGTTTATAGATCAGTTTATAGTAGTCTTCATTGATGATATACTGGTGTATTCAAAGAGCATGGAAGAGCACGTATATCACTTGAGGACAATACTGCACACATTGAGAGAACATCAGCTTCATGCTAAATTCTTAAAGTATGATTTTCTAGATGAAGAGTGTAGTATTTCTTAGTCATATGGTGACTAAAGATGGTATCCAAGTTGATCCACAAAAGATTGAAGCAGTATTTGAGTGACCTAAATCGATGATAATTACTGAGATTTAGAGTTTTCTAGGATTGGCTAGGAATTATAAGAGATTTGTTCAAGATTTCTTAAGAATTACAACACTTATAGCCCACTTAACTCAGAAGAATATGAAGTTTGAGTAGTCAAATGCTTATGAGAATAGTTTTCAACTATTAAAAAAGAAGTTGACCATAACTCTATTACTAACTTTGCTGAATGGAGAAGATAAGTTCACTGTTTATTATGATGCCTTTAGAGTTGGTCTAGGTTGTGTGCTGATGCAAAATGGTAGGATAGTTACAAATGCTTCTAGGCAGTTAAAGAAACATGAACAGAATTATCCTACTTATGACCTAAAGATGGCAGTAGTGATCTTTACTCTCAAGATCTAGAGACACTATTTGTATGGAGTAACTTGTGAGATCTTCACATATCATAAGAGCCTAAAGTACATTTTTCAGTATAGGGATCTAAACTTGAGATAGAGGAGATGGTTGGAACTGCTCAAGGATTATAATTGCAATATTCTTTATCATCCAGGCAAGGTTAATGTGGTAGTGGATACCTTGAGTAGAAAATCCTCAAGTAGTGTTGCTCATATTAGTGTGGAGAGAAGACCTTTGATCCAAGAGTTACATGAGTTAGTGGATCAAGGTTTGATGATGAAGATTAGCATATCAAGAGGACTACTAGCATAATTCAGAGTAAGGTCAGTATTGAGAGATAGGACTAAATCAGCTCGTAGCCAAGATCCTGTTTTAGTAGAGCTAGAGGAGAATGTTCATGAAGGGAAGTTCATTAATTTTACACTTAATGATGAATGTGTTTCATGGATCAATGGTAGATTATTCATTCCTAATATGGATAATTTGATTGAAGAGATCCTAAGAGAAGCACATTTTGTAGCTTACAATGTACATCTAGCTATTACAAAGATATACCATAGCATTAGGGATATGTACTGGTGGGATGGTATGAAAAAGGATGTTGCTGATTTTATTGCTAAGTGCTTGACTTGTCAGCAGGTGAAAGCTGAACATCAGAAGCCTTTTAGGAAGCTTTAGCCACTTCCTATTCTTGAGTGGAAATGAGAGAGAATTGCTATGGATTTTATGGTAGGGTTACTTCATTCAAATGATAGATATGATTCCATCTGGGTAATTATGGACATGTTAACCAAATCAGCTCACTTTTTACCAGTTAAAGCTACTTATTATGTAGCTAAGTTGGCTAAGCTATATGTTAAGCATACTGTCTACCTTCATTGAGTGTCTATTTCCATTATATCTAATAAAGGTTCAGTGTTTACCTCTCAATTTTGGTAGAAGTTACAGGAAGCTATGGGTAATAGACTTGATTTCAGTACTGCTTTTCACCCTTAAATAGATGGTCAATCTAAGAGGATGATCTAAACACTTGAGGATATGTTGAGAATGTGTGTAATGGATCTTAGATGTAGTTGGGATGATCATTTGCCACTGGTAGAGTTTGGTTATAACAATAAGTACCATAGCAGTATTAAAATGGCACCATATGAAGCTCTGTATAGAAGGAAGTGTAGATCTCCATTATAATGGCATGATATTGGAGAGAGAGCGTTGATTAGACTTGAGAATATTTAGGATGTAGCTGAGAAGGTTGCTTTGATCAAGAGAAGATTAAAAACCATAGCTAGCAAATAAAAGAGTTATACAAATCTAAATTGTAAGGATGTGGAGTTTCATGTTGGAGATTATGTATTTTTAAAGGTGTCATCGATGAAGGGTGTGATGAGATTTGGCAAGAAAGGAAATTTAGCACCAAGGTACATTGGACCATTCGAGATTCTAGAAATAATGGGTATGGTTGCATATCAATTGGCTTTGCCTCCAAATTTGTCTTAAGTTCATCAAGTATTCTATGTCTCGATGCTGAGGAAGTACATTTCAGACCCTTCACACTTGTTGTAGCTCGAGAGTGTGAAAGTAAATGAAGATTTGAAGTACGAGGAGGAATCAATCAGATTATTGATTATCAAGTTCGTCAATTGCGTTCCAAGCATATCCTGATGGTCAAGGTGTTGTGGAGGAGCAATAACATAGAGGAACACACATGGGAGATAAAAGCTAAGATGCAAACAGTGTACCCTTACCTTTTTCCTTGATAAATTCTTGTATTTTATTCTTTCATTTGAAATTCGAGGATGAATTTTTATAAGGGGGAAGATTGTTAGTGATATGCACTAGGTCAATCATGTATGACCATGTTTTGACTTTGTCATTTTATTTAATAAAGAGACATTTTTCATTATCATTTTGTGTTATGATAATTACTTGAGTAATCAATTCTTACTAAGGTCATCAAGTATGTGACTTGATAGTAAAACCCTTAGATTAAATATGAGTTTTTTTCAAATTATCCCTAGTAATAACAATATGCTATGGCTAGTATAATGTTGATTGATGATTATGTTTTATTAATCATGAATATGAGATATTAAGTCAACTCATAGGTACTTATTTAGGAAATAATGTACTAGATTGACCCATCATGAGAATACTACATAGATAATTATCATAACTAATTCTCATAATAATAATATTGATTTAGTCCTTTGACTTTGAAATCATCATGGATTTCTACATAACTATTATATATTTTGACACAATCTAACATTGTCTTTAATAGGATGATTAAATAGATTGTTTTTGGATATTAAATGAGTTATATGAGGAATGTGAGTGATTGAGAAGGAATTTGTCCCTCATTTAATCTGAGTAAGATATCTATGGGCCCCTTAATACAATAGGCTGAGGAAAATGCATGGCCATGCTAAAGTGAATTGATAAAGAGTTATCATTTTCAGTCTACTTAGAGTCAAGAAATAATATCATTGAATTATATAAGGATGACAGAAACTATGCCTTATATTCAATCAAGATATCATGTGATAAAGGGATTACAATATTTATTATAAATTAGGTTATGTCGGATTATTGACTTCACATAACTTAGGTAGTCATAATGTCTTGCTAGAGGCCACTTATGACTTGTAGGCCTAAATAGAGATTTAAGGCCCACTGCCAACATCATGTGAAACTACAGGGTCACACACTTAGAACAGGCCCAAAAATGGATATGGGTTTGAGAAATCCAAATATGCTATGTGGAAATAAATAAATAGTTTATTTATTTAAGGTAAAAGTTATCTTAAATAAATAGAATATTATTTCAGATTTAATTTTAAATAAAATCATAATAATAATAATTGAGAAATTACCAAAAAGTTTGTTTGGTAAGTAAAACCCTAATTAGAGGTCTATAAATATGTTATATTCTCTAAGGTTTCACTAACTCAATCATTAGCCACCCAAAATTTATTTTTCTCCTCTTAGAAAAACTAAAAAATAAAGTGTTGTTGTTCTTGATTTGTGAGAAATCAAGAGAAGTGCTAGCACACAAAGTTTTTTTTTTAATAAAGGGATGTTTGTGTGGATGCTTGTGGGGGATGGATTCTTTTGGAGACATCTTGATCTGAACTACAAAAATCAAAAGCTCGAGGTAAGGTGTTGAAAAGTGTCCTAGAGGGGGGGGTGAATAGGACTATCAAATAAAAATGAAAAATTAAAATAATTCTTTGCAAGAATTAAATAGAAGTTGAGAAGGAAGAATGAAGAACACAAAGATTTAAGGAGTTCGGATTCAACAACAATCTTACGTCTCCACCTACCTTATCCCCAAGTTAGAATTTTCAATCACCCATAATCTTATTCACAAGATTAAGACTATACAAGAGTTTTATGGTTCACTCTTATAACCTTACAACATCAATTTTCAAGGCTAACTCAAAAAATCAAAACCCAAGTGTTTCAATGGACAACACTTAAACCAATTCCTTTAGAAATAAATCTTACTTCCATTCTGATTTAACCCAAGATTTAAGATGAAGAGAAATTCTATTTCTAACACACACCTAACTCTCACAAGAGTTATACAAATAAAGAATTATTTAAGAGAATTTGAGAACTCAATGAATGCTTAAGAAATAATGAATGATAAACAAGTTGCTTAACTTCCATTCAGCTCTAGAGGTATTTATACTAAAAAATATAGCTGTTGGAGGTGAAAATGATATTTCCAATATCTATATTTTGAATTATTGAGACTGATGCTATCAAACATCTACTAATGGATTGAAACCCTAATTGGCTCCTCAAGATGTTTGAATTTTCCCATACTTTCTTCATAAAAGCTATAGATATTTGAATTATATTTCCATATCAATTTGAATTAACTAAATTTGACTTATGTAGCTCAATACATATCCAAAAAACTAAGGGTTATGCAATATGTAATGCAGACTACGGTCAGACAACTATACCCAAATTGAAGCCGTAATTTTCTCCTAAAGAAATTTGAATTTTCCTATACTTTCTTCATAAAATCTGTATATATTTGAATTATCTTTCTATATCATTTTGAATCACCTAAATTTGACTTCTGTAGCTTAGGATATGTCCAAATTACTAAGGGTTGTGCAATCTAAAATGCAGAATACTGTCAAACAGCTATACACAAGTTGAAGCTGTGATATGCTCCTGAAGAAATTTTAATTTGCCCATATTTTCTTCATGAAAGTTGTAGATATTTTACCTATATTTTCATATAATTTTTAGTCACCTTAATTGGACTTCTGTAACTCAAGATATGTCCAAAATACTAAGAGATATGCAGTCTGAGATGGCAAACATATACGTGGATTTCAACTCAAAATTTGCATAACTAGATGAACTTGGATTTTGAAAAATAAGCCCAATTCAGAAATCTCAATATGTCTACTTCAAATGTTAAGAAGCTCATTTTCTCATTTAAGAGCTCTAAAGATGTCAAAAGTGTTCTTGAATCTTAAAGGTTCAATTTGCCCGAAAAGTCACTATTTATCCAAAAGTGTATATGCTTGGTATATGTTTGGTATATAATTCCCTACACACTTAATTGAAATTAGTATAAAAATTATTTGTCAAAGTCCAAAATTTGGAGTTTGATAATGCAAATGGTCAACAGGTGTTATTGGAGCGAACCTCCTCTCTGCCTTCCAGAAATCTTGCCTCTTTTGCGTTTGTGATAAGATTTGAAAACCATAGTTTTAAATCAGTTAATCGAACTACATGGATCCGGGTTAGAGTTTGTAATTAACATTTTTAATTTTCGCTATGTTTTTTAACCACAAAATCCAATAAAGATTGCTATAACCTAATATTTTATAAATTATTAAATTAATTTTTAGGATATGCAATGTTAATAAATATTTTATTAAATTTTTATATTATGATTATTTTGTGAAATTAAATTTAAAGATTTAGTGTTGAATATTATTTTAATATTATTATTTTTATTATTGTGAATTATTGGTGTAGTGTATTTTAATATTGTGTGTATATATATTTTGTGGGTGAGACTAATTGAGTTGTAATTATTATTTTAGTTAATTATTTATTAAATTAAATTGTGAGATTTATTAATGTTGATTATTATTTAATTGTTTTATAATATTATTATTTGTGTATATATACTTGATGAGGGATATTTTATTTAAAATATATTATTATATATGTACTATTTGTACTTAAAAGTTAAAATATTATATTTATATATTATTTTGTCTTTTCTCACTTCAAAAAATTAAAACCAAAACATGTAGTACTCATTTAGTCCACCTCCCCTTTCTTCCTCTTCTTATTTCTTCTTCCTTTTTTCTTTCTTTTCTTTTTTTCTTTCTTTCTCAATAACCTGCCAATACTGCTAACCTCCACCTCAAGGCATGAGGTTGGTCTCTTTTGGAACTCATCCTCTCGCCTTCTCAAATTTTTGAACTGTTTCGAGTTTCGACTTTGGTAACTATCCCGTTTTTATATATTTCTATTTTTAGTATTTTAAGTTTTTGTTACTTTAAGCCTTTATTTGATTTTATTAGCTATAGTTGCTTTCAGATTAATTGATGTAGAGGTTGTGAGGAAGTTAAATGTGATTTTTATTTATTTTCTAAAAAATTTAAATTTTTGGGCTCGTGGTTACTGTTCATTTACTATTCCGAGCTCAGGAAAATTATACTTTTAATAAATTCTACTAATTATTTTAAGTATATTTCATTAAGAAATTTAGTTGAAATTATGTTCCGATTATTTATTATGAATTTTCAAATGTTTATGTGAAAATTGAATTTTTGGAAAAATTAGTATAAATTAGTAATTTTTATATTTTAGTTGAAATTATTGTTAATTATTATGTTTTAGGCAGTTTTTCAATAATAAAAATTATTAAATTATTTTTTGTGAATTATTTACTATTTTTAGCTAATTAATAATAATTTATGGAAATATATTCAAATAATTGTTTTATTTATTATTTTTACGATTAAATGGATTTTTAGTTATTTTAATATATATTTGAGCTATTTAAATAATAATTGGCAATTTATGCTAATTAATTTTAAAAATTTGACTAATTGGTTTTTTAATATTATTTAATTGTAAATTGGATTTTATTATCTATTTTGGAAAATTAAACATCTTTTATGCTTTAATTATCTAATAAATTGATTTTTGGTATTTCATTTAATTTTTAAAATTTTGGTGATTTATTAGTTATTGTTATTATTTTTGGGAATTATTGTTGGAATTGGTTCTTGGTTGGGTAATATTTGCAGTTCGGGAGCCCAACCTGAGATTTAGTGATGTGGATTGTTTAGAAGTGAATTTTTTGTGGAGGATCGACTCTACTTTTAGTAGAGAGACATCTGTTTTACAAGGAAAATTCTGTTGAAATTTTGGTAGATTTCTCGTAAAATGTGACAACCAGTCTAACTATAGTTTTGAAATTTTAGTCAAGTTATGTCTAGATGGAGTCATTTTTAGAAATTTTAGAGTTATTAAATTAGGAATTTAATTCAATTATTATTATTATTATTGTTATTTATTTTTCTATAGGTACGCCAATATCGAGGCCAACAAGACTAGGCCAATTGAGTCTTTTTAGAGAAGCGCACAAGTTAGAGTTATTATTACATGTATACATTGCATGTAGATATATATTATGAGCATCCATATGTTTTTAATAAATATGAATATAATTATGCTCATTTCATTAAATGATATTTATTATTGTTAATATATATATATATATATATATATATATATATATATATATATATATATGTTTCCATATACATAATTGAGAATAATTATTTTGAATATTGTATGCATTGCAAGTAGAGAAATTATTAACATCTATTTTTTTTAATGAAATATGCATTTTACTATGCCATGTTGCATTAAAAAATAATTGTTATTGTTAATATATATGTGTAAACACCCAATTTTAGGATAATAAGATATGGATGCAATAAAGGACTCTAATGATGCAAATGTTATAAATAGATCTTCAAAACTTGAAGTTTGAAACCTCAAAAGTTTGAAAACGTCTTCAAAGAGGGTTTTATTATTTTTTAAGGACTTAATTGTAATACCTTTTAAGACCTAATTGAAAAATTTAAGTTATTCCAGAGGTCTTTTTGTAATTAAAAGTTTAAAAAATATCAGAATTATATAATTTCAATCAAAATTCTATAATTATGATCGGAATTACGCAATTCCGGTTGGAATTGCGAGTTTTCTGTCTTCCTTTTTGCATTTTTACAAAAAATAAAAATATTTTGATTGGTTAAAAAAATTATATTTATTTTATTTTTGGGATTTATCTAATTCTCCAGGAAATAAAGTCCTTATAAAATTAGAACTCTTGGTACGTATAACTTAGGGTTTTCTTGGATTTTCTCTATAAAAGGAAGCTTAAAAAACAAAAAAAGAGAAAAAAATTCTTAGCATCTCTTTCTTTTGATTTGAAACTCTTTGCACTTACAAAAATATTCTTTATTATTTCATCTTGCAAGCAAGGAGCAAAAGGATTTTTGAGAAAAGAATAACAACTTTTGGAAGATCTATTTAACAAATTAACGGTGATTTTACAAGTCTGAGGAGCCAACCACAGTGCATCCACAATTATATTCTCCTTCTCTATTTTCTGTTATTTTTATTTTGTTATTTTTGCTCTTATTGAATTTTAGCTTTAGTTAATTTTTATTTTTATTTTGTTTATTCACTAATCATTGTTTATTTTTGTGTTGATGATTATGGGGAGGATCACTTAATGAGTTTACTCAAAGAATAAAATCTATGAAGGTCCATGGAATGCCATGGATGGAACCTTGTAGCTAGACATAATTTCTAGGGTTTTTATTTAGTTTGTTTATCATTATTTTTTTATTCTTTATTTTGGGTTGTATTAATTTTCTTCTCCTTTCCATTCTCATTAGTACATTGTAATAGCCCCAATAGTGAGAATAATGAAATTTGATGTGCGTGCTCATGTATTTTATTTTAATTAATCGGTTAGTAAAATTAGGGTTTTCATTCAGTAATTAATTAAAATTAATGGCTATAGAAATCATTAGGTTGCTTAATTAAAATTGAATTAAGTTTAAGTTGGTAAAATTAGTTTGCTTGATTTGATTATTTTTTGTTTCATTGTTTATTGTCACTTTAATTAAAATAGGGTTTTTTAGAATAAGTTAAATTAATTGTTTGATCTTTAATTTATTTATTTTGATATGTTTTATTATTTTTTGGGTTTGTTTATTTTTTTTATGTGTTTTGGGCCTTAGACCCACATTAGGCTTTAACCCATTTAAATTTAAGTTTTTTTTTAGGTTCAATTAATAAAAATGCATCTTTAGGCCCACAATTAATTAGATTTAGGGTAAAGATAACTTACACCCACTTAGTTAATTTAGACATAGGCCCACCTAATTTAATTTAAATAATTTAGACTTAGCCCATTTAATTTAAGCCTCTTTCATAATTTGTAGATTTAAAATCATTCTAGAATTAAAATATGTAGAATCAGGCCCACTAAATTGAATACTTCATAATTTGTAGATTTAGGGCCATTTTTTTAGAATTTAAATAAATAATCTTAGGTTCACTAAATAAAAATTGAATAGGAATTAAGCTCATTAGTCTTTAGGCTCACTTATAAATTAAAACATGTAGATTTAACTCATTTGATTAAAATCAATGTAGATTAAACTAACCTAGGGATTATGATAAATGCATTATTTACTTGTATATTTTATGACTAGTTTGCCTGGAGCTGATTATTTTTAAGGGTTTTTATGAAACTGCATGTAAATGGAGGATAAAATAATAATTTATAAAGTAATTTTAAATGAACATAAGACTAAAAGAAGTTAGTATTTTGTACCTAGAATCTCCTGGTTGTGGTGCTGGCTTTCTCCTAGGGAATCAAGTACCATATTTTTTTATTTGTCTTAGTTATTACCCTAGGTGGCGACTCCTTATATTCACACCATGTCTTTGTAACAGTGGTTAGTATGTTCTCTAAAGCCTTGAGGTCAAACAATGTCACGGTTGCTAAAATCTTGGGTGTGCGCTAAACCCCACTATCTATAGTATGTTTGTTTGCATATATATATATATATATATAAAGTTGAAAATTTATTTGTATAAATTGGATGCTTTACATATTTAATATGATTTCATTTATTTAATTGTTTTTTATAAAATATTTTGGAGGATAGTAGTAGAACCTACTACCTAGTGGGCTACATTAGGACTGTGTGCACACTAGTACTTTAAATGTTAGGGTTGATCTTATGGAATTTATTGATGAAAGATATGAATAATTCATTATTGAGATTTATGGTGAGAGAGTGGTATGATTGTGGGAGCTTGGTTGACCTAGTGTCTCGGGGCCAATCACATTAATAGTGAGACTATGGGAGCTCGGTTGACTTAGTATCTCGATGCTAGTCTACTGTCCAAAAATGGAAAAGAGAAATATTTTGGAATTAAGTGAGCATCTTGGCTAGTGAGGTTCATTGATTGAGGTTGCAGAATATTTTAGGGTTCTGCTCTGATCCTTCACCCAAAATAAATTTTTTTGCATCTATTATTATATAAAAGTGGATGCTAGCATCTGTATGAAATTCATGTATATATATATTATTATACTAATGCTTGACTGCATATGAATTTATATTGCATGTATGTATATTATAATAATTCACTTAGTGAGGTCTTACTCCCTTTAATATTTTTTTCAGGATCTTCCATTTCAGACCTCTCCTATAGTACTATTCACTAGTCTCTTTCCTTTCCAGCTAATTTATGTAAACATTGAATTGCCATTTTTCTTGTATTTTAGTAATTATTGCAGTAGTAGTGTTATTATGGTATTATTGTGTTGTAATAATTAAAAATCTTGTATGATGATATTTTATTATGTTATAATATAAAGTTTTTATTTTATAATAATAAATTTTTTATTTTGGTGTATTTGTGTATTATTATTACATGTGTTTTTATTTTAAGGCTTGCTATGGGTTTTGAATTTGAAAGAATTCTCATTCCCTAGCATCGGTCATCACTCCTTGGTTTAGGTCGTGACAAAGTTAGTATTAGAGCGTAGGTTTTAATATTATGGACCTACGTTAGTAGAGTTAAGTTTTCTTTAAAACTATTACAGTAAATTAGGTTCGACTATGTCTTTGAAAAGTTTTCATTTCTTTTTTAAATTTTGCGCAACCGTTAGGGTGTTTGTTTATTATCTATTTATTGTTCGTGATTGTCTAAATTCTATGTTTTGCTTTTGTTCTTTTTTTTTATTATAGTGAGCATGAGTTGCTCCATCGATCGATGAGACCGATGAGACTCTCCGATCTCATCGATGGAGCTACTAAGTATACGGGTAGAGGTTGATATAGAGGGCCTGGTGATCACCGTAAATAGCAGGAACAATAGAATGAGGAGCTTATGGCTTAGGGTTTTGATGATGTTGCCTAGGCACCAGGAGTTTCGCAGGGTATAGTGCCGATACCTCCAACCATATCGTAGATGCGACCTCTATTTCAACAAAGAGCTCAGGATATGTTAATTCTATGTATATTCCATGTTTTGAATCTTATTGATTTCCACATCTTTTTCAAGTGAGGTGAATGCGAACTACTTCTACCATAGAGACAATATATATTGAAAAATAGTCCTTTCAATTTGAAGTTGTGATTCCAATTTTGGCCCCTACTACACTTATTTAGTATAGGGGTAGATTAGAGGAAATTGTAACTCAAAGGCTATAGTAGTTATTATAAGATGTACAAGCAGCCTTTGAACTTGAACTTACAGCATTTTTGCCTAAGATAGCCAGGGTTAATAAGGACTTGGTAGCACTTAACCAAGCATGAAAATTATTTTTATTATGCTTTTATAAGAGAATCAGAAGATGTTTAATGTAGATGTAACACTTTTGTACTCTTAATGGTGAAGTTGTCAGTTTTGACTGCAATATAAGATTAGTGCATGTAGTCAAATTAGCTTTATATGACTACTGTGACATGGTTGGAGTTTAAAGAGTGATTTCTAAGATACTTTCATTCACCTTCAAGGAGGGATAATTACACGTGGCAACTATTGCACAAAGTAAGAGAAGAGCGGTCAGTTGAGAAGAATACCCATTAACTTTTCAATATGTCGCATCATGTTATAGATATAATATTGTATAAGAGGAGACTAGTAGAATTGTATGTTGTAGGATTAAGTTCACCATATTAGCCTTTAAGTTGAGGACTGAAATTTAAAGAGTTATTCGCAGATTCATTCCATTTGGGTGTAATTGACTTGATGTGATTTTAAGAATGGATTTTGTTATAATCCTTAGAATGGATGGGTTGTCTCAACACTGTGCCATTATTGATTATTAGAGTAAAGAGGTAATTTTTAGAATTTTAAATGATGAAGAGTTTAAGTTTGTGGGTGACAAGAGTTCTGCACCTCAGAATCTTATCTCCACTATCACAACAAGGAAGATGTTGAGGATGGATTGTTAGGGATATTTCACAATGGTTAGAGATACTATAGTGGAGAAGACTTCTATTTCAGATGTCCCTATAACTTGTGAGTTACCAGATATCTTTCATGATGAGTTGTCAATTTTATTTCCTCATAGAGAGATCAAATTATGTATAGATATGGTCTTAGGCATAGCTCCTATTTTAAGGTCGTCTTATAGAATGGCTCCTATAGAGTTGAAGGAGTTAAAGGAGTAGTTGTAAGAGTTATTAGATAAGATTTTTATTAGACCCAACACTTCTCCTCAAGGTGAATAGTTCTTCTCCAAGATTGATTTGAGATCAGTCTATCATTAGTTATAGATCAGAGAAGTCAATGTTCCGAAAATGGCATTCTGCACTTTATATGGTCACTATGAGTTTCCGGTGATGTCCTTCAGATTAACTAATGCAACAGCTACATTTATGGACCTGATGAATAGGGTATTCAAGCCATTTATGGATTAGTTTATGTTAGTCCTCATTGAGTATACACTAGTGCATTTGAACAGTATGGAAGAGCATGTATATCATTTAAGGATAGTACTACAGACACTAAGAGAATGTCAGCTTTATGCTAAAATCTCAAAGTGTGATGAAGAGTGTAGTATTTCTTAGTCACAAAGTGAATAAATATGGCATCCAAATTGATCCAAAAAAGATTGAAGCAGTATCTGAGTGGCCCAAACTGACGATAATCATTGAGATTTGAAGTTTTATGGGTTTGGCTGGGTATTATAGGAGATTCATTCAAGATTTCTTAAGAATTGCAACACCTATAACCAGCCTAATTCAGATGAATGTGAAGTTCGAGTGGTCAAATGCTTGTGAGAATATTTTTCAACTATTAAAGGAGAAGTTGACCACATCTCTTATGTTGACTTTACCAAATGGAGACTATTTATTGCAATGCCTCCAAAGTTGGTCTAGGTTGTGTGTTGATGTAGAATGGTAAGATAGTTGAATATGCTTCTAGGTAGTTGAAGAAGCATGAACAAAATTATCCTACTCATAACTTAGAGATGGCAATAATGATTTTTGCTCTCAAGATCTGGAGACACTACTTGTATGGAGTAACTTGTGAGATCTTCATAGATTATAAGAGCCTGAAGTACATTTTTCAGTAGAGGGATTTGAACTTGAGATAACGAAGATGGTTGGAACTCCTGAAGGATTATGACTGTGATATTCTTTATCATCGAAGCAAGGCTAATGTGGTAGTAGATGCCTTGAGTAGAAAATCCTTAGTTAGTCTTACTCACATTAATGTGGAGAGGAGACCTTTGATCCAAGAGTTGCATGAGTTAGTGGATCAAGGTTTAATGATAAAGATTAGCATATCAGGAGGACTACTATCTCAGTTCAGAGTCAGATAAGTGTTGAGAGATAGGACTAAGGCAACTTAGAGCCAAGATTTTATTTTAGCAAAGCTAAAGGAGAATATTCGTGAAGGGAAGTTAACTAATTTTACACTTAATGATGAAGGTTTTTTATGAATCAATAGTAGATTATGAGTTCTTGATGTAGATAATTTAAACTTGTCGATCCACTATCACCACTGGATACGCTTTATAAGTCAAATCTTCACTGATCTCTACTATCTCAAGTTGAAGGACATGTGAAGGATTAGAGATGTACTTTCTCAACCTAAAGACATGGAACACTGGGTGAATTCACGAAAACTCTAGCAGCAACACTAGTCTGTAAGCCATATTGCCTACCTTTCAATGAATTTTGAAGGGTCCAATGTATCTTGGAGGTAACTTGCCTTTTTTTACCAAACCATTACTCCCTTCATTGGAGACACCTTGAGGAACACGATGTCTTCAACAAAAAATGTTACATCTCTCCTCTTAGGATCAATATAGCTTTTTTTGTCAGCTAAAAGCTATCCTTATTCTCTGTTGAATGATAGGAATCTTCTCTGAAGTCACTTGCTCTAATTGTGCACATATTAACTATCTCTCACCAACTTCCTAAAACAAGGGTGATCTACATTTCCTTCTATACAACACTTTATATGGAGCCATTTTAATACTTGCACATTAACTATTATTATATGCACATTCAATTAACGGTAAATGAAAATTCGATTGACCACTAAAATCTATCACACACATCCAAAGCATATCTTCCAATGTCTGAATGGTCCTTTCAAACTGGCCATTAGTTTGAGAATGAAAATCGGTGCTAAAATCTAGTCTTGTACCCAATGCTTTATGCATCTTGCCTAAAGATTGAGGTAAAAGTTGGTCCTCTATCCAAAACTATACTTTTTAGCACCTAATGTAGACAAACAATTCGGTTGATATACAATGTGGCCAACTTAATTATAGTGTAAGTCTTCTTAATTGGCAAGAAGTGAGTTGACTTAGTCAACCTATCAACTATCACTCATATGGCATCATGTCCACTTGATGTACCGAGGCAAACTAGAAATAAAGTCCATCGCAATCATGTTCCACTTCCACTTTAGAATGGGTAACTGTTGCAGTAATCTTGAGGGTCTCTGATGCTTCAATTTCATATGCTGACAAGTAAGACACTTGGATATAAATTTTGCAATGTTCCTTTTCATCCCATTCCACCAATATATATCCTTTAAATAATGATGCATCTTAGTAGAACCTAGATGAATAATGTAAGTAGAAAAGTGTGCTTCTTCCATGATCTCTTTTCTCAAATCCTCTACATCTAGCACACACAACCTAGTGCCCACATGTAAAATGCCCTCATTATCAATAATAAATTCTCTAGATTTATACTTATTGCACTTCCAACATTATCTTTTATAATTGTGGGTCCTTTCTCTGTGCTGCTTTAACTCTATCTAAGTACACAGAATGTACTCTGAATTAATCTAAAAGATATTTCCTGGTTATCTTTCACTGTAACCCCTGATTAATTACTTCATCCAACTCCTTAACAATCGGCCTCCTTTTTGAGCTAATGTGAGTAAGGCTTCTCACTGATTTCCTACTCGATGTATCAGTTGCTTTACATGGATGGTAAATAATGGCCCAGTCATAATCTTTGAAGAGTTCCATCCATATTCTCTACCTCAAATTCAAATCTCTTTATTGAAAGATGTATTTCAAACTTTTATGATCAGTGTAAATTTCACAAGTCTCATCATACAAGTAATGCCTCTAAATCATCAAGGCAAACATAGTAGCTGCCATTTCCAAATCATAAGTAGGATAATTATGTTCATGCTTCCTTAGCTAACGTGAAGCAGAAGCAACTGCCCTACCATTTTGCATAAGTGCACAACATAATCCTACTTAAGAAGCATCATAATATACTGTATACCTTTCAATTCCTGAAGGTCGAGTCAACACTGCAGCTAACATCAACCTATCTTTAAGCATAAAAAAATCATCCTCACATTTGTCAATCTACACAAACCTAATATTCTTCTTGGTCAACCTCATTAAAGGTGCAGTTTTCTTAGAGAAATTCTTAATAAATCTCCTATAATGGCTAACTAAACCCAAAAAGCTTCTTACTTAATTCACTATTGTGGGTCTCTGCCATTCTATAATAGCTTTAATCTTTTTATGATCCACTTGTATGCCATCTTTGGATACCACATTGCCTAAGAATGCCACTTGAGCTAACCAAATTTCACACTTAGAGAATTTAGCATACAGTTCATGTTCTCTCAAAGTCTAAAGCACTATCCTCAAATGCATGGCATACTCTCCTTCACTTCTTGAATACACCAAAATATCATTAATAAATATTATCAAAAATTGGTCTAAGAATGACCTAAACACCTAATTAATTAAGTCCATCAAGACTGTTAGGGCATTAGTCAACCCAAAGGACATCACCAAGAATTTAAAATGGCCATATCTCATTTGAAATGCAATCTTGGTTATATCTCCATTTCTAATTCTCAACGAATGATACCCATACCTTAAATCAATCTTGGAAAAACACTAAGCTCCTTAAAGTTGATTAAACAAGTCATAAATCCTTAGGAGAGGATATTTGTTCTTGATGGTGTCTTTGTTCAACTATTTATAGTCTATACAAAGTCAAAGACTACCATTATTTTTCTTTACAAACAATATTGATGCACCCCAAGGAGATGTGATGGGTCTAATGATACCCTTATCAAGCAACTATTTCAACTGCTCTCTAAGCTCTTTTAATTCTACCAGTGCTATCCTATAAGGTGGTATAGAGATAGGATTAGTACTAGGTACAACATACAACATCTACACATAATTCTATCTCTCTTTCCATTAGAAATCTTGGTAATTCTTCAAGAAAAACATCAAGAAACTCGCACACCACTGGCACATTCTCAACTACCCCCTTATCTACCTTTGTATCCTTAACCACAACTAAATGGCCTAGACATCCACTTCTAAGCATCTTTCTAGCTATGATCATGGAGATGAGATTTTGAGGCATTAAACTCTTATCGCCTCTAAACCAAAATTCCTCGTCATTTGGAATTTTGAAAATCACTTCTTTCTCTCAGTAGTCCAATTTGGCATAATGTTGAGCCAACCAATCTATCCCTAAAATCATATCAAAATCTATCACATTTAATAGGACTATATTTGCTAGCAACTCTCTATCTTCCATTAACATTGGTCAAGATGGAAAAACTATATATCATTAGCTTGTCGCTAAGTGGAGTCGCTATAGATAATAGGATTAATAACTTAGATGGTTATCATTCCATTCTTAAAGAAAAAATAGAAGATATAAAGGAATGTGATGCACCGAGATTAAATAAATCTCTAGCATCAATATAACAAACTGAAAGAATACCTACCGTAACTACACTAGATACCTGAGCATCCTAAGGAGTCAATATGAACACTCTAGCCTGCCCACGGCTAGCCTACTACGAAGTGGATGACTATGTAAATCTCTTGCCACTAAGTCTCCCTTTATGCCTACCTCTTGTACCTCAGCCCTGTTGATCCACAAACTGTGTCGCTCTTTACTAAGGATACATAAGTGCTTGATAGGGTTGATGTAATATTTTAATGGCTGAGCGACCAAAGATGAAGATCCTTGACCATAAGATGACTGATATCCAAAGTTAGGATAAGCTCTGGCAAGATGTCCTATTTACCAACAAATGAAACATGCTTTTATCAACAAATGGCATGGCCTTTGATGTACTCTACCACAAGTAGGATATGCACTTGGCCCCCTCAGCTTGTACTGCCATAACTTGAGCTCTGACTATAACTACCATTATTGGCTCTAGCCCCAAATCTAATAGGTCTACTACTCCATTTGCTATGCCTTCCACTCGTATGCCTACATTAGTCTCTATATCCCTACTTTAAGGTATTAATAGTTTGAATGCCAATATTACTTATTTGAAACACAAGCTACAAAGTCCCCTGTGCTATTATAGATCTACTATTGCCACTCAAATACCAATATGGGATAGTACCATGCATGACATGTCACCTCTCTAGTTCTCTAGCCTCCTCAACAACACTTTCTAACATTCGATCTCTAGTCCGAATACTAATATAGGTTGGGCCTAACCTTGTCACAAATAACTCCACAACTCTTCTTTCATTTTCTATCACATCTACAACATGATGTGATAATCTAAGAAACTTGTGGGTGTACTCCACAACCGATCGATCATCTCTGGCTATGTACAACAACTACCATCTATAGTTATCTCTTATGGAAGGTGGATAGAAATACGTCAAAAATTGCTCTTTAAATTCCAATCATTCCATGGTAGTCATATATGGCTAGATTAACTACATAGACTAGTTGTGAGCTGCAGCCTATACTGATAACTCCACAATCATGATCCTTTGATAATTAGTGTATCTATTTCTTATTCTAGCCTCAATGGTATTTATGAAATCCAAGCCATCCCTAGTACCATCAAAAGAAACTCTTCCAACTCTTGAATATAACAAAGTTGTATCCATATTAGACATCCTTTGGTTCCTCTATTATAACATCTATTGTACCAACGACATAACTTGATTAAGTGTTGTTAAACCTTGGTTAATTCCTGTCATGCTAGCTGTAAAAGTTGCAAGATCCATCTTAGGAACTTTTGGCTTTATTGGCAGTTATTGCTCTTATCCCTGAGCTACTACTGCTCTAAGTTTACCCCTCACTTTATATTACAGGGCAAAGAGAGGAGCTTCATCCTGAAAGGACTACTCACCATAATTATTTGTTGCATCCATAGTAAGAGCATTTTATGCTCTCCTTCTCATTCTAAAAAGAAAACCATACAACACTTAAGACATAATAAGGATACTAATCCATACATAGAATTTTAGAAGTAATGATACCGACAAGTGACACTTATCAACCTAATCACTGCATTAGTTCTAGCAAAGACATAATTCAAAGACCAAAATAACAAAAAATCAACCATACACTATGATACCAACTTTTTCATAACCCTAACCCAAAGGCACATGATCAGCACTAGGGAATGGGAAAGCATGTATCTTTCAAAACCTGTAGTAAGCTTTAAATTTTTTTTCACAAATAAAATTAATCAACTGAACAATAAAACAATAATTCATAATAAATCCACCATAGTCAAATACATATATCTCAAAATAAATAAAGTCCATAAGATAAGTATACAAAAACATTTGTTATTGCGATGTCTAGAATTTAACACACAATACAAACATTAAATAGATTTATATAAAATAGCTGGAGAAGAAGAAACTCGATGCAAATGATGACCAATATTAAACTGACTATGAGGTCGTAAAAAAATAAGTTGAGGGGAACTAGACCTCATTAAGTGAATTAATTTTATAAAATGCATGCTGGTTTTAAAACATTTATTAAAACCCTTTTTAAAATAAAGTAAAATTAAATTAAATAAATATAATATTAAAAATCCATTACTTTCCTCAATTATCTTTATATAAAATCCTTTCCAAAATTCTCAATTCCCTTTAATATAAAATTCTCGTATGAAATCATATAAATTAATTATTTTAGTGGAATACATAGTAGATCACCTAAACCATCACTTTTAATAGCCTTTCAGCTCTCTTTAATCCAAGTGACTGCCGTCTCTAGAGCAAGCTTAATCGAGTTACAATTGCATTCCAATCACTTATTCCTTTATTAATGTCCTGAGAGCAAGCTCAACCAAATTACATCTTATTTCTAGCCGGAGAGCACTAGCTCCACTGAGCTCAATCCATACTTTTCCCAAGAGCACATGCTCCACCAAGCCAATCCATATATTCCTCTATACTTGAGATCTTAACCAGTGTGCATATGGTCCTAGTGACACCCACTGGGTAGCATATTCTACCATTTTCTCTAAATCAATTTAAATCATAAATAATAAAATAAATAAAGGAGAATAACATAAATTCCACTAAAGCATCCATTATTATTTTAACCACATGAAAATTTAATTTAAATATCTTCAACACACATTTTATAAAATTAACTCACAAGTTGACTGTGCAAGGTGACGTATCCTTGGCTACCCAAGTGCTATAGTTCTCACCCCAAAGTTTTCTAAAATAAATTATATTCATTTAAAACATACTTAGATGATATAATAAATAAATTCTTAAAAATTATTAAAAACAATAAAAAACACAACACTATGCAGATTCAAAAACTAACATATACCAATGTCACGTGACATTACATAAAATAGACATCTCTCTACAAAACGTAGAGTCATTCATTAACAAAACAATACTCCTGCAATCTCCAAAACTCAATAACTTGGGTTGAGCCCCAAACTACACTTTATTCCCAGTCGAGAATTAACACAGATAGACATATGGACATAACATGATTTTTATCAAATTTACCAATATATCACAAAATAAAATTTAGTTAAACCTTTTCAATTAACTCACTTAAAAATTAAAATATAAAGGAAATCTTTTTTTTTAACAATTAATAAAATCAATAATAAAATTTTAATTTAATATCACTGAAATCAACTATTTAAAATAATTAAATTTATAAAGTTTCATATAAACCTCCTTAACTAAAATTATTGTTCATTATAAATAAAATATTTAAATAATCCAAATCTTTAAAAATATTAAAGAACTACTTTTAAGTTTTTAAATAATAATAATAATAATAATAATAATAATAATAATAAATATTTTCCAAAATTATTACCAAATAACTAAAAATTACAATTTACTTATAAAAATTATTTTCATACTTTTATTATTGTTACAACATGAATTTTTATTAATTATTAATTTAAGTGTGGGATTATTTAATGTTAAGTATCATTTAATTATTTATGAGATTTTTATTATTTGTATAGTTTTATTTAAATTATTGATTAACTGTTTAGTGTATAACTAATTTGGGAGAAATTAATATTTTAAAAAATATTAGAATATTATTTTCAAATTTAAAAGTTATTATTATTTTATATTATTATAAGAAAAATATATAAAAACCAATTTTTTTCTCTTTCCTTCTTTTGCTTTCTTCCTTCTTCTCCTTTCCTTCTCATTTTTTTTCTCCTTCCCACACCCGACACTTGCAGCACGACCATCCTCACCAGTCATCACCATGTCACCACCGCCTCCACCGGTCACCACCACTAACATCCCCTTCCCCTCCTTAGTGCCACCACTCCTTCCCTTTCTCTTCCTTTCTCTCTTTGTCTCAGTGACCGAATTACTCTCGAGCTTGTCGGTGACATTTTTGGTGACCTTTGAGCTTGCCGTCAGTCTTGATTTGATGCTCATCCTTCAGGCTTCATTTCCCCCTCAATCAATTAGTCTAAGTAACTCCAAATACACCTCTAATTTTATGAATTTGTATTTAGGTTAATTTTGTGTATTTTGTGAAATTGAGTTTGAATTTGGTTTAATTAGACATAGTTTGTTTGAGATTAATTGTAATTGAAGTTGATATCTAGCTAATGGTATTTTTAATTATTTTTGTAATTTTTTGAATTTTTTGGGTTCAGGTTACTGTTCATGTAACTATTCCGGCCTAAAAAATTTTATATTTTTATTAAATTCTATTAATTATGTATAATTATATAGAGTAAACTTTGTTAAGGAAATTTTGCAAAATTATATATAGAATTTTAATTATGAATTTTTAAAAATTATATATAATTATGTATTTTTTGAAAAATATTAGAAAATGGTGAATTATTTTATTTTAATTGAAATTGTTGTTAATTATGCTATTCTAGACTATTTTTTATTAATAAAAGTGTAAAAAAAATTTTATAATTATTTCCTAATTTTCAATTGTTTAGTAGTTATTTTGGGAAATTAAATGCAAAATAAATTTATTTATTATTTTTGAGCCTAAATGAGTATTTTAGCTTTTTTATGATAATAATAAGTGATTTTAATAATTATTTTCAATTTATGCTAATTTAATTGTAAAATGGGAATTTTATGCTATTAATGGATTTTATTAGCAAAATAGTATTTAATAATTAATTTTTTATTTTTTTTGGAAAATAAATTTCTTTAATATTCTTATAATTTTGGATGAATAATTGGAATTTATATTAATTTATTTTTGTGTGTGTGATGTTAGTTCTCGGTTGGGCGTGAATTGTAGTTCGGGAGCCCAACTCTAGAAGTTGAACTTTGTGGATATTTTGAACTATGTTTGCATGTAGGATCGACTCTAATTTTGTAGAGGGATGTCCATTTTACAAAGCAGGCTACCAAATTTTGGGTGAATTTCTCGTAAAATGTGACATCAAGTCGATCCTAAGTTTTGAGTTTTAATCGAGTTGTGTCCTAGATCATGTTGTTCTTTAGAAATTCTAGATGTATACAATTAGGAATTTAATTCTAATATCATTATTATTTTTATTTTTCTATAGTTGCACTGCGAGCTAGGCCTACTAGATTGAGCTAGCCGAACCAGAATAGAGAAGTGCACTCGAAGTGTGAGTTATTTTATATGTTTGCATTACATTGTCATGACCTAGACCGGGGAGTCATGATTGGCGCTAGTGTTCTGAGGATCATGACCTGCATGTAGAATGTCATTAGCATCCATATTTTGAATAAATAGGAAATTATTTATTATGCTATATTGCATTAAACATATATATATATCTTTTGGAGGATTGCCGTAGAATATGCCACCACCTAGTGGGTCACACTAGTACTGTTGCGTAATAGTATGATAGATGCTAGGCTGTGAATTTTGATTGAATTAAGATATGGATAAATGGTTATTGAGAATTATGGGTAAAAGGGGTGTGACTGTGGATCCTTGGTTAACTTGTAGTGTACTCGAGACTAGTCATACTGGTAGTGGAACTGTGGATCCTCGATTGACCTTTTTGTGTACTCGAGGCCAATCTACTGCAAAAGTTAGATAAGGAAATATTTTTGGAGTTAATACGTTATTAGCTATTGAGTTTCTATGATCAAGTTTGTGGAATATTTAAGGTTTCTGCTCCAGCCTTCTACCTAAATACTACTACATTTATTTGTTTATCGAAAAATGTGATTTTGATCATCTGTATGAAAATGCATGTATAAAAAAAATTATTATATTGATGCTTAAATGTCTATGTCCCTAGATTGTCTACATATATATAATAATAATACATTTAGTGAGGTTTGACCCCCTCAATTATTTTTCAATATCTTTCTCATCAGACCTCCTATAATAGTTCCCTTTCTCGGAACCTTTCCTCTCTGGCTGACCTATGTAAATTTTAAAATTATAAAGACACTTGGGTTCAGAACAGTAACTCAAAATAGTAACCAAACCCATAATAGTACCCAAAAATTGAAATTTTCTAAAAAATTATAAAAAAATGTAAATGGATAGATCACAACTCCAATTTGCATTTATATAACTACCACTAAGCCTATTTTAAACTCAAATTAACTAAATTAACCAAAATACCTAAAATTAATTTACCTCAAATTAAAGTGGTTGCCAGAGCTAGGGGTTTTGTTGCCTAAGAGGAAAGGAGTCGATTAAGACGAATGATATCATCGGGTGTCCTCAGAGCCGGCTGCGACCTATTTTCTTCTCAGTTGATAATAAAAACGAAAGGGAAGAAGAAGGGAAGGTGATCGATGGGAGAAGGAGCTACTGGCGGTGTCGATTGGAGTTGACTGGCATCGATCGGTTGTGACCGGTGTTGATAGTGGTAGTGGCAATGGCTGGATCAGGAGGAAGAAAAAGGGAAAAGAGAAGGAAAGGAAGAAAGAGAAAAGAAAAAATAGTTTTATATTATTATTTATTATTATTATTATTAAAGTACAAAGGTACATATATGTTATTTTAAAATAAAATTCCTCTTAATTATTCACACACACACCATATATATATATATATATATATATATATATATATATATATATATATACACACACACACACACTCTTAATAATTAATAAAATTTATTAAAATACTCATTTAACTCTAATTTAATAAAATAATAATTAAAACTTTATAATCCACATTTTATATTAATAAATAAAAATACGGGTCTTTATAATAGACGCTGGTATTGTCTCCATTTTCCACCAGTGGAATATTTGGTGAATTTTAGGTAAATTCCCTTATATTTTCCATTCTTTTTTTTTCTATGAGCATTTTTTGTTGTTTGAGACCTTTGATATATTTTATGAATTGTGGGAATATTTTGATACAAATGGTTGTGTCTCATATTGTGTTTTCTAATGAAAATTTGGTGGGTACTACCCAAATTCCATGATGAACAGTAGCTAGCCTAGAAAAATTCTAAGTTATTTCTAATAAATAGAGTATATTATGGTGATCATTTCTTGTAACTAGATTGAAGTCCAAATCCTTAAGGATTTTGCAATAAACATTCTGGAGTGAATATGGGGAAAATTATATATTTCTATATATATTAGTTTAAATCATTTGGAAAATTATTTTAGCATCATTTTAAGGCTATTTCTATCATTTCTAGATGTTTATAATTTTATAGTAGCCTAAATTTATGTGATTATTAATATTATTATTATTATTATTTATTTAAAATTACTATTATCATTATTATTATTATTATTATTATTGTTGTTATTGTTGTTGTTGTTGTTATTGTTGTTGTTATTAATATATAGGTATATATGTTTGTATGTGTGTGTGTGTGTGTATACATATATATGTATATATATAAAGTTAAAAAAAAAGGGACCACGGACTAATGGACACATGGGCGTGCATTTGCTTTAGAGGAGGAAGTAGGTGGTCTGTAGGAGGAGAAGAGAGAAGTAGCGGGAAAAAGTTTGATTTTGGTGGCAAATTTTATTTTGATACTAATACTTTTCTTTTCCTCCGTTTAACACCTAAACAGTCCCCGATTAACCTCAAATTTGAATCGTGAACTCATATTATTCTCCTCTTCATTCCAACGATATTCATTTTGCAAGAAGTGGCTCTGATTAGTACAAAATTTATGTTTTCCAGTTAGCTTTCTACCTCTATTTCACATTATTTCGGCAGGCTTCAGATGTAACAGTTGATTTCATTGTGTTTGTCTTGATGTCAAGAGTCCATAGGTACTAATCATGCATCCAATCTACACCTGTAGAATATTTAGTGAATTTTTTTACGTAATTTCGGTTTATTTTCCATATTTGTAATTCAATGACTATTCTAGTTCATTTGAAGCTTTAGATGTATTTTCATAATTATTTTGAACATTTTTTTTTTGTCTGAGTGTTGAGTTTTCCAGTGAGATTCGGGTGGGTCCCACCTGAATTCTAGTTAGTAAATATTACTGACCCAGAAATAATTATGATAGTATTTTTAATAAATAGTATAAATTATAATGATTAATTTTTGTATAAAGAGTTTAGTTGAATTCTTTATGGATTTTGAGAAATAAATCTTGGAAAGGTTTCGGTGAAAATTTCTCAATTTCCATTAAAATTGTTTTAGCTCATTGAAATTAATTTTTTGAGGCTAAAATGTCATTTTAGGGTGTTTCCAAGTCTATTTTATTGATTCCTTGATATTTATAATTTTCTAGAATTTTTTGGTATTATTATGAATTTATTTATTATAAATCTATGCATATGTTTTAAATAAATAATATTTATTAGAGAGAGTTCCTAAGTGGAAGCCGTAGTAGTTGGGTAACTGAGGACACATAGGCCAGTACGCTCTACCTATGAGTTAATTTTAGAAGATGTTTGTTAAAGATAAATATATAAATGTGAATTTTATATGATAAAGATAATAATAAAGTTGAACACATATATTTAGTTATGCTTATAAATATTACCCGCAAGAATTTTTATTTCTTTTATTATTATTAAGGATTTTGAAAATGTGGCATAAATATTATTATGAATTTTATGGGTTGCAGTATTTTATAAGCCACATGAGATATTCATTTTATGATTATTGGAAAGATGTTTTAGTTATGTTGTGTTTTTTTTTTATGAGATAAATATGTTTTTGAAGAGAATGGTAGAATGTGCTACATAATGGGTGTCACTAAGACCACGTGCGCACTAGTTACGATCTTGTGTCTATTATATGTGGAATTGGCTCAATGGAGCTAATACTCTCGGGCAGTGATATGAATTGAGCTCGGTGGAACATGATCTCTCTGGCATTATGTGAAATGGCTCGGTGGAGCTTGTACTCTCGGGTAGTATGTGAAATGGCTCTGTGGAGCTTGTACTCTCAAGCAGCCATTAGATCGATGGAGCTTGTTCTCTTAAGCTAGAGTTCAGATGCAACTTAGTTGATCTTGATCTCTAGAGACATCATTAGAGGATTGAGGTTTAGGGTTCTATCGTGATTTTTTGCTAAAGAATGTATTTCATATGATTTTCATAAAAGAAAATTTGTATAAAGAGGTTTATGGATTTTGGAAGACCCTATAGTGAAAAGTAAATTTTTAACAAAATAAATGATTTTAAAATATTTATTTATTTAATGTATTTATTGGTTTGACATAAGTACTTTAAAGCGAGCATGCATTTTATAACATTAATTCACTTAGTGAGGCCTACCTCCCCTCAACTATTTATCCAAGATCTCGAGAGTCTACTATTAGTTTTCCTTCTCTGCATCGGGTTCATTCTTCACCAGCTATTTTAATATAGGTTTTGGTAATGTTATTAGCAATTATGATATAATTTATAGTTAATCTAGACACTGCAATAGCATTGGATGATTTGTTATTATTGTAATTGTATTGGTATGTATATTGCATTATAATGTGAAATTTGATATACTTGAGTTGAGATGTTGAACATTTTGATGTTATTGGAGTAGTGGTGTTTGGTATATATTATTGGGAGTTTATTTGACTTTTTCAGGTTTTGGTTTTGCTCCCAATACGGAGGAAACTCTACCAGATTTTTTTAGAAATATAATATTGATTTAATTTTCTTATAAAATTTTTCTTAAGACTTACTATAGGTTTCAAAGGCTTCACGCTTTCCCATTTCCTAGTGCTAGTCACTTGTCCTTTCAGTTCAGGTCATGAAAATTTTTTCCAAGAATTTTGGAAATTTATTTGAAGTTACTTAATTAAATAAATATTATTTATTTAGAGAGTTCTGGAGCAAAAGGTGTAGAGCAAAGACAGTCAAGGATGCGTCAGCCAACATGTACCACCTGTGAGTTAATTTTATGAAATATTTGTTAAGAATATTTAAACTAGAATTTTCATGTGGTTAATATAATATCTAAGTTGATTATATGAATATATTTATGATTATATATCTTACCACATGCATGATTATCCATTTTATTATCATGAATAATATTTGGAAAGATGCTTTAGTGGAATTTATTTATTCTATTTTATTTATTTTAATTATTTATGATATAAATTGATTTGAATAAATGGTAAAATATGCTATTTGGTGGGTGTCATCAAGACTATATAGGCACTAGTAATGATTCATTAGATGGCCATTAGTTGAATTGTGAGCCCTAGTCGAGCTTTACTATTTGGGCAGGATTTGTGAATTAGGAGCCCTGGTAGTGCTTTGCTCTCTAGGCAAGGTCTATGGTTGAGCCTTAGTTGAGTAAGACTCTATAGACATATATATGTTACTGGTTGTACAATGATCAAGCTTGCTCTCTAAGTGCTAATAAACATTTGGTGTAAGAGATTGATTATGGCTAGACTCGGGTTGAGTTGCTCTCTAGGATTGGCAGCCATTTTGATTGAAGAGAGCCGAAACACTAGTAAAGTGGAGTTTTAGGAAGGTTTTAAATTATATGATTTCATGTGAGAATTTTTCTTACTAAAGTGGTGTACAAATTTTTGAAAAGATTTTATAAACATGATTTTAATGCAAAATCCGTTTTTAAGCCCCTAAACTATAGTGGTTTTTTCTATTGAGCCCTTATCCTTATATTACATTGCATTAAGCCCTTATGCTATTATTTATGTAGCTATTGAGCCCTAATTTGAAAAGCTTCATAGATATGTTCTTTATACTATAGTGGCTCAATGCATTACATAAACAATAGTATTGGGGCTTAATGCATACATAAATAATAATATAGTGGCCCAATAGCTATACAAATAATATTATAGGGGCTTAATGTTATGAAATTAAAAGATAGGGGCTTAAAAATTTTTTTTCCATGATTTTAATAAAGTAAAGGATTTTAAATGTTATTTTATTTAAAAGGTTTTAAATAACTATTTTAAAATCAACACGTATTTTATAAAATAGTTTCACTCAATGCGGTTTGATTCGCCTTAATTTTATTTTTCCAGGACCTCATCATCAGCTTGATCATTTTCATCATTTGCACTTGGTTTCTTCTTCTCTAACTATTTTATGTAGGTCTATTTGATATGTATTGTGTATTTGAATTCTAGAACACTAATGTAGTAGACTATCTTGTATAATTTTGTATTATGGATCTTTGTCATGACCTGAAACTAAAGGTTTGTGACTTGCATTAGGGAATGAGAAATGAAAATATGCATTCAAAGCCTATAGTAAGCCTTAAAATTTTTTCACGAATTAAAATAAATTAATTGAACAATAATATCAAAATAAATCCATCAATATCAAATGCAGAAGACAATATCCTAAATACATTAGTATCACAATTTTAAAACAGTTTACAATAAAAATGCTACAAGTTCATACTCAACTACTGTGATATATAGAGTATGATTATACAATACAAAAATCAATTAAACATATATAAATCAGTCGGTGAAGAAGAAACCCAATGCAAATGGTGAATACTGGCAGACAGACTATAAGGTCTTAAAAAATAATTTGAGGGGAATCATAACTCACTAAGTGAATCAATTTTATGCAATGCATGCTGGTTTGAAAACATTATGAAATCCCTTTTTAAAGATAAAGTAAAATAAAATCAAAATAAATATAAATATTAAAATCCTTACTTGTCTAAAATATTCTTAAGATATAAAATACCTTTCAAAATAACAATTCACTTTATTATAAAATCTTAACACGAAATTAAATAAATATTAGTTTAGGTGAAAAATATTGTAGAACCCTTAAACCATCAAATTCTAATAGTCTTTTGGCTCACTTAGTCCAAATGATTGTTGTCTTAAGAGTAAGCTCAACCGAGTTATAGCTGCAGTCTAATCACTTAACTCAGTAATGATGTCCCAAGAGCAATTTCAATCACGTTACATCCCATTTTCAGCCTAAGAGCATAAGTCTCCACCGAGCATAATCATAACATTACCCGAGAGCATAAGTCTCCATCGACCTCATTCACATACACAATACAAGATCATATTCATATGCATATGGTCCTAGTGATACCCACTAGGTAGCACATTCTACCATTTTCTCCAAATCATTTGAATCATAATTAAATAAATAAAATAAATAAATAAATATAGCAAGATAAAATAAATTCCAAATAACATGCTTTTGAATACAAATCATGATTATAAATAGAGTAATCATGCATATGACAATATAAATCATGCATGTGGCAATATAAATAAATTCATAAATAAATTCTTATAATCAATTCATTATCATTTTAATCATATGAAAATAAAATTTAAAATTCCACAATAACATTCCATAAAATCAACTCACAAGTCGAGCGTGCTAGACAACATGTCCTCTGCTGCCCAAATGTTACAGCTCTAATCCCAAAGTCCTCCAAAATAAATAATATTTATTTAAAATATACTTATTCAATGAAATAAATAAATCTATAAAAATTCTCAAAATTTATTAAAAACATGAAAGGATGAGATCGACTCCATCTAAGACAAAATGCTATACAAACTCAGAATTTAACAAATACCAATGTCACATTTTACAAGAAATCTACTAAAAATTCAACAGAGTTTCCTCTATAAAATAGACATCTCTCTATCAAAGTAGATTTGTTCCTGCATGAAAACAACACTTTTAACAGTCTCACAGCTCAACAATTTGAGATCCATAATTCATAATATATATGTAAAAATAATATAAGTTATCTCAAATCATTAATAATTCATAAAAACTTAGTCAACTAATGCAAATTAATTTATTTATATACAATGAAAATATAAGGGGAATTTTTCTCCAAATAAATAATAAAAATAGTTAATCTCATAAAACCCCTTTTAATAAAATCACCATTAATTACACATAACTATTTAAATAATCAAAATATATCGTAAAAATCATAAATAACTCATTTAAAGCTTGAAAACAATAAATAAATTTATTATTTGCTTATTTTCCAAAAATTACTATTAGTTAAATAAAATTTAGAATTTAATTATAAAAATTATTTTTATAGTTTTATTATTAGAAATCTATCTAAAACATAATAAATACTAATAAATTTAATTAAACTTAAATAATTACTAATTTCTAACAAATTTTCAAAAAATACATTTTTATACATAAACTTTAAAAATTCAAATCTTAAATTCTAAAACTAATCTCACAAAACTTCCTTCACTAAGATTACTCCACATAATATATAGAATTTAATAAAAATATGCTCACATTTCGAGTCTGAAATAGTACCAAGAATAGTAACCAAGACCCGGAATAGTGACTTGAAATTCAACTTCCTCAAAAATTTGCAAAACATACATCAAATGAAAGCTCTTAACCTCAATTTAAATAATCTATACTCAATTTGACATGAATCAACCAAATACAAGCTCAAATTCACAAAATAAAATAAAAAAACCTGGAATAAAATTTCTCAAAATTGAGGGACTTACTAAAGTTAAAACTCGAAATGGATTGAGGGCTTTAGAAACCCAGAGGATGAGGAGTTTTTTGAGACTAGTGGCTAGCCTTGGAGTAGCTAGAGACGGAGCCAATGACTCCCAATATTATTCGGTAAGAATGGAACCAAGAAAGAGAGAGAGAGAAGAGGGAGGTGACAATGGGAAGAGGAGGAGGAACTGGTGGCTAGCACGGTGATAGCGAGGCTAAGGTGGTGGTGGCCAACGCCGGTAATGATAGTGGTGGGTGATGGCAGTGTGAGGGAGAAGTAGAAGAGGAAGGAAAGAAGAGAAAATGAAAGAAAGAAAAGAGGGAAATGGGGAAGGGAAGGGAAAAATATTTTTCATTTTTTTTCCTTTTTTTAATAAAGTATCAAGTACAAGTACAACTTTTATTATTTTAAAATAAAAATATCCACTCTTTATATATATATATATATATATATATATACACACACACACACACACACACACATATAAATTTACTAAAATTACACAAATATTACAAATCATATAATAATTAACATAAATTAATTAAAATAATAATTAAACTTAATAATCCACATTCAATATTAATAATTAAAAATTCAGGTCTTTACAATTTTTCCCCTTTATAAAAATGCATCCTTGAATTTTAATAAAAATAGAAAACGTAAAAAGTTTTACTAATGAAAAAGGTAAGGGTATGCCACCCGCATCTCTGCCTCTGTCTCCCATATACAATTCTCAACTGCATGATTACTCAATAACACTTTAACCATAGGGGATCTTCTTGGTGCAGAGCTGATGAACTTATCGAGCCACTATCATCGTAGGATACTCCTTATAAGTCAAATCCTCACTGAGCTTTACTGTTTGAGGCTAAAAGACATGCCAAGGATCAAAGATATATTTTTACAACATCGACAAGTGGAACACTAGATGAATATGTGACAACTCTAGCGGTAGCACCAATATGTAAGCCACATCTCCCACCCTTGAACAAATTTTGAAGGGGTCCAATATACCTTGGAGCTAATTTATTCTTTTTACCAAACCTCATCACTCTCTTCATTGGAGACACCTCATGTCCATTAAAAAGTGACACATCCTTCCTCTTAGGATCAATATAGCTTTTTTATTGGAAATCTTCTCTGAAGTCACTTACACCAATTCTAGACCCGTCAACTATCTCTCGCCAACTTCCCAATACAAGGGTGATCCACACTTCCTTTATATAGCACTTCATATGGAGCCATATCAATACTTGCATGATAACTGTTGTTATATGAAAATTCAATCAATGGAAGATGCAAATCCATTAACCACCAAAATCCATCATACATATCCGAAGCATATCCTTAAAAGTTTGAATAGTCCTTTCAGATTGACTATCCATTTGAGGATGAAAACCTGTGTTGAAATCCATTCTTTTACCTAAAGCCTTCTACAATTCTTGCTAAGACTAAAGTAAAGGTTGATCCTCTATCTGGCACTATACTTTCTAGCAGCCCATGTAGACACATAATCTAGTTGATGTATAATCTAGCCATCCTATCTATAGTGTAAGCCTTCTTAATTAGCAAGAAATGGGCTGTCTTGGTAAACCTATCAACTATCACCCTTATGGCATCATATCCACTTGATGTGTAAGGAAAATCGGAAGCAAAATCCATCATAATCATGTCCCACTTCTACTTTGGGATGGGCAAGTATTGTAGCAATCGCGAGGGTCTTTGATGCTCCAACTTCACCAACTGACAATTGAGACACTTAGATACAAATTCTGCAATGTCTTTTTTCATCCCATTCCACCAATATGTATCTTTTAAATTATAATACATCTTGGTAGAACTTGGGTGAACACTATAAGCAGAAAAATGAGCTTCCTCTATGATCTCCTTTCTTAAATCATCCATACCTAGCACACATAACCTAGTGCCCAAAGTGTAATATAACCTCACTATCAACCATAAATCTCAAGACTGACATCAATGTACCTCCATCCCTTATCTTATGTAATTGTAGGTCTATTATCTGCATTGCTTTAACTCTATCCAATTACACTGAATGTACTTTAAATTGAGTTAAAGACATTTCTTGGTTACCTTCAATTCCAACCCTTGATTAACCATCTCTTGCAGCTCCTTAGCAATCAATCTCCTTCCCAAGCTAATCTGAGCCAAACTTCTTGCTGACTTCCTACTCAAAGCATCAGCTACCATATTAGCCTTACCTAGACAGTAAAGAATGGAGCAATCATAATCTTTCAGGAGTTCCATCCATCTCCTTTGCCTCAAATTCAAGTCTCTCTGCTAAAATATGTATTTCAAACTCTTATGATCAGTGTAGATTTCATAAGTCACACCATACAAATAATGCCTACAAATCTTCAAAGCAAACACCACAAACTACCATCTCCAAACTATAGGTAGGATAGTTTTTTTCCATGCTTGTTTAACTACTGTGAAGCATAAGTAACTACCTTCCATTATGCATCATAATATAACCCAATCCTATTCTAGAAGCATCACAATATACAGTGTACCATTCACTTCCCGATGGTAAGGTCAAAATTAGAGTTGAAGTTAACCTATCTTTAAGCATTTAAAAATTCTCCTCACACTTGTTTATCCATAAAAATTTAGCATTCTTATGGATCAACCTCATTAAAGGTGTAGCTATCTTGGAAAAATCTTTCATAAATCTCTTATAGTAGCTAGTTAAACCTAGAAAACTCTTGAATTTTATCATTGCTGTAGACCTGGGCCCACTCTATAATAGCATTAATCTTTTTTAGATCCACTTGTATACCATCTCTAGATACCACATGGCTAAGAATGCCACTTGATCTAACCAAAATTCATATTTATAGAATTTGGCATATAACTAATGCTCTCTTAAAGTCTGAAGCACCATTCTCAAATGCATGACATGCTCGACTTTACTCTTGGAATACCCTAAAATATCGTCAGTAAAGACTATCATGAATTGATCTAAGAATGGCCTAAATACCTGATTCAATTATAAGTCATTAAAGGCTACTAGGGCATTAGTCAACCCAAAGGACATCACCAAAATTCATAGTGGGCATATCTCATCCGAAACGTAGTCTTGGGTACATCTCCACTTCTAATCCTTAACTGATGATACCCTGATCTTAATTCAATCTTAGAAAAACACTAAACTCCTTAAAACTAATCAAACAAGTCATCAATTATGGGAAGAGGATATTTGTTCATAGTGGTGACTTTTTTTAACTATCTATAATCGATACATAGTCAAAGGCTACCATCTTTCTTCTTCACAAATAACATAGGAGCAACCCAAGGAAAAGAACTGGGTCTGATGAAACCCTTGTTGAGTAACTCTTGTAACTACTCCTTAAGCTCTTTCAATTCTATTAGTGCCATTCTAGAAGGTAGCACTGAGATAGGATCTGTACCTAGTACAACATCAATACATAATTTTATCTCTTTATATGGTGGCAATCCTAGTAATTCTTTATAGAAAACATCAGGAAACTCACACACCACTAGCACATTCTCAACTATCCCCTTATCCACATTTGTATCCCTAACTACAGCTAAATAGTCTTGACATCCTCTTCTAATCATCTTTCTAGATGTGATTGCAAAGGTTATATTATGAGGCATTGCACTCTTAGCATCTCTGAACTAAAACTCCTCATCATTAGGGATCCTAAAGATCACCCCTTTCTCTCAACAATCCAGATTGGCATAATGTCAAGCTAACCAATCAATCCTTAATATCACATCCAACAAAATTAAGTCTACCAATAACTCTCTACCTTCCACTAACACTGGATAAGATATAAAGACTATATCTGTCTCTAACTGGTCACTAAGTGGATTTGCTTTAGACAAAGGAATCAACAACTTGGGATCATTGCCATCTTATTCTCAAGGAAAACATAGGAGAAAAAAATGAATGTGATGCACCAGGATTAAATAAAACTTTAGCATCCTAAGAATAAATTAAGAGAGTACTTGCCACAACTACATTAGATGCCTGAGCATCGTGGAGAGTCAAAGTGAATATCCTATCCTAACCATAAATTGCCTACTAAGAAGTAGATGGCTATGAAAATCATCTACCACTCGGTCTCCCCTATGGCCTACTCCCTGCAACTCAGCCCTACTAGTCCATAAACTGAGTCAGTCTCTACTGAAGATACATAGGTGCATAATAACGATGATGCACCAGCTAAAATTGTTGAACTACAGATAATGAAGATCCTTGAACAAATGACTACTAATAATCAGAGTTAGGATAAGCTCTAGTAAGGTGTCCTATCTGTTCGCAGTTGAAGCATGCTCCTATTAATAAGTGACATAGCCATTGATGTACACGACCACAAGTAGAACATGCAGTAGTCCTTGAGCCTGTACTGTCGTACTTAAAACTCTAACTGTTGCTGCCACTACTGGTTCCAGGTCCCAATCTAATAAGCGTGCTATACCTGCGACTATGTCTCCTAGATCTTTGTCCTCTCTGACCTCTAAGCTCCTAGGAGGTATCGACAATTTGAATGCCAAAACTTCCCATCTAGAACATAGGCTGCTGGGTCCTCTGAACTGCTACTTATCCACTGCTGCTACTTATGTAAAGTTAAGAATAGTCCCATGCTTAATATGTCTCTTTTTAAGTTGTCTAACTTCTTCTACAACACTCTTCAAATTTTGGCCTTCAGTCCATGTACCAAAATAGGTTGGGCCTAACCCAGTCACAAACAAGTCCATAGCTCTCTGTTCATCCTACATCACGTCCACAACATGATGTGATAGCTTAAAGAACTTATGAGTTTACTCCTCAATTGATTTATCACCCCTAACTATAGATCCTAGGTAGAAATATCTTAAAAATTGCTCCTTAAACTCCAGCCAAGTCATGGTAGTTATGTATGGCTGAATAGTCTACATGAATAAGTCCTGAGCTGCAGCCTGTAATGATAACTCCACTATCATAATCCTTTGATAATTTGTATATCCAGTCCTGGTCCTAGATTTGATGGTGCTAATGAAATGTAGGGCATTACTTATACCATCAAAAGAAACTCTACTAACTCTTGAATACAACAGAGTTACATTTGCATATAACATCCATTGATTCCTCTACTGTAACATCTACTATACCAAAGGCATAACTTGATTTAATGCTACTAAGCTTTGGTTAATACCTGCCATGCAAGCTGCATGATCTACTTCTAGCACTTCTGGCTCAACTTACTACTGTTGTGCCTATCTCTTTACTACAATAGCTCTAGGTCTACCCCTTCCTTTGTGTTGTGGGGTAGTAGGAGGTTCATCTTGAATGGACTGTTTGTTCTCATCATAAGCTACATCTGCAGTAGGAGCATTTTCTACCCTCTGTCTCATTCTAAAAAAGATAAAACCAATGAAATTCAAAACATGATAAGGAATCAAAAAATACACAAAAATCTAGAAACAATAATAATAACAATTAACATATACCACCTATTTAGTAGTTCAAGAAAAGACATATTCCAATGACCCAAAGATCAAATAAATAAACCATAAGCTTTGATATGAACTTTGTTATGACCCGAACCTGAAGATACATAGCCAGCACTAGAGAGTGAGAAATGCAAAAATGCATCTAAAACCCATATTAAGCCTTAACATTTTTTCATAAATTAAAAACAATTAATAGGACAATAATATTAAAATAAATCCATTAATATCAAATGCAGAAGACAATATCCCAAATACATTAGTATCGCAATTTTAACATAGTTCATAATATAAATGCTACAAGCTCATACTCAACTACTGCGGTATCTATACTACGATTATACAAGAAAAAAATCAATTAAACATACATAAAGTAGCCGGTGAAGGAGAAATCTAGCACAAATGGTGACTACTAGCAGATTGACTGTGAGGTTTTGAAAAATAAGTTGAAGGGAATCATACCTCACTTAGTGAATAAATTTTATAAAATGCATGCTGGTTTGAAAACATTTATAAAATAAAATAAATATAAATATAAATATAAATATTAAAATCCTTTACTTTTCTCAAATATTATTAAGATATAAAATACCTTTCAAAATAATATTTCACTTTATTATATAATTTTAACATGAAATCAAATAAATATCGATTTAGGGGAAAATTTGGTAGAACCCAGAAACCATAAAATTCTAATTAAATAAATAAAATAAATAAATAGCTAATGCGAGATAAAATAAATTCCATAAAAACATACTCTCGAATGCAAATCATGATTATAAATAGAGTAATCATGCATATGACAATATAAATCATGCATGTGACAATATAAATGAATTCATAAATAAATTCTTATAATCAATTCATTATCATTTTAATCATACAAAAATAAAATTTAAAATTCCACAAAATCAACTCACATGGTTAAATGTGTTGGACGACGCGTCCTTTGCTGCTCAAATGTTATAGCTCTAGTCTTAGAGTCCTCTAAAATAAATAATATTTACTTAAAATATACTTCTTTGCTAATTTTATGATATATTTAAGTTCTTTGAATAGTTATTTGCAATTAATGTTAAATTAATTGTAAAAATATGAAAATGGATTTTATTGACGAAATTTTAATCATAAAATAGAAATCTATTATTTATTTTGGAAATAAATATATTTTTTTATTTTGGAAATAAATTGAATTATGATGGTTAAATGAATTTGTATGATCAATGATTTTAATGAAAATTATATCATTTTGTTATTATTGTAAAATTAGTTCTTGGTTGGGCTTAAGTGCAGTATGGGAGCCCAACTCTAGTGGTTTAATTGTGAAAACTGTTAGAAGTGTCATTTTCATTTAGGAGTAACTCTACTTTGGTAGAGAGATGTCCCATTTTACAGAGGAGACTCTGCAGAATTTTTGGTAGATTTCTCATAAAATGTGACATTGGTATATATTAAATTCTATGTCTGTGTAGCATTTTGTCTTAGATCGAGTCAATATCATCATTCCATGTTTTTAATAATTTTGAGAATTTTATGAATTTATTTATATAAGCATATTTTAAATAAATATTATTTATTTTAGAGAACTTAGGGACCAAAGCTGTAACTTTTTAGTAGCAAAGGACATGTCGCCCAATGCACTTGACTTGTGAGTTGATTTTATGAAATGTTTATTGTGAAATTTTAAATTTATATTTTTCATGTGATTAAAATGATAAATAATTGATTATAAGAATTTATTTATGTTGTCTCCTGAATGATTTATATGTCACATACATGATTATTCCTTTATTTATCATGAATATATATTGAAAAGATGCTTAATGGAATTTATTTCACTCTAGTTTTTTTAATTATTTATTTAAATGATTTGTAGAAAATGGTAGAATATGCCACCTGGTGGGTGTCACCAAGACTACGTGTGCACCAGTAACGATTATATACAACCATTGATTGGTATGGGGAGCCTTGGTTGAGCTTTACTCTCTAGGCAAGAGTTGTGATATTGTGGACCCTGATTGAACTTGCTATCTAGATAGGGGTATGATACTGGTTGGACCCTAGTTGAGTACGCTATAGGTGCCAGTAATCATTTGGAATAAGAGACCAACTATGGCTGGGCCCTGGTCGAGCTTGCTCTTTGGGACCGATAGTCAATTGGATTAAGTTAGCCAAGTGGCTATTAGAATTTAATGGTAATCTACCAGTCAATTGGATTAGTGAGCCAAGTGTTCTACCAGGTTTTCCACCTAAATAGATATTTATACAATTTTATATTAAAATTTATATTAAAGTGAACTGTGATTTTGAAAGGTATTTTATTATTAAAATTTTTTGAGAAAGCTAAATCATTTTAATATGTATATTCATATTGATTTTATTTTATTTTAAAAAGGGTTTTAACAAAAAATTTTAAAAGCGGCATGCATTTCATAAAATTGATTCACTCAGTGAGGTTTGATTCCCCTCAATCATTTTTTTTTCGGGACCTCATTGTCAGTCTGCTAGTAGTCACCATCTGCATCGAGTTTCTTCTTCACCGGTTACTTTATGTATGTTTAAATGACTTGTGTATGATGTAATCAAATTCTAGATACCGCAATAGTTATTTGTTAGACTTTGTATTATTAGTATTTGTGAATTTGAGATACTATTATATTGGAAGTATTGATTTATATTATAAGTATTTGATATAGATATTCATCATTTTATGTATGGTTTACTATTTTGAAATTATTATTAATTCGCAAAAATTTTTTAAGGCTTACTATGGATTTCGGATGCATTTTTTATTTAATATTCCTTAGTGCCGGTCACGTACCTTTAGATTTGGATCTTGACAAATAATATAAGTTATCTCAAATCATTAATAATTCATGAAAACTTAGTTAATTATGCAAATTAATTTATTTATATATAACAAAAATATAATGGAAATTTATTTCCAAATAAATAATAAAATAGTTAATCTCATAAAACCCCCCTTTGAACCTCTTTTAATAAAATCTCCATTAATTACACATAAAGATTTAAATAATTATAATATATCATAAAAATCATAAATAACTCATTTAAAGCTTAGAAACAATAAATAAATTTATTATTTGCTTATTTTGCAAAAATTACTACTAGTTAACTAAAATTTAGAATTTAATTACAAGAATTATTTTTATATTTTTGTTATTCAAAAATCTATCTAAGACAAAATAAAATACTAATAAATTTATTAAACTTAAATAATTCTATTTTCTAACAATTTTTCCAAAAATACATATTTATACATAAACTTTAAAAATTCATATCTTAAATTCTAAAACTAATCTCACAAAACTTCCTTCACAAAGATTACTCCACCTAATATATAGAATTTATTAAAAATATGTTCACATTCCTAGTTTGGAACAATACCGTGAACAATAACCGAGAGCTGAAATAGTGTCCAGAAATTCAACTTCTCCAAAAATTTATAAACTATACATCAAATGAAAGCTCTGTCTAAACTCAATTTTACATGAATCAACTGAATACAAGCTCAATTTCATAAATTAAAATAAAAAACCTAGAATAGAATTTCTCAAAATTAAGGGACTTACTGGAGTTGGAACTCAAAATGGATTGAGGGCTTTAGAAGCCCAAATGATGAGGAATGTTTTGAGACTGGCGGCAAGCCATGGAGTCAGTGGTGGTAGCATGAGGGAGAAAAATAAGAGGATGGAAAGAAGAGAAAAGCGGGAGAGAATGAAAAAAAATGTTTTTCACTTTTTTTTTAAATAAAGTATAATGTAAAAGTACAACTTTTATTATTTTAAATTACAAATATCTACTCTTTAATTTATTCCACACACACTTATAATATATATATATATATATATATATATATATATATATATATAACATTAATCAACTTATGTAGTCATAAATTCATCAATATTTAGTGATGGATTAGTGACAACTTTTTATTAAATAAATTTTTTTACTAAATAATTTCACTAAATAGAATACAAGGAAATGACATATACATATACTAATCCTAATCCAACCAAGTTCCCTAGAATTAATTCAAAACTACATGGTTTAACACTTAATTTTTAAGTGTTAAAAAAATCATTTAAAACTAGAAAAATTAAATAAATAAATTATACATAAGACCCGTATTTTCTTTATTAAGTTAAAATGGGAATTTATTTAATTTTAAAATTATATTAGTGTTAAATGAGTATTTATTAAGTGTTTTAAGAAATTAAAAATTATTAGAGTGTGTTATAAATATATTTTTTGTATGAATAAAGGTGTCATGACATGAACCTAGAGGTACATAACCGATACTATGGAATGGGAAATGCAAAAATGCAACTGAACCCCAGAGTATGCTTTGAAAGTTTTGCAAATAAATAATAATCACTTAGCAATAATACCTTGGATAAAATCATTAATATCAAATACATAAGTCATTACTCCATTACAACAATATTTCAGCAAAATACAAATCCATAATATCAATAGCACAAGTTTCATAATCAACTACTACGGTATCTAAAATTCGATTATATAATGTTCAAATCAAATTGATATACATAATGCAGGCAGTGAAGAAGAAATTTGAGGCAGATGACGATTAGTACAAGGCAAACTATAAGGTCCTAAAAAAATAAATTAAAGGGAATCAACCTCAATGAGTGAATCAATTTTATAAAATGTATGCTGGTTTGAAAACATTTGTTAAAACCCTTTTTAAAAATAAAAATAAAATAAATAAAATAAATAAAATAAATAAATATAAATATTAAAAATCATTTACTTTAATATAAAACTCTAGTACAAAATCATATAAATTTATTATTTTAGCAAAAAATCTAGTAAAACAACTAGACCATCAAATTCTAATAGCCACTTAGCTTACTTATTCCAATTGACTATTAGTCCCAGAGAGTAGCTTGACCAAGGTGTAGCCACAGTCGAACTCTTAACTAGAAATGGGCCTAAGGTCTAATTAATTTTAAAAAGAAATAAAAATACAGTAGTGGGCTAAAATAAAATCTAAGTTAATTTTATTAATTAAAAGTGGACCCAAATCTAATTAACTTAAATGGGCCCAAATTAATTAAAACCTAAAAAATATTTTTAAGCCTATTTATTAAATGGGTTAATTCTACAATGGGCTTGGGAACCAAATGGCATGAGAATAAAAAACAAAACCCAATTCAATAAACATACCAAAAAATTAAATCAAAACAACAATTTTACATGATTTTTCTAAGAAATCCTAATTCAATTTCTTGCAACCTTAAAATTAATCTACTACCATCATTGATTTTAATTGAATTTTAACAAATCGAGCCTACATTACTAATTAATTTTTAATTCAGAGAATTAAAATTCCACTAATTTGCCTCTATTGGTGCTATTACAAACTAGAGTGCAGGAAATTAAAGCAAATTAATTATAACCCAGTAAAAGCAATGAACAAAATACCGTAGAAAATAATAAACCCTAAATTCTATGGGGATTTCACAAAATTCAGTCTGTGACATCCCATGGATTCTTCAATATAGCCACTACAAAATCTCACATTACTAACCTTACATCCAAAGCAACACAAAACACTAATCAAAAACAAAAAATACAACAAAAAAAATTAATTAGTAATGACTCAATCAATAAATACAACAAAGAAATCAAATAGAAAAAACAAAAAGAGTAAGGGATGTTATGCAAATGTTGTTTGAATGCCCCTTAGATTGGGATTATTGTCGTTTTAAGATTGACTTTGTTGTTTTCTTTTTCTTCTTGATTTTATAGAATTTAAAAGTAGAGAACATATTTTTGTTGATTTTCTGAAGGTTTTAAAAATGAAAAATGAAGAGTTAAGGTGTGTGGCTTTTTGCTCAATAATGAAAATAACTAGGGTTTTATATTTAGACTCAAAAGAATTTTTTTCTCTTTCTTTTACAACCTCTTCCTCTCTCCTCCCTTCATAGACTCTGCCTCTCAGCTTTTAAAGCTTGGCCTAGCAACCTCTAACCCCTGTGATCACATAGGGAAGTTGTGCGATATTGGAAGCGAGAGGAGGAGTCTCAGGAGTTTGGATTTTTATTTTTGAACTTTCAAAATCAAGATGATAAAATGGTGATAAAGTTTTGAAAAAAAATCAAAGACTCACATACGCAGGGGCACGTGGTGCCTTAGACTAATGAAAAAAATAAGAAATGATGAAAAAATCAATTTTCAGCTTGAAAAAATAAATTTTAGCAAAAATTAATGCTCCGGAATACCGACCGATGTCCTATAATGGCAATTGGCATTGCTTAATATTGACTAGCATTACATAATGTCAATCAGCATTAAATGCCGGCTAATCATATTTTTTTTAAATTATAAAAAAATTCCTTGAAAGTTTTTAATTTTTACAATCAAATCCCTAAAAAACCAATTTTGCAATTAAATCCTGAAAACATAGCAATTTAGTCCTTTAAATTATGAAACTCAAAACCAAAGAATAATTCCTGATTAGATTTTCATTATAGGGGCTTTCATTGCATGCATGCACAATTGCATCCGAAATTGGGTGCTTACACATATGAGCTCACATTAAAGTAAAAGGAAGATGAAAAGGAGGAAAAAAAAGAAAAGAAGAAAAACATTGCTTTGAAAGCCTCACAAAATGATAGTGAAGAGGAGAGTCTTGAAGACTCTGGTGATGAAGGTGGTGACATTACAATGCTTATAAGGAACTTTAAGAAATTCTAGAAAAAGAAGAATTCCTTAAGAACTAAAGACTTTAATAAGAAGTATAAAGACAAGAAAAATAAAAATGTTACTTACTATGAATGCTAGAAATTGGGTCAAATTAGAAGTGAGTGTCCTAAGCTTAAATTTAAGAATAAGGGAGCAATAGACAAGAAGAAGGCTTTTAAAGCTTTATGGGATGACTCCTCCGAATCAAAAAAAGGAAAAGGAGCAACAAGAAGTGGCCAACTTTTGTTTTATGGTTCTTGGAGACAAAAATGAGGTACAATCTACTTCTTATTCTTCTTATGATGATTGTGATAATGATGATGTGAGAGCTCTGTTGTGAGCAAACTTATTTTTAAATGTAAAAGCTTGCTCTCTAAGAAGAAGCTTTACAAGTATAAGTTATCTAGCTTGACCATGAAATCTGAAAACTTGAAAAATGATTTCTCTAAACTTACTAATGAGTTGAAATCTTCAAATTCCTTAGAGGACCAACTTAGGAAAGCTAATGATGAAATTCTTATACTTTCCAAAGAGGACCTAGAGTTAAAGAATTCCATCTATAAATTCAAGATAGGAAAGGAGACTTTAGATAGTCTACTTGATTCTCAAAAAATATTATAGAGATACTTGTGGAATTGGATATTGAAATGCAATGTCTTCCTTATTATCATCTCACATTAACTTTGTTGAAGCCTTATATGATTCTACCCCCTCTACTTCCAAATCTTTTGAAACTCAAGCTTTTAAAGCTAAAAGGTCTTATGTGTCAAATGGAAAAGGAAAGTCTTATATAACCCAACCTTCTTTGACACAAGGGCTAAGGTTCAAACCAAGAAGCCTTAACCTAGACATGCTTATATGTACACTAGATAAAACACTCCTAAGCATGCTACATAATCACTACACAATAGACATTGTAATTGTCAATGCATGTCTCACACTCCTCTTTGACACAAAGAAACATTAGGAAACCCACACAACCACAACACAAAAGAAATGTCTCATACATTAAGAAATCATTTGCATATAGAATAAATAGATTTGCTAATATTGAATGTTTTTATTGCATGACCAAAGGTCACACTAGCAACTTGTGCTTCTATAGAAGACTATACTTGCAATTACTTCCTTTGGAATACTTTGAGACTAACCAACCTAGACTAATATATGTTTGGTTTTAAAAGAATGTTTGAATTATGTTATATAGGTATGCTTCAATTCCACAAGAACAAAAAGCAAGTGGTACATTGATAATGGATGTTCAAGACACATGACAAGAGATAAGGAGCAATTTAACAAGCTTGATGCTAAGGATGAAGGTCATGTCACTTTTAGGGATAATGACAAAGGAAAAATTATAGGCATTGGAGAAATTGGTAACCTTTAATCATTATTTATTAATCATATGTTGCTTGTTGATAGTCTTAAGCATAACTTACTTAGCATTAGTCAATTATGTGACATAGGAAGTAAAGTCACTTCCTATCCTAGAAAATGCTTTATGAGTAGCTTAGATGATGATAAAGTAATTTTTAATGGTGAAAGGGTTGATAATGTTTATGTTATTAACTTGAACAACGTTGATAACAAAGACATTAAATGCTTAATGTCTATTTCCCATGACACACAGACTTGGTATAGAAGATTAGGACATGAAAATTTTGAGCTCTTGGAAGATTTTAGTAGACATGAACTTATGGTTGGATTACCCAAACTCAAGTTTACTAAGGACAAGCCTTGTGATGCTTGTCAAAAGGGAAAGTAATCAAAATCTTCCTTTAAGCTAAAAAATGTAGTGTCCACTTCTAGGTCTCTTGAACTTATTCACATGGATTTATTTGGTCCCACTAGAGTTGCTAAAGAAGTCAAGACTCTTATGAGCACTACCACCAAACTCACCAAAGATAAGAATGGCAAATCAGTTGATGAAAAGTGATATAGAGGTATGATGGGATCCCTTCTTTACTTAACCACTAGTAGACCGAATATAATGTTTGCTACATGCTTGTGTACTAGGTTCCAATCATGTCCTAAAAAATCTCATTTAAATGCCATTAAGAGAATCTTCAAATATATTATTGGATCAATGTATTTAAGACTTTAGTATCCTAGGAATTCAAGTTTTAACTTAGTAAGCTATTTGGATGCAAACTTTGCCTATAACTTGTTAGATAGAAAGAGCACATCCAAAACTTACTATTTCTTAGAAAATTGCCTAGTCTCTTAGTTTAGTAAAAAGCAAGTCTCGGTTGCCTTGTCCACTACTGAAGTTGAATATGTGGTGGCTAGTTATTATTGCTCATAAGTATTATGGGAAAAACAATAAATAAGGGATTATGGCATCATTGTTGATCATATTCCTATAAAATTTGATAATACAAGTGTTATTAACTTAAGCAAAAATCTAATCCAATACTTTAGAACAAAGCACATTGACATTAGGTATCATTTTCTTAGGGATCATGTTCAAGAAGGTCATATTATCCTCGAGTTTGTGGATACTAATCACCAATTAGCTGACAGTTTTACCAAGCCTCTTAGTAAAGATCAAATGAACTTCATTAAGTATGAACTTGGAATGCTAGATGGTGCTAGTCTCACTTAATCCTTTTATGCATTTCGTTGTTAATTTCCTTAAATGGTGTTATATTAAGTTCTTGTGACCCTTATATACTTAATTATTGCTTCTTTAAATTTCATTTATTTATTCATCCTTTGTTTTATAATATGTATATTTGGATATTTGGATATTTATGCATTTATTATTATTCTTGGTTGGTAGGATATTGATTATTTTGCCTACTTAAATCTTTATGGGTCTATAGGTGATTTTCTCTTATTTTGCCATTTAATAATTAATTATTGAAATTAATTCAACTAATTAATTATTCAAAATTAGCAAAAACTAAAGTGTCCATAAAATTTCACATTTGCATGCTCAATTATTCCTAAATCAAATGCCCATTCATTTCCACAATTCTTGGCATTTACAAAAATTTTCAATTTTATCAATTAAGTATATTCGGACTAAATTACAACATTTCTTAGACTTGATTAAAAAAAATTTGGAAGCTCAGGGGCCTGTTGGCATTTCTGTCACAAAAGGCCAAGCCTAGTAGTTTTGAAGTGCTAGGCCATCACAGTTTGGCCCCTTTATGGTCTATACTCAGGCCTGTGAGCAGACCATGAGTTAGGTCTGCTCCTTACCCATGAGGTCCAATAGATCCCGGACAGGCATGGCACCCTCATGATCCATGCTTAGGATTGTGAGTGGGCCATGAGTATGGCCAAGCATGTTGCTCGCTAAGTTTCAATAGATTCCTGCATTTGGTCAGTTTTTTTTTTTTGCCTTCTTGACCTTTTTTTGTCAGTTTTCTGCATTTCTCTTTTCTTTCTCAACTCTAATGGAAACATTCTTTTTCTAAAAAAATTTTTATTTTGAGCTTTCTTTTTTATTTTACACATCCACTATTTATACCTCCCTCTCCTCCATGACCTTTTCCCATTTCTCCTTCACTCATTAACAATGCATTCCTATTTTTTTCACCTATTTTTTATGTTCCTTTTTAGTCTTATTTTTCCTTGCACATCCTTCCCTTTGGTGCTTCCAATATTATTCTTATTACCATTATTATTCCCTTAATTATTATTATTATTATTATTCTCGTTATTATTATTATCATTTCTCTTATTTTATTTTTTTTCCTTTAATTTTTATTTCTCCTTTTCTTAATTTAATTATTTTCATTATTATTTTTTTCATTCCATTACACCATCTCCCATATTTTCTTATGGCCCCTAAAAAATCCTTAAAAACTACAGAATTGATGTATCCCAAGTACTCTACTGAAATAGAAATTACATCTACTGTACGATCAAAGGTATCGACACTGCACCCTATGGAACTTCTGTTACAGAAGCAACATCATTGTAATGCTAAGCCATAAGCTACTCATTCTATTGTTCCCACTGTCTACGGCGATCATCTGGCCTTCTAAGTCCATTCTACCCCTACGCCTAACAGGCTGCATAGGGGGTAGAACCTCATGCTCAAAGATTAACTATCATCGATCTCATTGACCGATGGAGCGACTCATGCTCATGGAAATAAAAAAAGAACAAAAATAAAACAAGTAATTCAAATAATTACAAACAACAACATACACCCTAACAGTTACATGGAATTCTTAATGCAAGGAAGACTTTTCAAAGACATGACCGAACCTAATGTAACTACAGTAGTTTCAAAGAAAACATGACTCAATAACCTAGGTCCACAGCTCAAAACCTAGGCTCTGATACCAACTTTGTCATAACCCAAAACTAGGAGCCATGATCGGCGCTAGGGAACGAGAATTCTTTTGAATCTGAAACCCATAGTAAGCCTTAGAAAAATACAAACATGCAATAAATAGATAAAAGTACAACTGAATTAATTTTTTTTAGAATCAATATATGAAAATGAATACTCAATATCTTTTCATAAATAAATATATATTCATACAGTGTTCAAATACAATTTTTAGAGTATAAAGTATTAGACAAAACAATAATCTGCTTATACAATAACATTACTATTGCATTTTCTAGAATACAAATCAGAGTTCAAAATATACATTTACATAAAATAGCTGGGTCGGAAGAACACCGATGAAGAACTCTACTACTAAGGTCTGACGATATAGGTGTAATATCCCGTGTTTTTTTTTTTTTTTTAAAATATTTTTACACTGTACCGGGATATACAGTGTCAATAATTTTTATGCATTATACGATATTTTTATGAGTTGATATGTATTTTAAACCTATTTTAATTATTGTCTATTATTTTCAGTATTTTACGTAAAATTTTCCCGGGACTTTCATTTTCGGGGAAATTTCCACGTAAACAATGTATTATTAATTATTTTAAATGTATTTACGGGTTTGCATGAATTCATACATATTTTTAAATTATTAAATAAAGCCTGTGTGTGTATATTTATTTAATTAGGGTTTATTATTACCCTAATATTTTATTATTTATTTATTATTATTTGATTATTTTATTTATTATTAAATTATTAAAATTTATTATTTTATTATTATTTATTTATTAATATTTAATTATTTTAATTTATTTTATTTATTTTATTTATTTTATTTTTTTTCTTTTCCTTTTTCTTTCTTTTTCTTTTTCTTTCTCTTTCCTTTTTTCTTTCTTTTTCTTTTTCTTCTTCTTCTTCTTCTTCTCCCGCGGGCGCCGACAACCACCATTTCCTCACCGCCGTTTCTCCCTCCTCCGGCCACCGTTTTCGACACCGCCGGTCTCTATCTTCTCCTTGAGCTCCGGTGAGTGTTATTCTAGCTTTGGTTTGAGCTAAAATGGTCTAGAATTGCTTAGGTTTTGATTTGAAGTTTTCGGCCTCTTTGAGTTTTTGATTTTTTTGAGCTTCGATTTGGATGATTCATGGAAACTTCCTTCACAAATGTTGTTCCTGGTAGCTTAATCTTCATGTATGAATTTTTACAGAATTTTTGGAGGTTTTTTGGATTTTTGGGTATTTTTGAATATTTTAATATTATTTTCTAATTTTCGGAAATTAATTATTTAAATTATGAAATTGAGGTTTATGGTTGAATTAGGTGTTGAAATGAATTATAGAAATTTATTTGGAATTTTTATGAATTTCTAAGTATTTATTTTTAATTATTGAAGTTTATGTGATTTTGTAAAATTAAGTTAATTGTGTTTTTATTTGAATTTAATTGGTTAATTGAGTTTAATTATTGATATTATTGATAAATATGTTGAGAAAATTAATTTTGGATAATTGTATGATTTTTGGTGAATTTTTGAAGTAATTTAGGTATAGATATATATATAGGGGTATTTTGGTAATTTTACCCTAAATTGTCTAAAAATGTAATTTAATTGGTTTTAATATTTATTTAAGGTATAAAAATGATTTCTACAGAATATTTAGTATTTTTAACTAATTAAAACTATTTTCCGGGAATTATTTTCAATTATATATATAATATACGGTTTTTCTAATAAAATGAGTTTTAATCGGTTTTTACAGTGTTTCAAGATTTATTATGTAATTTCTACGTATGAAATGTATTTTTATGATTTAAGGATATTTTTGGTATATTTGAATATATATTCTGTGTTTGTGGACCCCGGTCGACAGATTGTAGTCTGGAGTCCGACCGAGGGGTTGTGATTGATTGTGGTGTTTATTTTTGAAGTGTATTTTCTTTGCAGGGTTGGCTCTACTCTTTTGAGTAGAGAGATGTCCGTTTTACAGGGGAGGTTCTGCCGAATTTTCGATAGAATTCTCGTAAAACGTGATATCCAGTCGAACCCTAATTTCCGATTCTGTGTTGAATACTCTAGATTTAATTCTAGGATTTCTGTTAGGGTTATTCTGATGTCGATTAATTATTTCTTGTTTAGTTACGCTGAAACCGAGGGCTAGTGGACCAGCCCCGTCGGACCTGTCTCGTGGAGCGCATTAGGTGAGTTACTATATTATATATATATGCTTAGGATGCATGATTTAGAAAATGCATGTTTTATTTTGACTAAATATGCATAAATAACATGATTTATATTCAAGTATATTTTTGGTATATTTTTGGTATATAATAAATTATATACATGTTTTATTAATAAAATATATTTAAAATGTTTTTAAATATATTTTTAGTTTAATTCATGATTTGATTGGATTTATTTGACATATATATACTCAAAATATACCAGGTTTATGTTTGGTATATTTTCGGTATATATATGATTTATATTGCTATTTCATTTATATCCATGCATCATTTATTTTTGTGAATGAATGTTTTATATTTAAGAATGAAGGATATCAATAGAACGTGCTACCTAGTGGGCAGCACTAGGACCGAGTACGTACCGGTACGCCTATAGTATTTAGGCTTTATTACTGACTATTTGTGGATATTGATTTGATTATGATTATTGATATATGTGAGATGTGGTTTGTGGGTGTGATTGCTGGAGCTCGGTTGACCAAGTGTCTCGGGGCCAATCACACTGGCAGTCAGACTACTGGAGCTCGGTTGACTTAGTGTCTCGGGGCCAGTCTACTGTCCATATGGATTAAGTGGATATATTTGGAATAAGTGAGCCTGTATGGCCAGAGTGTTGTTTAACACTATTTTCTGAGGTTGCGATATTCTAGGGTTCTATGTGATCCTTCATAAACTAGGATTTTTCAGTAAAATATATAAAATGATTTTTCTGCATCTGTATGAACTTGCCTGTATATATACATATTACTCATATACTGTTGACTGTATGCATTATCACTTAGAGTGTATGTATATATATTATAGTAATTCACTCAGTGAGGTCTGACTCCCCTCCGTTGATTATTTTTCAGGAGAGTCAACTTCCTCAGACCTCAATAGCAGGTCGATACGCCGGATTTCTTCCGCCCCGGCTTCTTTATGTAAATTGTATACTTGAGTCTTATTTATTTTATCTAGACACTGCAGTAGTTGTGATTTTCAGTAGTTGTGAAATAAAGTATTTGTTTTAAAGAGATGTATTATAGTAAAACTGGATTTGTATAAAGATTATACATTTATGAGATTATATATGCGATGTGATGAGTTTTGAATTGAATCCAGTTGATATGGATGATATTGTAATATTTATGATTTTATTTTCCGCTGCATATTATATTTTTATGGTTATTATTGCATATTTATTTTATTTTTAGGCTTGCTACGGGTTCCGGATTCGAAAGAATTCCCGTTCCCTAGCGCCGGTCATGGCCCCTGTTTTGGGTCGTGACAATAGGATTTCCTAAAAGAAAATAATTGAGGGGGGGGGGGTTTAGACCTCACTGAGTGAATTATTATACTATATATATATGCAGTCTAACCACATCTAGTCAAGCATTCTTATATATATATATATATATATATATATATATATATATATATATATATACATATATGCATATACGCGCATTTCACACAAATGCCAACTCTGCTTAAATAAATATAATAATTGCAGAAAACATTTATTTTAATATATGAAGGATTAAATAGAACCCTATTAATCACAACCTCAATCAACAATATCATCCCTCTAGCCATACAGGCTCACTTAAATCCAAGTAAATCACTTATTCCATTTTGGACAGTAGACTGGCCCTGAGACACTAAGTCAACCAAACTCCAACAGTCTGACTGTTAGTGTGATTGGCCCCGAGATACTTGGTCAACCGAGTTCCCGCAATCACACTCTCAATCGCATCACATCTTAATCAAATCATAATCAATCAAACCATAATCACCAAAATTAATTCCTCACTCAAACCTAAATCTATCGAACCAGTACGTACTCGGTCCTAGTGCTGCCCACTAGGTAGCACGTCCTATCAATATCCTTCATTTAAAATAAAACATTCATATGGACAAACAAATAATGCAAAATAATAATCATAATGATTAAAATAAACCATATATATACTCTAAATATACCTAAAATAAACTAAGTATATTTCGAGTATATATATGTCAAATAAAGTCAAATTAAATATGAAATATACCAAAGATAAACCAATGATATACTTAAAAACAATTAAGTATGAATTGATAATATAACATGCATTTATTTGGAAATATACCTAAAATATACTAAAAATATACCTAAAGTATAGTAATCATTTAATAAAACAATCATGAATAAATATACATTTAAAACATGTATTTAATTTTGACATATGTCTAAAATATACTAAAAATAAACCTAAATATCTAACACATATATATCAAAACTAAACTCTAAATATACCAGTGATATATTAAATGTATATAGAAAGTATACAAACATATATATATATATATATATATATATATATATATATATATATATATATATATATATATATATATATATATATATATCAAGATATACTAAAAATAAACCTAAATATACCAAATCATATTATAAATTAAATTACTATTTAAAATGTATAATGAAAATGAAAAATCCTAAGTTATGCATCCTATATATAATGTATATATATACAGTATAATAACTCACAGATTAGCGCTCCACGTGACAAACTCAACAGGCCTGGTCTGTTAGGCCTCGGTCTCGGTGCAACTAGAAAAATAAAATAATAATAATAATCATCAGAATAAACTTCTAACTTTACCCTTCTAGGATTACTATAGACAAACTCAATAAAAAATTTAAAACTAGACTCGGACTGGTTGTCACATTTTACGAGAAATCTATCGAAATTTCGGCAGAGTCTCCTCTGTAAAACGAACATCTCCCTACAAAAGTAGGGCCGATCCTGCACAAAAAATGCATTTTTAAAATCGCAAAACATAACACCTCAGGTTGGGACCCCAAACTCCATAAATCCCCAACCGAGGTTTACAATTTACAAAACAACAATATTAAATGGTAAAATAATAAAAATCATAAAAAACCCACAAAAATATTTTAAAACCTTTATTTTCCAATTAAAACATAAAATTTTAATTTAAATAATATTTGATAATAAAAAAAAATTCATAAATGAAATAAAATTTCATTTTACAATTAAATTAACATAAATTTTAAATAATATTTAAAATCACAATTTAACATCACAAAAATAATAAAATACACATTTAGCCTCAAAATAATAAATACACTTATTATTCACATAATATTCTAAAATTATCACAATTAACTATTAAAATCTCAAATATTATATAATATTAATAAAAATTCAATTTTTATAATTATTCAACATAACATAATAAATTTCACATTTAATTGCTTAAATAGCTTAATTATATAATAAAATTAGTTTGAAACCCATTTTATTTCCATAATAATATATATCATATATTATTTGAAAACAATTTTTGAAAAATAATATTAATTAGTTAAAAATAATAATTAATTTTTAAAAATCATTTTATTACTCAAATAATTATAAAATCAACTAAAACATAATATTTAACCATAATTAACACAAAATTTCACATTTACCCCTATAATATCAAATATCCAATATACTTAAATATACTAAATAATTTCCTCAAAAATTATAGAAAATCATTAAAATTATTTAATCAACATATAATATACTAATATCAACCAAAACACATACTTAACCAATAATTTCAACAAAACTACATATTTAACTTAATAATTCCAAATACTCATAAATTATATAAATTCCATAAAAATTATATACTTGCATAAAAATTATTTTCTCAACAAATAACATTCTAATATCAACTAAAACACAAAATTAAACTCTAAATTCAATCAAAATGCACATTTAATTCAATATTCCAAAATTTACATAAACTATAAATATTTCTAAAAATTATATAATAATTCCTAAAAATTAATTTCTCAACATTTTAATTACTAACAATATATAACAACAATAATTTAACCAAATTCATAATTAAAATAATTAATTAACTAAAATTAATTAAATAATAATGAAATAATCAAAATTACCCATAAATTAAACTAATTCAAAAAAAATTAACAAAAATTATTTTTATCAAGCTTGAGCTACCAAGAAAAATTTTTCAAAAACAAAAATCAATAAATCAACAATTTCTAACTAAAAAATAAATAAAAACTCAAATAACCATAATCTAAAAACCAAGCAAAATCTTACCAAAAACTGAGTTTGAGCTTGATCCGAGCCTAGAATCAGCTTCATCACAGCTCCGGGAGTCGAACGGCACTGGGAAGTTGAGCTATGGTGGTCGGAGGACGGAGCGACGGTGAGGAACGATTTGCAGGATGCTGCTTCTACTTTTGTCTTCCAGTATTACGAGGAAGAAGATGGACAGAGGAGGAGGTGATGGTGAAGGGACGATGAAGAAAAGATGGCCAGGTGGCATCTGGCGTCGGAAGGGAGAGAAGCACACTAATGGTGCGGGGAACGAGACAGAACAGAGAGAGAGGATGTAATATCCCGTGTTTTTAAAATATTTTTACACTGTACCGGGATATGCAGTGTTAATAATTTCTGTACATTATATGATATTTTTACGAGTTAATATGTATTTAAAACCTATTTTAATTACGGTGTATTATTTTCAGTGTTTTACGTAAAATTTTCCCGGGACTCGCATTTTCGGGGAAATTTTCACGTAAACAATGAATTATTAATTATTTTAAATGTATTTACGGACTTGCATGAACTCATACATATTTATAAATTATTAAATAAAGCCTGTGTGTGTATATTTATTTAATTAGGGTTTATTATTACCCTAATATTTTATTAAGTATTTATTTGTTTTATTGTTATTTAATTAATTTTATTTAGTATAAATTATTAAAATATTAAATTTTATGTGTGTGGTGTATATTTGATGTGTGTAATTTAATATTATTTTAATATATAGTATAAAGTATATATATATACATATATTTGTCAAAATTACAAAAGAATTGGAAAATTACACATTTGCCCCCGACTATCCCATTCTTCCCCGATCGATTCCCTTCTCCGTTCCCGGTCACTGCCGTGCCGTTTCTTCACCGTGGGTGTGCCGTCCGGTGTGCCACCGTCTTCCCCGACGAATTCCGCCGCCTGAGGTAGCCGTTTCCGGCATCTGGAGGTCGATTTTGGCCGGAGAAGCCGAAAATCGATCCACCATCGATCACGTCGATTCCGGCCACCGTTTTCAACCCCGCTGGTCTCTTTCTTCTCCTTGAGCTCCGATGAGTGTGATTCTAGCTTTGGTTTGAGCTAAAATGGTCTAGAATTGCTTAGGTTTCGATTTTGTCAATTTCGGCCTATTAGGGTTTTCGATTTGTTTGAGCTTCGAATTGATTGATTAATGAAAAATTCCTTCACAAATGTTGTTCCCAGTAGCTCAATATACATGTATGAATTTTTGTAGAATTTTTGGAGATTTTTTGGATTTTTGGGTATTTTTGAATATTTTAATATTATTTTCTAATTTTCGGAAATTAATTATTTAAATTATGAAATTGGAGTTTATGGTTAAATTAGGTGTTGAAATGAATTATAGGAATTTATTTGGAATTTTTATGAATTTCTAAGTATTTATTTTGAATTATTGAAGTTTATGTGATTTTGAGAAATTAGGGTTAAATGTGTTTTTATTTGAATTTAATTCGTTAATTGAGTTTAATTATTAATATTATTGATAAATATGTTGAGAAAATTAATTTTGGATAATTGTACGATTTTTGGTGAATTTTTGAAGTAATTTAAGTATATTTATATATATAGGGGTATTTTGGTAATTTTACCCTAAATTGTCTAAAAATGTAATTTAATTGGTTTTATTAGTTATTTAAGGTATAAAAATGATTTCTACAAAATATTTGGTATTTTTAACTAATTAAAACTATTTTTCGTAAATTATTTTCAATTATATATATAATATATGGTTTTTCTAATAAAATGAGTTTTAATCGGTTTTTTACAGTGTTTTAAGGTTAATTATGTAATTTTTACCTATGAGATGTATTACTATGTTGTGAGGATATTTTTGGTATACTTGGAATATGTTCTGTGTTTGTGGACCCCGGTCGGTAGATTGTAGTCTGGAGTCCGACCGAGGGGTTATGGTTTTATGTTGAGCCTATTTTTCGAAGTGTATTTTCTTTGCAGGGTCGGCTCTACTTTTTTGAGTAGAGAGATGTCCGTTTTATAGGGGAGGTTCTGTCGAATTTTCGGTAGAATTCTCGTAAAACGTGATGTCCAGTCGAACCCTAATTTCTGATTCTGTGTTAAATACTCTAGATTGAATTCTAGGATTTCTGTTAGGGTTTATTCTGATGTCGATTATTTATTGCTTGTTTAGTTGCGCCGAGACCGAGGGCTAGTGGACCAGGCCCGTCGGACCCGTCTCGTGGAGCGCATTAGGTGAGTTACTATACTATATATATATACTTAGGATGCATGATTTAGAAATACATGTTTTATATTGAATAAATATGCATAAATAATTTGATTATTTCTTACGTTTACATTAAGTATATTTTTGGTTTATTTCTGGTATATAATAAATTATATACATGTTTTGTTAATAAAATATATTTAAAATATTTTTAAATATATTTTTAGTTTAATTTATGATTTGACTGGACTTATTTAACGTATATATACTCGAAATATACCTGATTTACTTTTGGTATATTTTCGGTATATATATGGTTTATATTGTTATTTCATTTACATTCATGCATCATTTATTTTTGTGAATGAATGTTTTACATTATTAATGATGAAGGATATCAATAGAACGTGCTACCTAGTGGGCAGCACTAGGACCGAGTACGTACCGGTACGCCTATAGCTTTAGGCTATATTACTAACTTATTTGTGGATATTGATTTGATTATGATTATTGATGTGTGAGATGTGGTTTGTGGGTGTGATTGTTGGAGCTCGGTTGACCAAGTGTCTCGGGGCCAATCACACTGGCAGTTAGACTGCTGGAGCTCAGTTGACTTAGTGTCTCGGGGCCAGTCTACTGTCCATATGGATTAAGTGGATATATTTGGAATAAGTGAGCCTGTATGGCCAGAGTGTTGTTTAACACTATTTCTGAGGTTGCGATATTCTAGGGTTCTATGTGATCCTTCATAAAAGATGATTTTCAGATAAATTATATAAAAATGATTTTATTGCATCTGTGTGTAATTGCCTGTATATATACATATTATATATACTGTTGACTGTATGCATTATCACTTAGTGTGTATGTATCTATATTATAGTAATTCACTCAATGAGGTCTGACTCCCCTCCGTTGACTATTTTTCAGGAGAGTCAACTTCCTCAGACCTCAGTAGCAGGTCGATACGCCGGATTTCTTCCGCCCCGACTTCTTTATGTAAATTATATACTTGAGTCTTATTTATTTTATCTAGACACTACAGTAGTTGTGAATTAAAGTATTGGATTTCATGTACTTTATTTTAAAAAGATGTATTATATTGAAACTGGATTTGTATTAAAAGGATTATTATATATGTGATGAGATTTTGATTTAAATCCAGTGGATGAGAATAATATTATGATATTATGATTTTTATTTTTCGCTGCATATTATATTGTTACTGTTGTTATGGCATGATTTATTTTATTGTTAGGCTTGCTACGGGTTTCGGATTCGAAAGAATTCCCGTTCCCTAGCGCTGGTCATGGCCCCTGTTTTGGGTCGTGACAAAGTTGGTATCAGAGTAGAGTTCTGTGTCAGGGCTTAGTTATGTGAGTTGTGGCCCTAGTTTTAAAGTTGTGTTTTCTATTGGACTACTGCAGTGTATTAGGTTCGAGTATGTCTTGATAAGTATTCCTTGCTGTAGTTTTCAGCGTTATTCCTCCGTTGTCTGTTTTGTCTGAATTTTTTCGTTTGTCTTTTCAGTATGAGGAGGCGAGCGCGTGTCACTCCACCGGTCGTTGAGGCCGAGGATGATGAGTCTTTTCAGGACGAGGTTTTACCTCTTGAGCAGCCAGTTAGACGTAGAGGTCATGGCAGAGGTAGACCTCGAGGAGCGACAGGTCGCCGTAGACAGAGAGAGTTACAGGATGAGGAGCCTGTTGAGCCTGAATTTGATGTTCCTGTTCCTCCAGTTGTTCAGCATGTTCAGCCTGCCTATCAGCAGGGTATGTCTGACCCTGAGGCAGCTTTGTTCTATGCCCGAGTTGGCAGGATTGCTTTTGATGGTACTTCTGATCCTTTAGACTTTCTGCATGCGATTGAGACTAGGACTCGGACTGCTTATACCGAGTACCAGCGGATCATGATTGTTGAGTTGTCTATTGAGGGACCAACCTTAGATTGGTTCATTCAGATGATCCAGCCCTATATGATGACGATGACATGGGCTCAGTTCCGAGAGCGGTTCATGAGGAGATTTTGTCCAGAGCCTCTTCATTTGAGTTATCATCTTCGATTGACTAGTATTTCTCGTGGAGATCGATCTGTAGAGGAGTATACCCGAGAGTTTCTTCGTCTGGGTAGATATGCCGAGGATCTGATGCGAGATCAGTATTTCGCTGTTACTACATATGTTACTGGCTTGGGTTCAGCTTTTGCTGGTATGCCTACAGCAGGTCTTACTCTTGAGTCTGTGATTGAGCTAGCTAAGGAGATCGAGCTGAGGTTAGTTAGGCAGGGAGCGATGCCTGATTATTACCAGCTAGGAGTTCAGTCGAGTGGATTGCAGGCTACTCCATATTCGAGTTTTCATGTTGGTTCGAGTAGTCAGCAGCGAGGTTCGACTCAGCAGAGTCAGAGACAGCAGCAGCGAGTGCATCGGAGCAGTAGGCATGGCCGTGGAGGTCAGCGTAGATCATTCAGATTTGGGTCAGGTGCTTCGAGCAGCAGCAGTGGTCGTAGTTCTGGATCAGCAGCCAGTGTTTGCCAGACGTGTGGTAGAGTCCATTAGGGACCGTGTTATCTGACACCACTGACATGCTTCAGATGCGGGCAGACAGGACATTTTGCCAGATCGTGTCCTTATTTCGGATATCAGTAACAGTAGATTCCGCGATTCCCACAGCAGTCGATTGCTAGTGCAGCACCCGTGCCATTTCAATTACCATCAGCCCAGCATCAGAGTTCCACTCAGTTTGTTCCATAGCAGAGTCGTGGTAGAGGTACTAGAGGAGGTGCCAGAGGTGTTGGCCAGGCTTCTACCAGTCAGTAGGGAGGTCGAGGTCAAGCCAGAGTTTTTCATCTGACTCAGCAAGATGCTCAGGCATCTAATGCAGTCGTGGCAGGTATTGTTTCTGTTTGTTACCTGGATGCTTGGGTTTTGTTTGATCCGGGTGCCACGCATTCATTTGTTTCTCCCATTTTTGCTTCTAAATCTTGTTGGCAAGCTTCGAGGATGGCTTTTCCTTTGTCTGTTGCCACTCCTCTGAGCGATTCCTTGGATGCCGATATTGTTCTTTCTGGTTGTCCAGTTCTCGTGGGAGATAGAGAATTACTCGCTGATTTGATTTTGTTGGATGTGATGGAGTTTGATGTTATTTTAGGAATGGATTGGTTATCTCAGCACTATACCGTGGTAGATTGCAGGAATAAGGAGGTGACTTTCAGAATTCCTGGTGAAGTAGAGTTTAAGTTTGTTGGTGATAGGAGTTCAGCACCTCAGAATCTTATTTCTGCTATTACAGCTAGGAAGTTGTTGAGGAAAGGTTGTCAGGGGTTTTTGGCATTGGTTAGGGATACGTCAGTGGAGAAGTTGTCACTCACAGATGTTCTTGTTGCTTGTGAGTTTCCTGATGTTTTTCCCGAGGAGTTGCCAGGTTTACCACCTCACAGAGAGATTGAGTTCTGTATAGATGTGGTTCCAGGTACTACTCCTATATCTATGCCACCCTATCGTATGGCTCCTGCAGAGTTGAGAGAGTTGAAGGAGCAGTTGCAAGAGTTGTTGGATAAGGGTTTTATCAGACCTAGTGTTTCTCCTTGGGGTGCACCAGTCCTATTTGTGAAGAAGAAAGATGGTACCCTGAGACTGTGCATTGACTACAGAGAGTTGAATAAGGTGATAGTGAAGAACAAGTATCCTCTCCCGAGGATAGATGATTTGTTTGATCAGCTACAGGGTGCACAATTCTTTTCTAAGGTCGACTTGAGGTTGGGTTATCATCAGCTGCGTATCAGTGAAGCTGATATTCCTAAGACAGCGTTCCGCACTCGATATGGTCATTATGAGTTTCTGGTGATGTCTTGTGGTTTGACTAATGCACCAGCAGCTTTTATGGACCTGATGAACAGAGTATTCAGACCGTATGTGGATCAGTTTGTAGTAGTCTTCATTGATGATATACTGGTATATTCGAGGAGTATGGAAGAGCACGTATATCATTTGAGGATTATACTACAGACACTGAGAGATCATCAGCTTTATGCTAAATTCTCGAAGTGTGATTTCTGGATGGAGAGTGTTTATTTTCTTGGACACGTAGTGTCTAAAGAAGGTATTCAGGTTGACCCACAGAAGGTTGAGGCAGTATCTGAATGGCCTAGACCTACTTCTGTTATGGAGATTCAGAGTTTTCTGGGTTTAGCCGGGTATTATAGGCGGTTTGTGCAGGATTTTTCCAGGATTGCAGCCCCTATGACTCGCTTGACTCAGAAGAATGTTAGATTCGAGTGGTCAGAAGCTTGTGAGAATAGTTTTCAGATGTTGAAGGAGAAGTTGACCACAGCGCCAGTATTAGCTTTGCCTAATAGTGTGGATAAGTTCACAGTTTACTATGATGCCTCTAGAATTGGTCTTGGTTGTGTGTTGATGCAGAATGGAAGGGTGATAGCCTATGCTTCGAGGCAGTTGAAGAAGCATGAGCAGAACTATCCTATACATGACCTAGAGATGGCTGCAGTGATCTTTGCTTTCAAGATTTGGAGACATTATTTGTACGGGGTGACTTGTGAGATATTTACTGATCACAAGAGCCTTAAGTACATTTTCCAGCAGAGAGATTTGAATTTGAGGCAAAGAAGATGGTTGGAACTGTTGAAGGATTATGATTGCGAGATTCTTTACCATCCGGGTAAAGCTAATGTTGTAGCAGATGCCTTGAGTAGGAAGTCCTCAGGTAGTCTTGCTCACATCGGTGTTGAGAAGAGACCATTGATCCAGGAGTTGCATTTGTTGGTGGATCAAGGTCTGATGATGAAGATTAGTAGATCAGGTGGACTGTTAGCTCAATTTAAAGTACGATCTGTACTGAGGGATAGGATTAAAGCAGCTCAGAGTCGAGATCCTATTCTAGAAGAGCTTGCAGAGAATGTCAGAGCAGGGAAGTTCACTGATTTCACACTCGATGATGATGGTGTGTTGTGGATCAGTGGTAGATTGTGTGTTCCTGATGTGGATGACTTGAGAGAGGAGATCTTAGAGGAAGCACATTATACAGCTTACAGCGTTCATCCAGGTGTCACTAAGATGTACCACAGTATCAGAGATTTATACTGGTGGGATGGATTGAAGAAGGATGTCATCGATTATGTTGCTAAGTGCTTGACGTGTCAGCAAGTGAAAGCCGAACATCAGAAGCCTTCTGGGAAGCTTCAGCCTCTTCCTATTCCCGAGTGGAAGTGGGAAAGGATAGCTATGGATTTTGTGGTCAGTTTACCTCATTCGAAGGATGGATACGATTCCATCTGGGTGATTGTAGACAGGTTGACGAAGTCTGCACATTTCTTGCCTATGAAAGCCACATATTCAGTTGCTAGATTGGCGAAGTTGTATGTGAAGCATATTGTGTGCCTTCATGGAGTACCTGTGTCCATTGTGTCAGATAGAGGTTCGGTGTTTACTTCTCGTTTTTGGCAGAAGTTGCAGGAAGCGATGGGCACTAGGTTGGATTTCAGTACTACTTTTCATCCTCAGGCAGATGGTCAGTCTGAGAGGACGATCCAGACACTGGAAGATATGTTGAGGATGTGTGTCTTGGATTTGGGAGGTAGCTGGGATGATCATTTGTCACTTGTTGAGTTTGCATATAATAACAGCTACCATAGCAGTATTGGCATGGCACCGTATGAGGCGTTATATGGAAGGAAGTGTAGATCCCCGTTGTGTTGGGATGAGATTGGTGAGAGAGCTTTGACTGGACCAGAGATGGTTCAAGATGCTGCAGAGAAAGTCGTCATGATCAAGCGCAGATTAGAGACCGCAGTTAGCAGACAGAAGAGTTATGCAGATCCTAGGCGCAGAGATGTGGAGTTTCAGGTTGGAGATTTTGTTTTTCTGAAGGTATCTCCGATGAAGGGTGTGATGAGATTTGGCAGGAAGGGTAAGTTAGCACCGAGATACATTGGACCGTTTGAGATTCTGGAGAGAGTTGGCACTGTTGCATATCGGTTGGATTTGCCTCCGAGTATGTCACAAGTGCATCCAGTATTTCATATCTCGATGTTGAGGAAGTATATCTCAGATCCTTCACACGTGTTGCAACCTGACAGTGTGGAAGTGAGTGAAGATTTGACGTTTGTGGAAGAACCTGTGGCGATCATAGATTATCAAGTTCGATAATTGCGATCGAAGCAGATTCCGATGGTCAAGGTTCTGTGGAGTAGCGACAGAGTTGAAGAGCATACGTGGGAGACTGAAGCTGAGATGCGAGCTTCTTACCCGTATCTCTTTCCTTCTTGATCTTGTTTTCTGGAATTCGGGGACGAATTCTTGTAAGGGGGGAAGACTGTAATATCCCGTGTTTTTAAAATATTTTTACACTGTACCGGGATATGCAGTGTTAATAATTTCTATACATTATATGATATTTTTACGAGTTAATATGTATTTAAAACCTATTTTAATTACGATGTATTATTTTCAGTGTTCTACGTAAAATTTTCCCGGGACTTGCATTTTCGGGGAAATTTTCACGTAAACAATGTATTATTAATTATTTTAAATGTATTTACAGACTTGCATGAACTCATACATATTTATAAATTATTAAATAAAGCCTGTGTGTGTATATTTATTTAATTAGGGTTTATTATTACCCTAATATTTTATTAAGTATTTATTTGTTTTATTGTTATTTAATTAATTTTATTTAGTATAAATTATTAAAATATTAAATTTTATGTGTGTGGTGTATATTTGATGTGTGTAATTTAATATTATTTTAATATATAGTATAAAGTATATATATATACATATATTTGTCAAAATTACAAAAGAATTGGAAAATTACACATTTGCCCCCGACTATCCCTTTCTTCCCCAATCGATTCCCTTCTCCGTTCCCGGTCGCTGCCGTGCCGTTTCTTCACCGTGGGTGTGCCGTCCGGTGTGCCACCGTCTTCCCCGACGAATTCCGCCGCCTGAGGTAGCCGTTTCCGGCGTCTGGAGGTCGATTTTGGCCGGAGAAGCCGAAAATCGATCCATCGTCGATCACGTCGATTCCGGCCACCATTTTCGACACCGCTGGTCTCTTTCTTCTCCTTGAGCTCCGGTGAGTGTGATTCTAGCTTTGGTTTGAGCTAAAATGGTCTAGAATTGCTTAGGTTTCGATTTTGTCAATTTCGGCCTATTAGGGTTTTCGATTTTTTTGAGCTTCGAATTGATTGATTAATGAAAACTTCCTTCACAAATGTTGTTACCAGTAGCTCAATCTACATGTATGAATTTTTGTAGAATTTTTGGAGATTGTTTGGATTTTTGGGTATTTTTGAATATTTTAATATTATTTTCTAATTTTCGGAAATTAATTATTTAAATTATGAAATTGGAGTTTATGGTTAAATTAGGTGTTGAAATGAATTATAGGAATTTATTTGGAATTTTTATGAATTTCTAAGTATTTATTTTGAATTATTGAAGTTTATGTGATTTTGAGAAATTAGGGTTAAATGTGTTTTTATTTGAATTTAATTGGTTAATTGAGTTTAATTATTAATATTATTGATAAATATATTGAGAAAATTAATTTTGGATAATTGTATGATTTTTGGTGAATTTTTGAAGTAATTTAAGTATATTTATATATATAGGGGTATTTTGGTAATTTTATCCTAAATTGTCTAAAAATGTAATTTAATTGGTTTTATTAGTTATTTAAGGTATAAAAATGATTTCTACAAAATATTTGGTATTTTTAACTAATTAAAACTATTTTTCGTAAATTATTTTCAATTATATATATAATATACGATTTTTCTAATAAAATGAGTTTTAATCGATTTTTACAGTGTTTTAAGGTTAATTATGTAATTTTTACCTATGAGATGTATTACTATATTGTGAGGATATTTTTGGTATACTTGGAATATGTTCTGTGTTTGTGGACCCCGGTCGGTAGATTGTAGTTTGGAGTCCGACCGAGGGGTTGTGGTTTTGTGTTGAGCCTATTTTTTGAAGTGTATTTTCTTTGCAGGGTCGGCTCTACTCTTTTGAGTAGAGAGATGTCCGTTTTACAGGGGAGGTTCTGTCGAATTTTCGGTAGAATTCTCGTAAAACGTGATGTCCAGTCGAACCCTAATTTCTGATTCTGTGTTAAATACTCTAGATTGAATTCTAGGATTTCTGTTAGGGTTTATTCTGATGTCGATTATTTATTGCTTGTTTAGTTACGCCGAGACCTAGGGCTAGTGGACCAGGCCCGTCGGACCCGTTTATTGACTAGATGCCTAGGGTTAGATGAATGTCAAATAGGGTTTAAATAAAATTAAATGTAATTAGAGGATGAAATAATCATTTATAAAATCATTCTAAATGAACATGAGACTAAGAGAAGTTAGTATTTTATTCCCAGAATTTCTTGGTTGTGGTGCTAACTTTCTTTTTGTCCCAATTATTGCCCTAGGTGGCAACTCCTCTTCTCCACGCTATGACTTTGTGACATAGTAGTGTATTCCCTAAGGCCCTGAGACTAAACAATGTTACAGTTGCTAAAATCTTGGACACACACTAAACCCTATCATCTATAGATAGATTCTTGACCGCCCAAGATTTTCATGCTTTATTTGGGTTTACTCAAGGAGGCCTCTAACAAATTAACACCACTTGGTCACCTCATAATTTTTGGCTCTGCCATTGCAAACCTAACACCTCTAGCTTTCTTCTGGTCATGCAAATCCTCTTCCATTCAATCCAAAGCCCTTTAGTATATTTAAAGGTTTCTTGCTTTTTCCATTAATACAAGAGGACAAAGCCATGAGTCCATTTCCTTTGAAGACCTCTTCCTACTTTATTCCATGGTTGATAATGAAAAAATTGATATGGGTAGCCTCTTTCAATGGAAACTATTGTTGCTTAGTAATAGTGTTTTAAGAAACTTATGTGTCAAAGGGTTCATCACTAAAATTACCACTTATTTTCACATCAATCCTAACTCCTTAAAGTCTTATCCTTCCACTTTTCTTGACAACACCTTTAACAAGAATTCTTGAATCTTTAAAAAGACTCATAACTTATGGTTTTGGAAAGAGGAAGAAGTACCTCAAGCCATGGATGAAGAGCATAAATAATATTTTGATGAGATTGATCACTTCACCTCTCACGAAATGGAGGCAATAGAAGTACCACCTCTTGTTCCTCAAAGGACAAGAACTAGAGGTGAAGGATCCTTAAGTGGTGCTCAAGCTTATGATAATATGCCTCCATGGGTTAGTGACATCTTTGATCATATGTCATTAATGGAATCCAACTTCAATGCTCATTTTGATTAAGTGGAAACTCACTTCACCAACCATTTTGATCAAGTGGACAATCACCTCACTCGTTTGCAATATGATGTCCACTATTTATTTAAGCAATAAGGCTATCAATGCCAATGGGCACCTTTCTCCCATTCCTAGTGGTAATGGAGTTAATCAAGCCTAGTGTCTTTAGCCATTCTTTTATCTTCATGCATTCCTCTCATTTTTCTATTTTTCTTCTTTTAAGTTTTATGGACTACATGCTTCTATGCTTATGTTACTATTCTTCTACTTATAATGCTTGTTCATGTCCTCTCTATTTATTTTAAGTTTTTCCTTTAACAAAAAGGGGGAGAAGAATAAGACTTTAAATGATGACTTAATGACTTGGATATTTAAATTTTGCTTTTATGACTTTACTTTAATATGCAGACTTAAATAATTTTCTTTTTTGAATATTTGAACTAATGACTTGAATAATTGATAGTTACATTTATGTGTATATTTAATGCTCCATTGAATTATTTGAATGTTTGAATGATGAATTCATATAGATACTTAAGCCTTTAAATGCAATTATTTCTTTAAGATTCTTAATGTTCTCCCCTTATTCAATGAAATAATAATCCATCCTTATTTTGATTCTAACAAACATTTTTGAATCACTAATGATCCCGTTTTAAGTGTGATTATAAGTATAGGTACAAAATTACACTCAATGAAAGAAAAATAATTTGACCAAGTCTTGGAACATGTTTGAGAACATTTGAAACATAATTAAAGCCTTCAAGGACCCCTACACATGTCCTATAAAGGATGGGAATTGAATCAAGTTGAAAGGAGTGTGATTGGCGATAAAACAAACAAGTTTTAGTGAGGATAGTCTATGCTCATAATCCAATCTATGCTCATAGCCCATGTTTAACCATGAGCATCCATGAGCAAAGTGGCTGCTACACTCATGGTCTATGCTCATGACCATGACCTGAGCATAAGTGTAGCCAATGGACACTTTTATAAGTAACAGTCATATTTTTCAATGCTCATGACCCCGAGCCTACACTCACGACCATGAGCATCTAAATTCTTGCAACATAAATGCATTAAATGAAGAAGAAAGAGGTTGGGGGTGAATTTAATGGCTTTCAATAGCTATTTTTTACTCTCCAACTATAAATTAAAGATATAGAACTTCATTTAAGAAGTTACACAAGTTGGTTGAGGAATTAATCTCTTTGAACATTTTTCTCCATACTTAAAATTATCAATTATTATGATTGTTTGTTGTGTGCTAGGTTAGCTCTCTTCTTCATCTTCTTTCTTAGGTTGAAAAAAGGAAGTGAGGAGTTAATGCTAGTGGTTTAGGTTCAAGTGTAAGCCTCAAAACACTTATAGTTGATTATTGGTTAGAGTTTAGCCTTCAAAAACTTATTGTGTTATAAAGGTTAGAGTTGAGCCAGAAAACTCTTGTAAACTCAATCTAGATTAATAAGAATGGAATAGAGTGGGTGTTAAAAATCCTAACTTGCGAATAAGTTAGGTGGAAATGTAGATTTAATTTGAGAGTCGAACTCCTTAAATCCTGTGTTTTTTAGTTCTTCTTTTGTCATCTCATCTATACTCTTATTTAATTCTTGATTAAGCCTTAGTTTTCTTTTAAATTCCAATTTGCTCTAGGGTCTATTTCATAATTCATAAGAATTTAGTTAACTAATGAAAATTAATTTATTTATATATAATAAAAATAATAGTGAAATTTATTTCCAAGTAATTAATAAAATTTCTAATTTATATCAAAATCTCATTAATGAAATCTATTTTCCATTTTTACTACTAAATTAGCATAAATTAAAATAGTTATACAATTTACTCAAATAATTCAAAAAAATCATAAAAAATAATCAATTATTCAATTAAGCTTAAAAATAATAAATTAATTAATTATTCATTTATTTTCCCAAAATTACTACTAGTTAACTAATAATTGGAAAAATTATTATAAAAAATATTTTTACACTTTTACGATTTCAAAACGGTCTAAAATAGCATAATGAACAAAAAATTTAATTAAAATTAAATAATTACAAATTCCTAACATTTTCTCAACAATACATATTTATAAATAATCTTTTAAAAAATCATATTTCAAATTCTAAGCATAATTTCACAAAACTTTCTTCACAAAGTTTAATCCACATAATATATAGAATTTATTAAAAATATAAAATTTTTTGAGCTCAAAACAATAATGTGAATAACAACCCAAACCCAATAAATAAATAAATATCATAATTAGCAAACTTTCAATCTCCACATCATTTCATTAAAAAACAACTATATCTAATTAAATCGAATTAAAGCTCAATTTAACAAAATAACTAAAAATTGAATTACCTAAAATTAACGTTGCTCCCAGTATGGATCGAAGCAATTAATAGAGGGGTTCAGAAGCCTGAAGGGAGGGGAGTCGTTTGAGACCAACGATGGCGGCAAGAATGGCTAGAATTGACACTGATAAAGCTACTTCCTTCTAATAAGGAAAGGAACTTAAGGAAGAAAGAGAAAAGAGAGGGAGTAGAGGTGTTGTTGGGAAGGCGGAGCAGCTGGGGGAGGCATCTGGTGGCAGCGTGGTGAGCGGTGGTTTGGCGGTGGCTGGGTAGTGGGGTGGCATCGGGTGCTATGTGGGGGAGAAAAGGAAAGAAAAAAAGGAAAAGAAAATAAAAGGAAGGAGAGAGAAGGAAAAAAATAGTTGTGTGTGTGTGTGTGTGTGTATATATATATATAGTACAAAAGTACAAAATGATTATATTAAAAATAATAATATCTTCCCTTTATTTACACATAAACATATACATACACACTCTAAACAATTAATTAAATTTACTAAAATTACACAAGTATTAATAATCTCATAAATAATTAACTAATAATTAACACTAATTAATTAAAATAATAATTAAACTTAATAATCCACATTTAATATTAATAATTAAAAGTTAAAGTCTTTACAATTTTCCTCCCTTATATCGTTGAATTTTAACAAAAATAGAAAATGAAAAAAGTTAACTTACCCTTCTTACCAAACCTCATCACTTCCTTCATTGGAGACACCTTGAGGAATACCATATCTCTAATAGAAAATGATACATCTTTCCTCTTAGGATTAATATAGCTCTTCTGTTGGCTAAAAGCTATCCTTAATCTCTGTTGGATGATAAGAACTTTAATGAAGTCACTTACACCAATTATGGGCTTATCAATTGTCTCTCACTAACTTCTTAACACAATAGTGATCTACACTTTCTTCTGTATAGTGCTTCATATAGGGCCATCTCAATACTTGCGCGATAACTATTGTTACATGCAAATTCAATTAATGGAAGGTGCAAATTCCATTGAGCACCAAAATCCAAAACATACATTTGAAGCATATCCTATAAAGTATGAGTGGTCCTTTCTAATTGGCCATCAGTTTTAGGATGAAAATCTATACCTAAGTCCAGTCTTATACCTAAAGCTTCTACAATTCTTGTCAAAAGACTGAAGTAAAGGTTCGTCCTCTATCCAACACTATACTTTCTTGCACTTCATGAAGATAAAAAATTTGATTGATGTACAATCTAACCATCCTATTTATAGTATAAGTCTTCTTAATTGGCAAGAAGTGACATGACTTAGTCTACCTATTGACTATCACCCATATGGCATCATATCCATTTAATATGTGAGGCAAACCAGAGACAAATTCCATCACAATTATGTCCCACTTCCACTCTGGGATGGGCAACTATTATAGCAATCCCGAGGGTCTCTAATGTTCCAACTTCACCTGCTGACAAGTGAGACACTTAGACACAAATTATGCAACATCTCTCTTCATCTTATTCCACTAATATATATCTTTCAAATCATGATACATTTTGATAGAACCTGGGTGAACACTATAAGCAGAAAATGAGCTTCCTCCTTGATCTCCTTTCTCAAATCATTTACATCTGGCACACACAACCTAGTGCCTAAGTGTAAAATGCCCTCATTATCGATTACAAAATCTTGAGACTGACCTTGCTATACCTCTAACGTTATCTTCTGCAATTAATGGTCCCTTCTTTATACTACTTAAACTCTATACAAGTACATAGAATGTACTTTGAATTGAGATAAAAGACATTTTTTTGTTACCTTCAATTTCAACCCCTGATCAATCAACTTGTGCAACTCCTTAACAATTGGCCTTTTTTTTGAGCTAATGTGAGCAAGACTTCCCGTTGACCTCCTACTAAAAGCATCAGCTACCATATTAACCTTACCTGGATGGTAAATAATGGAGCAATCATAATCTTTCAAGAGTTCCATCCATCTCCTCTGCCTTAAATTCAAATCTCTTTGTTGAAAGATATACTTCAAACTTTTATTATCAGTGTAGATTTCAAAAGTCACATCATACAAATAATGCCTTTAAATCTTTAAGGCAAACACTATAGCTGCCATTTCTAAATCATGAGTAGAATGTTCGTGCTTCTTTGACTGACATGAAGCATAAGCAACTACCTTACCATTTTGTATTAATACACACCCCAATCCTATTCAAAAAGCATCATAATACACCATATACCCTTTATTCCCCAAAGGTAGAGTCAATACTGGAGCTAAAGTCAACATATCCTTAAGCATCTAAAATTTTTTCTCACACTTATTTGTCCACATAAACTTAGCATTCTTCTAGGTCAACTTGTTAAAGGTACAGCTATTTTGGAAAAATCCTTCATAAATCTCCTATAGTAGCTAGTCAAACCTATAAACTCTTTACTTTTGTCACTATTGTAGGTCTCGACCATTTTGTAATAGCTTCTATCTTCTTTGGACCCACTTGTATTCCATTTCTCGATACCACATGGCCTAAGAATGCCACTTAATCCAACTAAAATTCACATTTAGAGAACTCAACATACAATTAATGCTCTCTTAAAGTCTTAAGCACCATCCTCAAATGCATGACATGCTCTACTTCACTCCTTGATTATACTAAGATATCATTAATAAACACTATCATAAATTAGTCTAAGAATGACCTAAACACTTGATTCATCAAGTCCATAAAGGCTGGTGTGGCATTAGTTAACCTAAAGGAAATTATCAAAAAGTTATGATCACCATACCTCATTCAAAATGCAGTATTGGGTACATCTCCACTTCTAATTCTCAATTGATGATACCCAGATCTTAAATCAATCTTGGAAAAACACTGAGCTCCTTGAAGCTGATCAAACAAATCATTAATCAATGGGAGAGGATATTTGTTCTTAATGGTGACTTTATTCAACTATCTATAATTAATACACAGTCGAAGGCTACCATCTTTCTTCTTTACAAACAATATCAAACCACCCCAAGGAGATGAACCAAGTCAAATGAAACCCTTGTCGAGCAACTCTTGTAACTATTCCTTTAGCTCCTTTAATTCTGCTAGTGCTATTCTATAAGACAACATTAAGATAGGATTTATGCCCAATAAAGCATCAATCTAGAATTCTATCTCTCTATCCGGTGGAAATCCTAGTAATTATTCAGGAAAAACATCAGGAAACTCGTACACCACTAGCACATTCTCAACTGTCCCCTTATCCACCTTATCATACAATTAAATAACCTTGACACCCTCTTCTAAGCATCTTTCTAGTTAAAATTGCAAAGATGATATTCTGAGGCATCGAACTCTTATCACCTTTGAAATAAAACTCCTCATCATTAGGGATTTTAAAAATCACCTCTTTCTCTCAATAATCCATATTGGTGTAATGTCGAGCTAGCCAATTCATCCCTAATATCACGTCAAAATCGATCACATTTAACAAAACTAAGTTTGCCAGTAACTTTCTACCTTACACTAATATTGGACAAGATGGAAAGACTATATTTGTCTCTAACTCGTCATTAAGTAGAGTCACTATGCACAATGGAATTAATAACTTAGATGGTTGTCATCCCATTCTTGAAGCAAACACAAGAGAAATAAAGGAATAAGATGCACTAGGATTAAATAAAACTTTTATATCTAGAAAAAAATTGAAAGAGTACCTGCCACAACCGAATTAGATGCCTAAGCATCCTAATGAGTCAAAGTGATTACCTTAGCTTAACCATGGCTAGCCTGCTGAGAAGTGGATGGCTGTGTAAATCCTCTGCCACTCGGTATCCTTTATGGCCTACTCCCTTCACCTCGACCCTGTTGGCCTATAAACTGAGTCAGTCTCTATTGAGGATACACATGTGCTTGATAAGGTTGATGCACCTACTAAAATGGTTGAGCAACTGAAGATAAAGATCCCTATGCAAATGACAACCAATAACCAGTGTTAGGATAAGCTCTAGCAAGATGTTCTATTTGCCCACACCTAAAATATGCTTTTGACAATAGGTGGCATGCGCCTTGATATACATGGCCACAAGTAGGACATGCACTAGGCCCTGAACCTGTGCTACCATACCTAAAACTCTGACCACTGCTACCACTGTTGGCTCCAGTTCCAAATCTCAAAGGTCTGCTTTGCCTATGATTATGTCTCCTAGATCTATGCCCCCTCTAACCTCTATGCTTTTCGGAGGTACTAGTAGTCTAAATACCAAAACTACCCATTTGAAACATAGGCTGTTGAATCCTTTGAGCTACCATTGATTTAATGCTACCACTCAAGTAGGGGTCAGGAATAGTCCCATGCCTGATATGTCGCCTCTCAAAGCTGTCTAGCCTCCTCCATGACACTCTCCAAGTTTTGGGCTTCAGTTTAAATACCAGTATCAGTTGGGCCTTACCCAGTCATAAATAAGTCCATAGCTCTTTGCTCATCCTACATCACATTCAGAGCATGACATGATAGCCTTAAAAACTCACGAGTGTATTTCTTAACTGATCTATCACTAATGACTATATGCAGTACCTGCCATCTATAATTATCTCTCATGGAACCTAGGTAGAAATACCACAAAAATCACTCCATAAATTCTAGCCAAGTCATAGTAGTCATATATGACTAAATAGTCTGCATGAACCAGTCCTATACCACAGCTTATACTAATAATTCCACTATCATGATCCTTTAAAAATCAATTTATCCAATCCTTGTTCTAGTCGTAATGTGTTTATAAAGTCTAAGACTTCACCTATACCATTGAAAGAGACTCTTCTAACTCTCGAATACAATAAAGTTGCATTTACATCTGACATCCTTTGATTTCTCTACTCTAACATCTAGTGTACAAAAGGCATAGCTTGATTAAGTGTTGCTAAGCCTTGGTTAATCCCTACCATAGTAGCTGTAAAAGCTGCAGGATCTACTTTTGGCACTTTTGGCTCAACTTGCTATATTGCGCTTGCCTGTCAGCTGCAGTAGCTCTAGGTCTACCCATTCCTCTACGACGTAGGGTAAGAGGAGCTTTATCCTAAATGGACTGCTCACCCTCATCATAAGTTGCATCCATAGTAGGAGCATTCTGTGCTTTCCATCTCGTTTTGAAAAAGACAAAACTAATGAAATTCAAAATACAATAAGGAACCGATAAATACATGGAATTCTAGAAACAACTATGGTGATAATTGACATATAACACCTATTTATCTCAGTAGTTCAAGAAAAGACATATTCCAATGACCTAAAGATCAAATAAATATACAATTAGATCTAATACCAACTTTGTCATAACTTGAACCTTGAGTTATGTGACCAGCACTAAGGAATTGAAAATGTAAAAATGTAATTGAAGCCTGTAGTAAGCCTAGAAAATTTTTGTAAATAAATAACAATCTCTTAGCAATAATACCATGGATAAAATCATTAATATCAAATACATAAGTCATTACTCCATTACAATAATTTTCAACACAATACAAATCCATAATATCAATAGGATAAGTTTAATAATCAACTACTAATGTATCTAGGATTTGATTACATAATGTTCAAATCAAGTAGACATACATAATGGAGCCAGTGAAGAAGAAACTTGGCGTAGACGATGACCAGTATTAAGCAGACTGTGAGGTCCTGAAAAAAATAAATTGAGGAGAATCAGACCTCACTTAGTTAATTAATTCTATAAATGCATGCTGGTTTGAAAACATTTGTTAAATCCCTTTTTAAAAATAAAAATAAAATAAAATAACTATAAATATTAAAAATCATTTACTTTAATGTAAAACTCTAGTACAAAATCATATAAATTTATTATTTTAGTGGAAAAATTGGCAGAACACTTAGATCATCAAATTCTAATAGCCACTTTACTCACTTATTCTAATTGGCTATCGGTCCCAAAGAGCAAGCTAGACCAGGCCCAACCACAGTCAGTCTCTTATTCCAAATGATTATTGGTGCTTAAAGAGCATGCTCAACTAGGGTCCAACCAATATCATACCTTTACCTAGAGAATAAGCTCAACCAAGGCTCAACAATAACCACACATATGCCTAGAGAGCAACCAGGGCTCACATTTTCATAAATCTTGCTCATAGAATAAAGCTCAACCATGGCTCACAAATTAATCAATGACAATATAAATAATTATTACAAGTGCACACATAGTCCTAGTGACACCCACCAAGCATTACGTTCTACCATTATTTCCAAATCATTTAAATCATAATAAATAAAATAAGATAAACAAATAAAGCGAAATAAAACAAATTCCACAAAGCATTCTTCAATTATTATTCATGATAAATAACAAAATAATCATGCAGGTAGCAATATAAATAAATTCATAAATAATTCATATAATCATTTCATTATTATTTAAATCATATGAAAATATAATCAAAGTCGTCCAACACACATCTATAAAATCAACTCACAGATTGAGTGTGCAGGGTGATGCATCCTTTGCTGCCCAAATGCTACATCTCTGGTCCCGGAGTTCTCTAAAATAAATAATATTTATTGAAAAAATGATTATATAAATAAATTCATAAAATTGTCAAAATTTAATAAAATCATGAGATGATGAGGTTGACTCGATCTGAGACATGATGCTATATAGACTCGAAATCAACACATACCAATGTCACATTTTACAAGAAATCAACAAAAAGATTTAGTAGAGTCTCTTCTGTAAAATGCATATCTCTCTATCGAAGTAGAGTCATTCCTGCATAAAAATAGCACTCCTAACAGTCTCATAACTCAACAACTTGAGTTGAGCCTCACATTACACTTATGTCCAATTGAGAACCATAATTCATAGCATATATAAAAAATATATAATTATCTAAAATTACTAATAATTCATAAGAATTTAGTTAACTAATGAAAATTAATTTATTTATAGATAATAAAAATATAAGGGAAATTTATTTCCAAGTAATTAATTAAATTTCTAATTTATAACAATATCTCGTTAATGAAATCTATTTTCCATTTTTACTACTAAATTAGCATACATTATAAATAGCTATATAAATTATTCAAATAATTCATAAAAATCACAAAAAAATAAATAAATGATTCATTTAAGCTTAAAAATAATAAATAAATTCATTATTCATTTATTTTCCCAAAATTACTACTAGTTAACTAATAATTATAAAAATTATTTTCACACTTTTTATTATTTAAAAAGGTCTAAAACAGTATAATCAACAACAAATTTAATTAAAATTAAATAATTACAAATTCCTAACATTTTCTCAAAAATACATATTTATACATAATCTTTTAAAAAATCATATCTCAAATTCTAAACATAATTTGACAAAACATTCTTCACAAAGTTTAATCCACATAATAAATAGAATTTATTTAAAATATAAAATTTTTTTAAGCTCAGAATAGTAACATAAACATTATTCCTAACTGAAAAAATTCAAAAAAATAAATAAAAATCATAATTAGCAAGCTTTCAATCTCCACATCATTTCATCAAGTAACTGTCACGACCTGAATCCAAAGGTATGTGAACGGCACTAGGGAATGGGAAATGTAAAAATGCATTTGAAACTCATAGTAACCCTTAAATTTTTTTTTGAAAATTAAAAATAATTAACAGAACAATAATGTCAAAATAAATCCTTCAATATCAAATGCAGAAGACAATATTCCAAATACATTAGTATCATAATTTTAAAACAATCCCTAATACAAATGATTCTAGTTCATACTCAACTACTGCAGTATCTAGAGTATGATTATACAAAACATAATTCAATTAAACATAAATAAAGTAGTCAATAAAGAAGAAACCTGGTGATGACGATGACTATTGGCAAACTATGAGGTTCTGAAAAATAAGTTGAGGAGAATCAGACCTCATTGAGTGAATCAATTTTATAAAATGCCTGATGGTTTAAAAACATTTATGAAATCCTTTTTTAAAGATAAAATAAAATAAAATCAAAATAAAATCAATATAAACATAAATATTAAAATCCTTTACTTTTCTCAAATATTCTTACTATATAAAATACCTTTCAAAATCACAATTTACTTTATTATAAAATTTTAACATGAAATCAAATAAATATCACTTTAGATGGAAAATCTGGTCGAACACCTAAACTATTAAATTCTAATAGCTTCTCGGCTCACTTAGTCCAAATGACAATCATCCTAAGAGTAAGCTCAACTGAGTTACAATTGTAGTCTAATCATTTAACCTAATATTGATGTCCTAAGAGCAAGCTCAATCAAGTTACATCCCATTTTTGGCACGAGAGCACAAGTCTCCACCGAGCTCAATCACAACATTGCCCAAGAGCATAAGTCTCCACTAAGCTCATTCACATACAAAATACATTATCATACTTGTGTGCACGTGGTCCTAGTGATACCCATTAGGTAGCACATTCTATTATTTTCTCCAAATCATTTGAATAAATAAATAAATAAAATAATTAATTAAAATACATAAATAATTAAATTGAGATAAAGTAAATTCAATAAAAGATGCTCTCGAATACAAATCATGATTATAAATAGAGAAATCATGTATATGACAATATAAATCATGCATATGGAAATATAAATGAATTCACAAATAAATTCTTATAATCAATTATTTATCATTCTAATCATATGAACATATAATTTAAAGTTCCATACCAAACATTCCATAAAATCAACTCATAGGTCGAGCATATTGGCCGACGCGTCCTCTGCTGCCCAAATGGTATAATTTTGGTCTCGAAGTCCTCTAAAATAAAAAAATTCATAAAAAAATTCTCAAAATTTATTAAAAACATGGAAGGATGAGATTGAATCGATCTAAGACAAAATGATGTATAAACTTGAAATTTAACAAATACCATTGTCACGTTTTACAAGAAATCTACTAAAAAATCGATAGAATCCTCTTTGTAAAATGGACCTCTCTACCGAAGTAGAGCCGATCCTACACAAAAATGACACTTCTAATAGTCTCATTGCTTAATAACTCGAGTTGGGCTCCCACACTGCACTTGTGCTCAACCGAGAACCAATTTCATAAAAATAACAAAATAGTATAATTTTCATTAAAATCATCAATAAATCATAAAAATTCATTTATCTTTCATGATTCAATTTATTTCCATAATAAAACATAAAAGATATTTATTTCCAAAATAAATAATAGAATTCTAATTTTTGATTGAAATTTGATCAACAAAATCCATTTTCATATTTTTACAATTAATTTAACATTAATTGCAAATATCTATTCAAAGCACTTAAGTATATCATAAAATTAGAAAATAACTTATTTAAGCTTAAAATCAATAAATAAGTTTATTATTCTATCATTTTCCAAAAATTAATATTAAATAGCTAAAAATAGGAAATTAATTATGATAATTATTTTAATACTATTATTATTCAAAATCTATCTAAAACAAAATAATTAACAATAAATTTACTTAAAATTCAAAAATTACCAATTATAATTATTTTTCCAAACGTTCTATTTTGGCATAGACTTTCAAAAATTCATAATTAAAAATCTATACATAATTTCACAAAACTTTATGTACAAAGATTAATCTACATAATATATAGAATTTAATAAAAATATATTCAAATTTTGGGTTTGAAATAGTACCTTGAACAATACACCATGACCCTTTCCTCGAAAATTTGCAAACTATATACCAAATGAAAGCTCTCAACCTCAGTTTAACTAATCTAAACTAAATTTGACATTCATCAACCATATTCAAGCTCAATTTCACAAATTATAACAAAAAGAACTATAATTAATTTCTCAAAATTGAAGCCCTTATCAGTTATAGAACTTGAAATTGATTGGGGGAAATGACCACCCAAGAGGAGAGGATCATTTTGCACCCACTAGCATCACCATAATTGGCTCCAGTAAGCCCTCCTACCAAAATGGCCAAGCCAAATAGAGAGAGAGAGAAAGAGAACGACTATACTAGAGGTGGCTTTAAGGCGGCAAGGCGACGTGGTGGCAGTGTTTTGCGTGGCTAGGGCTAACTGAAGCTGATTGAGGGGGGGGGGGTTGGCAGTGAGCTTCGAGAGGGAGAGAAAGAAGAAAGGTGGAGAAGAAAAAAGAAAAAGAAGTGAAAAGAAAAGAAAAAAAGCTTACACAAAAAAATATTTAAAAATTAAAATATTTCTTACACAAAAAAATTGTAATTGAGATTTTGTTAATAATATACTTTTTACACTAATTTAATAAAATAATTAAACTTGATAATCCATATTTAATGTTAATAAAAAATTCACACTTAAATTCCCAAATTTAATTTCATAATAAATTTGGCCTTTACAATCTTTCTCCCTTATAAAAATTTATCCTTGAATTTTAACAAAAATAGAAAACATATAAAGTTTTACTAGGGAAAAAGGTAAGGGCATGCCACTCGCATCTCTACCTCAGTCCCCCAAGTGCAATATTCCACTGCTTGATTGCTCCATAATACTTTAACCGTAGGGATCTCTTTAGTATAGAGCTGATGAACTTGTTAATCCGCTATCACCACTGAATACTCCTCATAAGTCAAATCCTCACTGAGCATTACTGCATGAGGCTAAAGGAAATGTGAAAGATAAAAAATGTACTTCTACAACATCATCACATGGAATGTTGGATGAATACATGACAACTCTGGCGATAGCACCAATCTGTTTGTCACATCTCCTACCCTTGAACGAATTTTAAAGGGTTTGATATATCTTGGTAAAACCTAGGTGATCACTATAAGTAAAAAAATGAGGTTCCTCCATGATCTCTTTTCTCAAATAATCTACATTTGGCACACATAACCTCGTGCCCAAGTGTAACATACCCTCATTATCGATCATAAAATCTTGAGACTAGCGCTGTACCTCCATCCTTATCTTCTACAACTATAGGTCCCTTATTTGCACTGCCTTAACTCTATCCAAGTACATAGAACATACCCTAAATTGAACTAAAAGACATTTCTTAGTTACTTTCAATTGCAACCCTTGATTAATAATCTCATGCAACTCTTTAATAATTGGTCTCCTTCCTGAGCTAATGTGAGCTAGACTTCTCGTAATTTCCTACTTAATGCATCAACTACCACATTAGCCTTACTTGGATGGTAAAGGATGAAGTAATCATAATCTTTTAGGAGTTCCATCCAACTCCTATGCCTCAAATTCAAGTCTCTCTACTGGAAGATGTACTTCAAACTCTTATGATCAGTGTAGATTTCATAAGTCACACTGTACAAGTAATGCCTTTAAATCTTTAAGGCAAACACCATAAATGCCATCTCCAAATCATAGGTAGGATATCATGCTTCTTTAACTATTATAAAGCATAAGTAACTATCTTTCCATTTTGCATTAGAACATAATATAGTCATATTCAAGAAGCATCACAATATATAATGTACCCTTCACTTCTTATTTCATCAAGTCTATAAAGGCTACCGGGGCATTAGTCCACCCAAAGTACATTACCAAAAATTTATAGTGGCCATATCTTGTCTGAAATGTAGTCTTAGGTACATCTCCATTTCTAATTCTTAACTGATGACATCGAGATCTCAAGTTGATCTTACAAAAATACTGAACCCTTTGAAGCTGATCAAAATAAGTCATTAATCCTAGGGAGAGGATATTTGTTCTTGATGGTGACTTTGTTCAATTGTCTGTAATCGATACATAGCTGAAGGCTACCATCATTCTTTTTTACAAATAACACAAGAGCACCCCAAGGCAATGAATTGGGTCTAATGAAACCCTTATTGAGCAACATCAATATAGAATTCTATCTCTCTAACTAGTGGCAATCCTGGTAATTCTTTAGAGAAAATATTAGGAAATTCACACACCACTAGTGCATATTTAACTGTCCCCTTATCTACCTTTATATCCCTAACCACAACTAAATAGCCTTGACATCCTCTTCGAAGCATCTTTCTAGCTGTGATTATAGAGATTATATTCTAAGGCATTGAACTCTTATTGCCACTGAACTGAAACTTTTCATCATTAGGGATTTTGAAAATAACCTCTTTCACATGAAAATTGATATTAGCACAATGTCGTGCTAACCAATCCATCCCCAATATCACATCAAAATTAATCACATCCAATAAAACTAAGTCTGTTAGCAACTCTCTACCTTCCATCAACATTAGACAACATAGAAAGACTATATCTATCTCTAACTCATCACTAAGTAGAGTTTATATAGACAACGTAATCAATAACTTGGATGGTTACCATCCCATCCTAAAATCAAACATAGGAGAAAAAAATGAATGTGATGCACTAGGATTAAATAAAACACTAGCATCTAGAAAATAAACTAAAAGAGTACTTACCATAACTACATTAGATACTTAAGCATCCTGGGGAGTCAAAGTAAATACTCTATCCTGACCATATCCTGACTACTGAGAAATAGATGGATATGAAAATCCTCTACCACTTAGTCTCCCTTATGGCCTATTCCCTACACCTCGGTCCTGCTGCCCCATAAATTAAGTCGGTCTTTAATGAGGATGCAGGTGCTTGATAAGGTGGATGCACCTACTGAAATGATTGAACTATATATGATGAAGCCCTGAACAAATAATGGCTAATAACCAGCGTTAGGACAAGCTCTAGTAAGGTGTCCTATTTAGCAACACCTAAAGCATGCTCCTATCAATAAGTGCATGGCCCTGGATGTACATGGCCATAAGTAGAACATGCAATGGGCCCTGAGCTTGTGCTGCCATACTTAGAACTCTGACTGTTGCCACTATTAGCTTTAGATCCAAATCTGATAGGTCTGCTCTGCCTGTAACTATGTCTCCTTTGACCTCTAAGCTCCTTAGAGGTACCGATAGTTTGAATGCCAAAACTGCCCATCTGGGACATAGGCTGCTAGGTCCCCTGAACTGCTATTGATCCACTACTACTATCCACGTAAGGATCAGGGATAGTCTCATGTATGATGTGTTATTTCTTAAGCTATCTAGCTTCTTATACAACACTCTCTAAGTTCTAGTCTTTCATTCATATACCAATATAGGCTGGGCCTAACCTAGTCACAAATAAGTCCATGACTCTCTGGTCATCTTGCATCACATCCACATAATGATGTGATAGCTTAAAGAACTCATTAGTGTACTCCTTAACTGATTTGTCATCCTTAACTATATGCAGCAATTGCCATCTATAGTTATCTCTCATAGATGCTGGGCAAAAATATCTTAAAAATTACTCCTTAAACTCCAGCCAAGACATGGTAGTCATGTATGGCTGAATGGTCTCAATGAACTAGTCCTGAACTGCAACCTATAATGATAACTCCACTATCATAATCCTCTAATAATGTGTATATCTGATCTTGGTCCTAGCCTCGATGGTGTTAATGAAATCTATGGCATCACCCATACCATCGAAAGAAACTCTGTGAACTCTTAAATACAATAGACCTGCATCTACATCTGACATCCCCTGATTCCTCTGCTGTAACATTTTTTATACCAAAGGCATTACTTGATTCAAAGTTACTAGGCCTTGGTTAATCCTTGCCATGCCAACTGCAAAAGCTACATGATCCATTTCTGGCACTTTTGGCTCAACTTGCTGCTATTGCACCTATCTCTCTACTATAATAGCTCTAGGTCTACCCATTCCTATACGTCATGGGGCAGGAGGAATTTCATCCTAAATGGACTGTTCATCCTCATCATATGCTACATCCATAGTAGGAGCATCTTATGCTCACTTTCTCATTCTAAAAAAGATAAAACTAATGAAATTAAAAAATGATAAAGAACTGACAAGTGCACAGAATTCTAGAAGCAACGATGATGACAATTGACATATACCACATATTTACCATAGTAGTTCAAGAAAAGACATGTTCCAATGAGCTAAAGATTAATAAATAAACCAAGAGCTTTGATACCAACTTTTTCATGACCCAAACCCAAAGGTACGTGACCTGCACTAAGGAATGAAAAATACAAAAATGCATCCAAAAGTCGTAGTAAGCCTTAAGAATTTTTTTTCACAAGTTAAAAAAAATTAATAGAAAAATAATGTCAAAATAAATCCTTCAATGTCAAATGCAGAAGAAAATATTCCAAATACATTAGTATCACTATTTTAAAACAATCCCCAATACAATAATACTAGTTTATACTAAACTACTGCGGTATCTAAAGTATGATCATACAATACAAAAATCAATTAAACATACATAAAGCAATTGGTGAAGAAGAAACCTAGTACAGACAATAAGTCCTAAAAAATAAATAAGTCTTAGAAACTTAGTGCCTAACTATGAGGTCCTAAAAAATAAGTTAAGGAGAATCATACCTCATTGAGTGAATCAGTTTTATGAAATGCATGCTGGTTTGAAAATATTTATGAAATCCTTTTTTAAAGATAAAATCAAATCAAATGAATATAAATATAAATATTAAAATCCTTTACTTTTCTCAAATATTTTTTCCATATAAAATACCTTTCAAAATCATAATTTACTTTATTATAAAATTTTAACATGAAATCAAATAAATATCAGTTTAAGTGAAAATTTTGGTAGAACGCCTAAACAATCAAATTCTAATAGCCTATTGGCTCACTTATTCCAAATGACTGCCATCCTGAGAGCAAGTTTAACTGAGTTACAGCCGTAATCTAATCACTTAACCTAATAATGATGTCCCGAGAGCAAGCTCAATTGAGTTACATCCCATTTTTGGCCTGAGAGCACAAGTATCCACCGAGCTCAATCAAAACATTGCCTAAGAGCACAAGTCTCCACGGAGGTCATTCACATACATAATACATGATCATACCCGTGCACCTGTGGTCCTATTGATACCCATTAGATAGGACATTCTACCATTTTCTCCAAATCATTTGAATAAATAAATAAATAAATTAGAAAAATAAAATAAATAATTAAATTGAGATAAAATAAATTCTATAAACATGCTCTCAAATACAAATCATGATTATAAATAAAGAAATCATGCATATGACAATATAAATCATGCATGTGGCAATATAAATGAATTTATAAATAAATTATTATAATAAATTATTTATCATTCTAATCATATGAGAATATAATTTAAAGTTCCACAACAAACAATCCATAAAAGCAACTCATAGGTCGAGCGTGTTGAACGGCGCATCTTCTACTACCCAAATGCTACAGTTGCGGTCCCGAAGTCCTTTAAAATAAATAATATTTATTTAAAATATGTTTATTCAATAACATAAATAAATCCTAAAAATTTCTTAAAATTTATTAAAAATATGGAAGGATGAGATTGACTCGATCTAAGACAAAATGCTATATAGACTCAGAATTTAATATATACTATTATCACATTTTACGAGAAATCTACCAAAAATTTGGTAAAATCTACTCTATAAAATGGACATCTCTCTATCGAAGTAGAGTCGATCTTACACGAAAATGACACTTCTAACAATCTTATAGATCAATAACTCGAGTTGGGCCCTCATACTGCACTTATGCCCAACTGAGAACCAATTTCATAACAATAACAAAATAGTATAATTTTCATTAAAATCATCAATAAATCATAAAAATTCATTTATCCATCATGATTTAATTTATTTCCATAGTAAAACATAAAATTTATTTATTTCCAAAATAAATAATATAATTCTAATTTATGATTGAAATTTCATCAACAAAATCAATTTTCATATTTTTACAATTAATTTAACATTAATTGCAAATAACTATTCAAAGCATTTAAATATATCATAAAAGTAGCAAATAACTAATTTAAGCTTAAAAATAATAAGTTTATTATTCTATTATTTTCCAAAAATTAATATTAATTAGCTAAAAATAGGAAATAAATTATGAAACTTATTTTAATACTATTATTATTCAAAATCTATCTAAAACATAATAATTAACAATAAATTTACTTAAAATTCAAAAATTACCTATTTATAATTATTTTTCCAAAAATTCTATTTTGGCATAGACTTTTAAAATTTCATAATTAAAAATCGATACATAATTTCATAAAAATTTCTTCATAAAGATTAATCAACATAATATATAGAATTTAATAAAAATATTTTTACATTATGGGTTCAGAATAGTAATGTGAACAGTACCTGTGACCCAAAATAGTGACAAAAAACTCAACTTCCTTGAAAATTTGCAAACTATACACCAAATAAAGCTCTCAACCTCAATTTAACTAATCTAAAGTCAATTTGACATGAATCAACCAAATTCAAGCTCAATTTCACAAATTAAATAAAAAAAACCTAGAATTAATTTCTCAAAATTAAAGTCTTTACCGGTTATAAAACTTGAAATTGAATGAGGGAAATGAATACTCAAGAAGAGAGGATCATTTCGCACCCATTGGTATCACTGGAATCGGCTCCAATAAGCTCTTCCCCCGAAATGGTTGAACCAAACTGAGAGAGAGAGAAAGAGAGAGAATGACGGTGCTAGGGGTGGCTTCAGGGTGATGAGGCGACATGGTGGTGGTTGATGTCACTGGGATTGACTGAAGCTAATGGGGGTGGCGGTGGCAATGAGCTTCAAGAGGGAGAGAAAAAAGAAAGGTGGAGAAGAAAAAAGAAAATGAAGAGAAGAGAAGAGAAAAGAAAAAAAAAAGCTGCTGTTGTTTTTGTAAGTAAGGTACAAAGGTACAAAATTAATATTTAAAAATTAAAATATCTCTTACACCAATTATACACACTCAATTAAATATACACTTATATACATATAAATACATAAACTATACTTCTAAAAACAAATTTTAATTGAAATTTTGTTAACAATATACTTTTAACACTAATTTAATAAAATAATTAAGTTTAATAATCCATATTTAATATTAATAAAAAAATTCACACTTAAATTCCTAAATTTAATTTCATAATAAATTTAAAATTTTGGTCCCTATAACAACAACTATATCGAATTAAAGCTCAATTTAACAAAATAACAAAAAATGCCTAAAATTCAAATTACCTAAAATTGACATTGTTCCCGGCATAGATCGAAGCAATTAATGGAGGGGTTTAGAAGCTCAGAGGCAGAGGAGTCATTTGATACCAACTGCGGTGGTTAGAGTGGTCGAAATTGACACCGGTAAAGCTACTTCCTTCCAACAAGGAAAGGAACCGAAGGAAGAAAGAGAAAAAAGAGGGGGGGAGTTGTCACCGGGAAGGAGGAGTAGCTAGGGGAGGCGTCTAGTGGTGGCAACATGGTGACCAGTGGTCTAGCGATGGCTAGGTAGTAGGGTGGCATCGAGTGCTGCGTGGGGAAGAAGAGAAAGGAAAATAAAAGGAAAGCTGAGAGAGAGAAGGAAGAGAAAAAAATAGTTTTGTATATATATATATATAGTACACAAGTCAAAATAATTATTTTAAAAATAAAAATATCTTCCCTTTATTTACACATAAACATATACATACACACTCTAAGCAATTAATTAAATTTAAGAAAATTACACAAATATTAATAATCTCATAAATAATAAAATAATAATTAACACTAATTAATTAAAATAATTATTAAACTTAATAATCTACATTTAATATTATTAGAGTTTGTTATAAATATATTTTTTGTATGGATAAAGGTGAGTAGATATTTTTATTTTTAAATTATATAAATTGTACTTTGTATATTTTTGTTATTAAAAAAAAGTTCAAAAATGTTTCTCTTTTCCCCTTCATTCTTTTTCTTCTTCTTTTTTTCTTCTCCCCCTTCTTCCTTACCCAACACCCACAACTGCCACTATCACTGTCAGCACCAGTCACCACTGCCGACGCCAATCAGCTCCAGCTGAAGCCTTCACCTTCCTTCCTCCTTCCTGTTGTCACTTTTGTCTCTCTCCTCCCTCACATTTTCCTTGCTTGTTGAGAAGAAGGGGGGCCACCATCACCTGCTCCAATGACACCCGACCACACCGGTGGTCCCAAACAATTCCTCTCCTCTTGGGCTTCAATAGCCCTCGATCAATTTCGGGAATTATCATTGGGAACAACCTCAATTTGAGGAAATTCAATTCTAGTTTTTTTTTATTAATTGAGCTTTAATTAGGTTGATCCAGGTATAATTCCTGTTATATTAAATGAAATTGGAGTTGAGATATTCCATTTGGTTTTCTTTTATAATTTTCTAGAAATTTTGGATTTTCGAGTCTCTGGTTACTATTTTGGCATTGTTCTAACCTGAAATTTTTATTTTTTTTATTAAATTCTATAAATTATTTAGTTTAAACTTTGTGAAGGAAGTTTTGTGAGATTATTTGCAAAATTTGAGATATGAATTTTTAAAGACTATGTTTAAATATGTATTTTAGAAAAATTATTAGAAATTAGTAATTATTTAATTTTAATTATCTTTATTGTTATTTATTCAATTTTACACCAAATTTAAATAATAAAAGTATGAAAATAATTTTTATAATTTATTTCAAATTTTTAGTCAATTAGTAGTAATTATGGAAAAAAAGTAAACAAATAATAAATTTGTATATTATTTTCAAGTATAATGAGTCCTTTATTATTTTTATGATATATTTGAGCGATTTAAATGGTTATTTTTAATTATTGCTAATCTAGTTATAAAGGGAATTGTGATTCCATTAATGAAATTTTACTTATAAACTAGAATTTTACTACTTATTTGGAAATAAATTTCCTTTATATTTTTATTATATAAAATAAATAAATAGAGCATAATGAAATAAATTCCATTAAAGCATCCTTTCAAATACTATTCATGATAATAAAAGAAATAATCATGCATATGGAAATACAAATATTTTCATAGATAAATCAACTTCTTTATTATTTTTAACCATGTGAAAATATAATTTAAACATCCACAACACACATTCTATAAAATTTATTCATAGGTTAAGTGTGTTGGACGACGCGTCCTCTACTGCCTAAGTGCTACAACACTTGCCCGGAGTTCTCTAAAATAAATAATATTTATTTAAAATCTGCTTATATGATAAAATAAATAAATTCATAAAAGTTCTCAAATTTATTAAAATCATGGAATTGATGAGAGTGACTCGATCTAAGGAACAATGTTATACAAACTCAAAAACTAACACATATCGATGTCACGTTTTATGAAAAATCTACCAAAAATTATGTAGAGTCTCCCTTGTAAAACGAATATCTCTCTACTAAAAGTAGAGTCATCCCTACACAAAACGATACTTCTATAACTTCCACAACTCAACATCTCGAGTTGGACCTCCGAACTACACTTTATGCCCAACTGAGAACCAAAATTCCATATATAGTATTAATTTAAAACTACATGGTGTAATGCTTAATTTTTAAGTTAAAAACTCATTTACAACTAGAAAAATTAAATAAATAAATTATTTTTTCATCTTATATTATATATACAAATGACATTATATGCACACAAACCTTAAACCAACATATATACCATTAATCAAGTTATGTAGTCACAAATTCGTAACTAAATAGTGATGGATTCTATAATGCATCACTATTTAGTAATGGATTAATGAAATAAATTTTGTTAAATAATTTTTGTTGCTAAATAATTTCACTCAATTAAATACAAACAAATGACATATACATATATATAAAATTTAATAAAGGAATGATAAATAAATATTTATGTGTATAAAATAATAATAATAAAATTCTTGGTGAGCAAGCAAAAAAAAGTTATTATTTAAATTAAATTAATTAGAGGAAAAAATTTTAAAGTAAAAAAAAAAAAAAACAAGGTGTAGATGTCATTTTTTGGAGGCTTAAAATGTGACTCTAGAATATTCTTTGGAGAATATCTTCTCCACTTCTTCTTATACTTATGGTCCTTTCTCATTACGTTAAAAAAAAATCCAATGTGGATTTCTCATAAATTCTCTATTAGTATAGCTAATAGCTTTTAATGGTACACTCTCACACATACCCAAGAGCTCAAGTATATCCAGGATAATTTCTCATAAATTCTATACTAGTATAGCTAATAGCTCTCAATGATACACTAAATATTACATGGTAATTAACACACACCAAATATTTGTGATGATCGACACACTTAACAAAGGAAGGGGAGGAGTCCTTTTATAACCAACTAACTCCCTCCATCCTTATCTTCTAACTAATATGGGATAACATCCATTTTTAATTTTTTTTTATCATCTTTCAACAATCTTTACCATGATTAAAAAAATTAAAAGAACAATAGTTATCTCACCATAAGTTATGACACTCACAATTCTCAAAAAAATAAGAATTGTCATATTCCACCATAAGAGTATACACATTTGGAATTCACCAACTTAAAGAATTTTCACCTCAGCCAGTTCATGTAAAAAAAACTATTAATAAGTTATGGTGCAACTTACAATGTTGACTTTTCTAGGAATTTCATTAGCCATCGACATCAATTCCACTACTCACCTTGTATCAACTATTAACCAATGCATGTGTGCAAACTTGTGGACCCACTAGTAGTAATACATCCTTTTAAATTGTAAACCTTGGAGATCAATAATATACTAAAAGGATAATCTAGTCTCTTATGGAGAAAAGAGACTCATTGATGGTGACAATAGCAATATCTCCATTTATTGATTTTAGAGCAATTTGACGAACCCCACTCCACTGACAATTTTTCTTTAAGTACTAAGATTGCCCACACCTTCAAATTTTTATGTAAAATAGACTGATTGTCATTGACTTCATGTTACCACAAGTTAATATCAACACACTCATCAAATTTCTTCGCCTCAAACTTAAGCCCATTTTTACTTAACAATGCACAGTACTTCTGTATACTTGAACAATACTTCCTACTATAGTGACCTCACTCGTGATTAATGAGTGAAAAATTGTGTCTACAAAATACATTAAGAAAGTTTCCAGGAGAGATTAGGGGGACACAAATGATACCACTTAAGTCCCAACTTCCTTAGGCAATTATAGTCTTTGTGATAAAACTTTCTTAGTTGTACTTACTTACACAATACCACACTCTATAAACGCAATACAAAGGACCTCCAATTAGATCACAATAATTTCTAAAAAAAATATTTTTTGATGTGGAAGATTGAACAAAGCTGCAACCACAAAGCATACTAAGAATTTTAAAGAAATTCCTATGTCACCTTCTAGCTTGTCTCTTACCGAACCATCAGCTCTAATACCAATTATTGAGGAAAATGGGTCCTTTACAATCCAAGAAGCACCTTCAATACTTTAGATCACAACATAAACAAAAATACTTAAGAAATAAAAAAGAGAAATACATAACAATTTAACGTGGAAAATTCCAAAAATAAAGAAAAACCATGGGCATTGTTAAAACATAGCTAAGAAAAAAATATTCACTATATGGAAAATTATTACAACCACACTACAAAATATTTAACTTTCACATATACCCAAAAGCTTAAGTACACCCCAAGGGAATTTCTCATATAGTTTTTACTAGTATAGTTAATAGCTCTCGATAGTTCAATTTCAAACATACCCAAGAGCTCAAGTATACCCAAGATAATTTCCCATAAATTATGTACTAGTATAGCTAATAGCTCTTAATGGTACACCAAATATTACATGGTGATTAACACACACCAAATATTTGTGGTGATTGACACACTTAATAAAGGAAAGGGAGGAGTCCTTTTATAACCAACTAACTCCCTCCTTCCTTCTCTTGTAACCAAGTGGGATAACATCCATTATTAATTTTTTTAATCATCTTCCAAAAACCGGTACTAGGGAATAAGAAAATATAAAACTTTCAAAATATGTAGTAAGTGTAAAAAAAATTTCAACATAAAATTAAATAAGTACTATATCTCTAACAAAAATCCGGTAGAGTTTTCTCTGTAATAGGATAAAACCACAATTTCTAAAAAAAAATTAACACTTTCAAATATTTTTCCATTAATACTATTCATAATAACTCCAATAATCCATCACAAATATCAATCTCTAACACAATAGAAATCCACCACACAAATTATATTCTCAACATATATATCATCCTAGTAATACACAAACCTAATTCAAACTAATCAAATTGTAAATACATTTATCAAATATTCAACTACTATTGTGGTTTCTAGAGCATGAATATAAGACAACAAACGTGAACATGACTTATATAAAATAGCCAGAAAAGGATGAGTCCAACGTAGGGGAGGTGAACTAACTGAAGACTCCTAAATTCCTGAAAAAATAATTAAGGGGAGTCACATCTCATTGAGTAAGTTAATATAGAGAAATGTATATTGGTTTAAAAACCTCCTTTATTTAAAACAATTATTACAATATTTATTATGAAATTTGTATTTTAAAAAAAGCATTAATTTATCAAATATATATATATATATATATATATATATATATATTATTTTTAAAAATTTTGCTTTAGTACTTTTGGATTAATTAAAAAAAAGAAGAAGAACAAAAAACATGCAGTCCCCACCCCATTTCTTTCCCTCTTCTTCTTTTTCCCTTCCTCTTTTCTTCCACACATTATCACCACCCCTACCACTGATAGCCACCACTACTGCACCACCTGCTCGCCATGCCATCGAGTCACACCACCAGCTGACGAAGCTCCTCCCTCGCCATAATATGAGGAGTCACCAGAGCCAATTTCAACGACACTATACCTCATTCCTCTCCCTCTAGATAATCATTCCTCTCAAACAATTTTGGATTCCAATACCGGTAAGGACTTTAATTTTGAGAAATTAAATCTAGGTCTTTTTTATTTAATTTATGAAATTGAGCTTTAATTAGAATTAATTAGATATAGTTGCTTTTAAGACAATTTGATAAAGAGGTTATGAGCTATCCATTTATGATTTTTATTTATTTTTCTAGAAATTTTTTTTGAGTCTTGGTTACTGTTCACGCACTGTTCTAGGAAGAATATTTTTATATTTTTTCTTAAATTCTATATATTATTTTGATAAAACTTTGTGAAGAAATTTTTGTGAAATTATGTATATATTTTTAATTATTAATTTTTGAAAGCCTATCTTAAAATAGAATTTTTGGAATAATAATTATAAATTGGTAATTTTTGTATTTTAAGTAAATTTATTGTTAGTTATTATGATTTAGACAGATTTTGAATAATAATAGTATTTAAATAATTTTCATAATTTATTTCCTATTTTTAGCTAAGTAATATTAATTTTTAGAAAATAATAGAATAATAAATTTATTTATTGTTTTTAAGTTTAAATAAGTTATTTGCTAATTTTATGATATATTTAAGTGTTTTGAATAGTTATTTGCAATTAATGTTAAATTAATTGCAAAATATGAAAATTGATTTTGTTGACGAAGTTTTGATCACAAATTAGAATTCTATTATTTATTTTGGAAATAAATATCTTTTATGTTTTATTTTGGAAATAAATCAAATTATGATGGTTAAATGAATTTTTATGATTTATCGATGATTTTAATGAAAATTATATTATTTTGTTATTGTTGTGAAATTGATTCTTGTTTGGGTATAAGTGTAGTGTGGGGGCCCAACTCGAGTTTTGGAGCTGTGAGACCATTAGAAGTGTCATTTTTGTGCAGGTTTGGCACTACTTCGAAATTGAGATATCCATTTTATAGAGGAGACTCTACTAAATTTTCAGCAGATTTCTCATAAAATATGACATCAATATTTGTTAAATTGTGAGTTTGTGCAACATTTTGTCTTAGATCGAGTCAATCTCATCATCTCATATTTTTAATAATTTTGAGAATTTTATGAATTTATTTATATAAGAATATTTTAAATAAATATTATTTATTTTAGAGATCTTTGGGACTAGAGATGTAGCTTTTCGGTAATAGAGGACACGTTACCCAACACTCTCGACTTGTAAGTTGATTTTATGAAATGTTTATTATGAAATTTTTAATAATATTTTCATATGATTAAAATGATAAATACTTGATTATAAGAATTTATTTTATGAATTTATTTATATTGTCACATGCATGATTTATATGTCATATGTATGATTATTCCTTTATTTATCATGAATATATATTGAAAATATGCTTTATGGAATTTTATTTCACTCTGCTTTATTTAATTAATTATTTAAATGATTTGAATAGAACGTGTCACCTGGTGGGAGTCACAAGGACTTTGTGTGCATATGTAATGATTATATATGGCCATTGATTGGTATTGGGAGCCCTAGTTGAGCTTTGCTCTCTCAGTAACAGTTATGATATTGTGGGCCCTAGTTGAGCTTGCTCTCTCGACAAATGTATGATACAGGTTGGACCTTGGTTGAGCATGTTCTCTGGGCACCAATTTGCATTTGGAATAAGAGATCGACTATAGTTGGACCCTAGTTGAGCTTGCTCTTTAGGACCGACAGTCAATTGGATTAAGCGAGCTAAGTGGCTATTAGAATTTGATGGTATAGGTGTTCTACCAGGTTTTCCACCTAAATAGATATTTATATAATTTTGTATTAAATTTATATTAAAGTGAATTATGATTTTGAAAGGTATTGTATTTATTAAAAATATTTGAGAAAGGTAAATGATGTTAATATGTACATTTATATTGATTTTATTTTATTTAATTTTAAAAAGGGTTTTAACAAAATGTTTTAAAACCATCATGCATTTCATAAAATTGATTCACTCAGTGTGGTATAATTCCACTCAATATGTTTTTAGGACCTCACTGTCAATCTACCAGTAGTCACTGTCTGTGCCGATTTTCTTTTTCACCGGCTGCTTTATATATGTTTAAATTGTTTGTGTATGATGTAATCAAATTCTAGATATCGCAATAGTTATTTATCAAACTTGTATTATTATTATTTATGATTTTTGAGATACTATTATATTGGATGTATTGATTTATGTTATAAGTATTTGATATTGATATTAATGGTTTTATGTATGGTTTATTGTTTTGAAATTATTATTAATTTGTAAAAAGAATTCTTAAGGCTTACTATAGGTTTTGAATGCATGATTGCATTTCCCATTCCTTAGTGTTGGTCATGTATGTTCATATTCGGGTCATGACAAAGATGGCATAAGGGCTTATGATTTATTTATTTGATCTTTGGGTCATTGGAACATATTTTTCTTGACTATTATGATAATTAAGTGGCAATGTCAATTATTGTCATCACTGTTTCTATAATTTTGTGTACTTATCGATTCCTTGTCGTGTTTTGAATTTTGTTGGTTTTGTCTTTTTTAGAATGAGACAAAGAGCATGGAATGCTCCAACTGTAGATGCAACTTATGATAAGGACAAGTAGTCTATTTAGGATGAAGCTCCTTCTACCCCACGTCATAGAGGAAGGGGTAGACCTAGAGCTGCTATAGTAGAGAGACAAGTGTAGTAGCAATAAGTTAAGCCAAAAGCAAATCATATAGCTTTTATAACTAGCATAGCAGTGATTAACTAAGGCTTAGTAGCTCTTAATCAAGCTATGCCTTTGGTACAACAAATGTTACAGTAAAGGAATTAGGGGATGTTAGATACATATGTAACTCTATCGTATTTAAGAGTTCGCAGAGTTTCTTTCGATGGTACGGATGATGCCCTGGATTTTATTAATACCATCAAGGGTAGAACCAGAATCGAATACATAAATTATCAGAGGATTATGATAGTGGAGTTATAAGTACAAGCTGTAGCTCAAGACTGGATCATGCAAACCATTCAGCCATACATGACCACCATGACTTGGTTGGAGTTTAAGGAGCATTTTTAAGGTATTTCTGCTCAGCATCTATGTGAGATAACTACATATGGCAGTTGTTGTATATAGTCATGGGTGACATATCGGTTGAGGAGTACACCTGTGAGTTCTTCTGGCTATCATGTCAGTTGTGGATGTGATGCAGGATGAGTAATGAACTATGGACTTATTTATGATTAGGTTAGACCCAGCCTATATTTGTATCCATACTGAAGATTGAAACTTGGACAATGTCATAGAAGAGGCTAAATAGCTTGAGAGGTGACACATCATACATGGCACTATCCCTGATCGTTATATAAGTAGCAACAGTGGATCGATAGCATTTCAAGGGACCTAGTAGCCTATGTTCCAGATAGGCAGTTATGGTATTCAGATTGGTGGTACCTCTCAGCAGCATAGAGGTCAAAAGGAATATAGATTGGGTAGACATAATCATAAGCAGAACAGACCTCTAAGATTTGGACCGGGAGCTAGCAATGGTAGCAGTAATCAAAGTTATGGGTATGGCAACATAGGCTCAGGGCTTAGTGCATGTCCTACGTGTGGTTGAGTGCATAAAGGGCCATGTCACCTATTGACTAGAGCATGCTTTAAGTGTGGGTAGATAGGACACCTTACCAGAGCTTGTCCTAACATTGGTTATCAACGTTGTTTATTAAGGGATCATCATCATCTTCAGTCACTCAGCCATATCAGCAACTGCATTAACCTTATTAAGCACCTGTATATCCCCAACAGAGGCTGACTTAGTTTATAGGCCAGCAGGGTCATGGTGCAAGAAGTAGGCAACCAGGGAGGCCAAGTGACAAAGGATATACACAACCATCTACTTCTTAATAGGCTAGCTATAGTCAGGCTAGGGCATTCACTTTGACTCCCCAAGATGCTCAGGCATCTAATACGGTTGTGGTAGGTACTCTCTCAGTTTGTTCTTAGGATGCTAGAGTTTTATTTAATTATGGTGCATCACATTCATTTATTTCTCCAGTGTTTGCATCGAGAGTAGGATGGCAACCATTTAAGTTGTTGATTCCATTGTCTATAGTGACTCCACTTAGTGATGAGTTGGAGACAGACATAGTCTTTCCACCTTTTCTAGTGTTTCTGGAACGTAAAGAGTTGTTAGCATACTTAGTTTTTTTATATGTGATTAATTTTTATGTAATAATAGGAATGGATTGGTTAGTTTGACATTATGCCAATGTGGATTGTCGGGTGAAAGAGGTAATTTTTAGAATCCTTAATGATGAAGAGTTTTAGTTCATAGGCGATAAGAATTTGATGCCTCAGAATATAATCTCTGCAATCACAGCTAGAAAGATGCTTAGAAGGGGCTGTCATGGCTATTTAGCTATAGTTATAGATCTGAAGGTGGATAAGAGGATAGTTGAGAATGTGCTAGTGGTATGTGAGTTTTTTTATGTTTTCCCTAAAGAATTACTAGGATTACCATCAGACAGAGAGATAGAGTTATGTATAGATGATGTATCGGGTACAGATCCTATGTTGATGCTGCCTTATAGAATGGCCTTGGAAAAATTAAAGGAGCTTAAGGAGCAGTTACAAGAGTTGCTTGATAAGGGTTTCATTAAACCTAGTTCATCTCCTTATGATGCTCCTATGTTATTTATGAAGAAGAAAGATGGTAGCCTTTGACTGTGTATTGATTATAGATAGTTGAACAAAGTCACCATTAAGAACAAATATCCTCTCCCTAAGATTGATAACTTGTTTGATTAGCTTCAAGGAGCTCAATTTTTTTCTAAGATTGACTTAAGATCTAGGTATCATTAGTTGAGGAATAGAAGTGGAGATGTACCCAGGACTACATTTCGGATGAGATATGGCCATTATGAATTTTTAGTGATGTCGTTTAGGTTGACTAATGCTCCAACAACCTTTATGGACTTGATGAATCAGGTGTTTAGGCCATTCTTGGATCAATTTGTGATAGTCTTTATCAATTATATTTTTGTGTATTCTAAGAGTGAAGCTGAGCATGTCATGCAATTAAGAATGGTGCGTTAGACTTTGAGGGAGCATCAGTTGTATGAAAAATTTTCTAAATGTTAATTTTGGTTAAATCAAATGGCATTCCTAGGCCATGTGGTGTCTAAAGATGGCATACAAGTGGATCTGAAGAAGATCAAAGCTATTATAGAGTGGCCAAGGCCCATGACAATGATAGAAGTGAGGAGTTTTCTAGGTTTAGCCAACTACTATTGGAGATTTGTGAAGAATTCCTCCAAGATAGCTGCACTATTTATGAAGTTGACCTAGAAGAATGCTAAATTTGTGTGGACAGACAGGTATGAGGAGAAATTCTAGATGCTTAAGGATAGGTTAACTTCAGCTCCAATATTGACTCTACCTTTGGGAAGTGATGAGTATACTGTGTATTATGATGCTTCCCAAGTAGGATTAGGGTGTGTTTTAATGCAAAATGGTAGGGTAGTTGTTTATGCTTTATGTTAGTTAATAAAGCAAATACATAAATATACTACTCACGATTTAGAAATGGCAGTTGTGGTGTTTTCTTTAAAGATTTTGAAGCATTACTTATATAGCTTGACTTGTGAAATCTACACTGACCAAAAGCGCTTAAAATATATATTTTAGTAAAGAGACTTGAATTTGAGACAGAGGAGATGGATGGAACTTTTGAAAGATTATGATTGCTCCATTCTTTATCATTTGGGTAAGGCTAATATGGTAACTAATGCACTTAGTAAGAAATCAGTGAGAAGTCTGGCTCACATTAGCTCAAAAAGGAGATTGATTATTAAGGAGTTGTATAAACTAAATGATCAAGGGTTGTAATTAAAAGTAACTAAGAAATGTCTTTGAGCTCAATTCAGAGAACATTCTGTGTACTTGGATATAGTTAAGGAAGCACAAATAAGGGACCTATTATTGCAAAAGATAAGGATAGTGGTACAGTTGGGTTAGTCCTGAGATTTTATGATCGACAGTTAGGGTATATTATGTTTAGGCACTAGATTATGAGTGCCAGGTGTGGATGATTTAAGAAAGGAGATTATAGAGGAAGCTCATTTTTCTACATATAGTGTTAACCTAGGTTCTACCAAAATGTATCATGATTTAAAGGATACATATTGGTGGAACAAGATGAAAATAGATATTATAGAATTTGTATCCAAGTGTGTCACTTGTCAATAAGTAAAATTAGAGCATCAGAGACCCTCGGGATTGCTGCAACAGTTGCTTATTCTAGAATAGAAGTAGGATATGGTCGTAAGAAATTTTATTTCTGGTTTGCCTCGTACATCAAGCGGATATAATGCTATATGGGTGATAGTTAATAAATTGACCATGACAGCTCATTTCTTTCCAATTAAGAAGACTTACATTATAGAAGGGTTGGCTAGGTTGTACATCAACCAGATTGTTTGTCTACATAAGGTGCTAGAAAGTATAGTATTGGACAGAGGACCAACCTTTACTTCAGTCTTTTAGTAAGAATTCTATAAGGCTTTGGGTACCAGGCTAGACTTCAGTACAACATTTCATCCTCAAACTGATGGCCAATTAAAAATGACCATTAAGACTTTGGAGGATATGATTCAAATGTATGTGATGGATTTTGGTGTCAATGGGATTCACACCTTCCATTGATTGAATTTGTATATAACAACAGTTATCATGCAAGTATTGAGATGGCTCTATATGAAGTGATGTATGGAAGGAAGTGTATATCACCTTTGTGTTGGGAAGTTGGTGAGAGACAATTAATGGGTCCTAAATTATTGCAAGTGACTTTTGAGAAAATTCCTATCATCCAACAGATATTGAGGATAGCTTTTAGCTGACAGAAAAGCTATATTGATCCTAGAAGGAAGGATGTGTCATTTTCTACTGGAGATATGGTGTTCCTCAAGGTATCTTCAATGAAGGGAGTGATGAAGTTTGTCAAGAAGGGTAAGTTTGCTCCAAGGTATATTTGAACCTTAAAAATTTGTTTAAGGGTTAGAGATGTGGCTTACAAATTGGTGCTACCACTAGAGTTGTCACGTATTCATCCAGTGTTCCACGTATCAATGTTATGAAAATATATCTTTAATCCTTCACACGTTCTTTAGCCTCAAATAGTAGAGCTCAACAAGGACTTGACTTATGAGGAGTACCTAGTAGCGATAATGGATTGATAGGTTCATCAACTCTACACCAAGGAGAACCCAATGGTTAAAGTGATGTGAAGTAATCATGTAGAGGAAGACTGTATTTGGGAGACTGAGGCAATGATGCAAGTGACATACCCTTACCTTTTTCATTTGTAAAACTTTTATGTTTTCTATTTTTGTTAAAATACGAGGATGAATTTTTGTAAGGGGGAATACTATAAAGTCCCAAATTTTTTTATTATTAATCTTAAACATGGATTATTAAGTTTGATTATTATTTTAATTAATCAATGTTAATTACTATGAGGTTAGTAATACTTGTGAAATTTTAGCAAATTTTATATTTTAATTGATTGTTATAGAGTATGTGTGTATATATATATATTATTTTAAAAAATTTTGCTTTGGTACTTTTGATTTAATTAAAAAAAAGAAGAAAAAAAATGTGCAGCCCCCTCCCCATTTATTTCCCTTTTCTTCTTCTTCCCTTCCTCTTCTCTTCCACACACTGTCACCACCCCCAACATCGACAACCACCACCACTGCGCCTTCTCCTCTTCGCCACGCTGTCGAGTCACACCACCACCACCAGCCGCCTCCAGCCCTCCTCCCTCCTCCCCCATCATTTTCTATTTTCAGCTATAATAGGATGACAAGTCACTGGAGCCTATTCCAACGACACCAAACCTTGTTGGAGAGTGCAAATTGTTCCTCTCCCTCTAGGTAATCATTCTCCTCAAATAATTTTGGATTCCAACACTGGTAAGGACTTCAATTTTGAGAAATTAATTCTAGGTCTTTTTTATTTAATTTATGAAATTGAGCTTCAATTAGATTTAATTAGATATAGTTTCTTTGAGATAATTTAATGTAGAGATTATGAGCTATCCATTTATGATTTCTATTTATTTTTCTAGAAATTTTTTATTTTTTGAGTCTCTGTTACTGTTCATGCATTGTTTTGGGATGAAAATTTTTATATTTTTAGTAAATTCTATATATCATGTTGATAAATCTTTGTGAAGAAAGTTTTGTGAAATTATGTATAGATTTTTAATTATGAATTTTTGAAAGTCTATGCCAAAATAGAATTTTGGAATAGTAATTATAAATTAGTAATTTTTGTATTTTAAGTAAATTTATTGTTAGTTATTATGTTTTAGATAGATTTTGAATAATAATAGTATTAAAATAATTTTCATAATTTGTTTCCTATTTTTAGCTAATTAATATTAATTTTTAGAAAATAATAGAATAATAAACTTATTTATTATTTTTAATCTTAAGTAAGTTATTTGCTAATTTCATGATATATTTAAGTGCTTTGAATAGTTATATACAATTAATGTTAAATTAATTGTAAAAATGTGAAAATGAATTTTGTTGACAAAATTTTAATCATAAATTAGAATTCTATTATTTATTTTGGAAACAAATATTCTTTATGTTTTATTTTGGAAATAAATTGAATTATGATGGTTAAATGAATTTTTATGAATTATCGATGATTTTAATGAAAATTATATTATTTTGTTATTGTTATGAAATTTGTTCTTGATTGGGCATAAGTGCAGTGTAAGGGCCCAGCTCGAGTTATTAAGCTATCAGACTGTTAGATGTGTCATTTTTGTGCTGTTTTGACTCTACTTTGGCAGAGAGATGTTGGTTTTACATAGGAGATTGTGTCAAATTTTCAGTAGATTTCTCATAAAATGTGACATTAGTATTTGTTAAATTCCGAGTCTTTGTAGCATTTTTTCTTAGATCGACTCAATCTCATCATCCCATATTTTAACAATTTTATGAATTTTATGAATTTATTTATGTAAGTATATTTTAAATAAATATCATTTATTTAGAGAACTTCAAGAATAGAGTTGTAGCTTTTGGGCAGCAATGGACACATTGCCCAGCACGCTCGACCTATGAGTTGATTTTATGAAATGTTTACTGTGAAATTTTTAATTATATTTTTATATGATTAAAATGATAAATAATTGATTATAAAAATTTATTTATATTGTCACATGCATGATTTATATGTCATATGTTTGATTATTATAGACAGCAGGGTTAAGCGTGCCCCTAAGATATTAGTAAGCATGACACTGTTTGAGCTCAGGACTTTAAAAAACACACTAACCACTATCACAAAGACATGACATGGAGATGGGGAGTCTCCACCCAGGGTAATAACTGGGAAAAATGAAAAAAAACGGTGGTACTGGATTCCCTAAAAGAAAGTTAGCATCACAATCAAGAGATTCTAGATACGGAATACCAACTTCTTTCAGTCTTGTATTCATTTAGAATTGCTTTATGAATTACTATCTTATCCTCTATTTACATGCAATATCATATAAACCTTTATTAAAACAATCAACTACAGGTAAACTAGTTATGAACACATGTAAACAATACATTCATTTTAATCAACAATCTTTAAGTTAGTCTAATCTACATTGATTTTAATTAAATGGGTTAAATCTATATTTTTTAATTTACAAATGAGCCTGAAGACTAATTGATATAATTCCTATTTAATTTTAATCAAGTGAATCGAAATTTATTTCTTTTCATTCCAAAAATGGGCCTAAATCTACAAATTATGAAGTATTTAAATTAGTGGGCCTAATTCTACATGTTTTATTTCTAAAGTGATCTTAAATCTACAAATTATGAAAAAAATATTATTTTCATCCTCAAACATACCAGACGTTATTACATCAGTTTCTTCATAAAAAACATCACTAAAACTATTATTAATAATTCTAGCTAAATCCTATGGTGGTTCTTCGTCATGTGGTAGACAAAATAGCTCTTCAATGGCCTCAGTCCCTATCTTCCCAACAACTTCCTTCATCATCTAATCTTTGTTGTCTTGTAGCAGATTGTCAACTATATGCTTTTTGAAGATCTCGAATCCATGAACATTCACACTAGCTACTTGGACAGGCTCTTTCTTACCCAAGTAGAGCTTTTCTTTTCTTTCTTTGACAAATCTATCCTTTAGCAATCCCACATTCTTTAAGAAGTTGTTCTCATCAAGAAATCTCCTTCTAGTTCCTTTACTGCCATACTTAACTCATGTATAACCCAATCCTTTGGTATTATTTTGGCCTTTGGAATATGGTAGCTCTAGGCTTCCTTATTCATTATTTCCTAGTCTTTGTCTAGGTCGATAATTCATCTTTTTTATCATGCTTATAACTCTTGGATCCATCTCAATTCCATCATAAATCATGGCTATTTGGAAACCATGAGGGGTAACTTCCTGCTTCTAATTGTCCGTAAATGCAAATACAATTTTGTCCATACTGGCATTTAAGGTTACAACCTCCTTATCTAATAGGAATTTTTCCTTTTGATGCACAGTTGAAGGTACTCCTCCTAAAGTATAATACCAAGGCCTACCCAAAAGTAAGACATAGGTGATATGGATATCTAGCATAGTGAATTCGACCATTGCCTCTATAGGACTAGTTTTTACAGGAGCCATAAATATTCCCTCTACATTCCTTGTGTTATTATCATAAGCTCTAATTATAAGGTCATATTTTGTTAAATCCTCCACGTTCATTCCTAAATTGGGCAGGATCTGTAGCAGGCAAACATTAATTACGAATCCATCATCCATTGTTATAACCCGATATTTTTAAAAATTATTAAATTAATTTTGAGATTTGCAGTATTAATAAATATTTTAAATTTTTATATATTATAATTATTGTGTGTAATTTAATTTTAGTGCTGTATATTATTATTTATTTGTTTATTAATATTATTATTGGTATTATTCATGAATAGTATTAATTTATTTTATCATAAATATTTTAATATGTAGTGGAGGAATTAATTTGAAAGTCGTTATTTATTTAAAAATATTATTGTTAGTATTATTATTATTATTATTATTATTATTATTATTATTATTATTATTATTATCATTATTATTATTATTATTATTATTATTATTATTATTATTATTATTATTATTTTATATATGTGTGTGTATTTTTTCTTTTTCCTAAATATATATGTGTGAGCTTCTTCTTTTCTCTTTCGCTTTTTTTCTTCCTTTTCCTTTTTTTTTTCTTCTTCTTCCCTCCCGATCTCCTGCAGCACCGCCAACACCACCGTGAACCACCACCCAACCACCACTGAGCCTCACCAGCTTCACCTCCTTCTTCCCTTCATTTCCTGACATTGTCTACCAGCCTTCTCCTTCCCATTTTCTGGCGAGCATAGAGACACAGCAGCAGCAAAAGTAGCAACACTGACAACGATTTTGGCGAAGAGAGCTCATGGTTCAAGGCTTATTCAACTCCTCTCAATTTGGGCAAGCTGATTCTCAAGTCATTTTAAGTTTAGAATGTCCGGTAATTGATTTATGCTCAAGTTTTAGCTTAGGTCACTTTAGGTTTTTTATTTTTTGAGCTTGTTATGGTTTGATTCTTGCTAAATTTCGTTAGAAATTTTGTTATGTGCAACTAGAGCTACTTATATATTTTTTTTGTTTGATTTTTCTGAATTATTTGAATTTTGATGTTTTAATTTTCCGGTGAGTCACTGTTTCGATGACCCTCACCAAATTTTTTTTATATTTTAAGTAAATTTTTTAAATTAGTTGGATTATAGTTTGTGAAGAAAATTTGGTGAAATTGGTTTTAGATTTTTAGTTATGAATTTATTTAATTTGTGTAAAAATTGTATTTTTTAAAAATAAGGTGAAATTTATTAATTATATGATTTTTATGGAAAATAATACTAATTAGTATATTTAATATAAACCTTAAGCTTTAGATTTGAGAAAATAAATTTTTTATGAATTTATAGTAATTTTGGTTGATTTTCGGAAAAATATTTAGTACTCTGGTAATTTTTGGAAAAATTAATAAATTTCATATTTTAATTGAACTTATTGTTAATTAGTGTGTTGTGGATAATTTATTAATAATAAATAGTATTAAAATAATTTGTACAAATTATTTACTATTTTTAGCTAATTAATAATAATTTTCAAAATTATACTTAAACAATAGCTTATTTATTATTGTTATGATAAAAATGGATTTTTAATTTTTTTATAATATAATTGAGTAATTTAAATAATTAATTTCACTTTATGCTATTTAACTTCTAGTATTTGAAAAATGGAATTTTTACTAATATTATTTAACTCTATTTGAGATTTTATTAAATTAATTTGAAAATAAATTATCTTTAGTGTTTTTGTTATTCAAATAAATTGTATTGAGGTATTTTATTTATTTTTCTGGATTTTAATGATTTTAAATTTTTAGTAGTAAATTATTAACTTTTGTGTATTTTGATTCTCGGTTGGGCAAATTGTGTAGTTCGGGGGCCCAACTCAAGAAGTTGTGCATTTGTGAATATTGAAGTATGTTTGCTTGCAGGATCGACTTTACTTTTAGTAGAGAGACGACTGTTTTATAGAGGAGACTCTACTAAATTTTTGGCAGAATTATTGCAAAGCGTGACATCAAGTCGATCTTAAGTTTTTAAGTGTTGGTTGAGTCTTGTCCTCGATTGAGTCATTCTTTAGAATTTCTAGAAGTATAAAATTAGGAGTTCAATTCTAATATTATTATTATTTATTTATTTTCTATAGTTGCATTGAGACGAAGGCCTACCGGACCAGGCCAGTCTATCTCTTTTAGAGAAGCGCACAACTGTGAGTTATTATCTTATATATGCATTGCATGTAGAATACACATTTGCGAGCATCCATATTTTATAATGTAATTAAGTATGATTTATTTTATTAAATGATTATGTATATCTTTGGTTTATCTTTGGTATATTTTCGATATATATGTGGTATATATGTTTGGTATATTTTTTGTATATATTCAGTATATGTTTGGTATATATTCGATATATATATATATATACATTTGGTATATTTTGGTATATATTCAGTATATGTTTGGTATATGTTTGGTATATGAGTGATATATTTTCTTTAAAAATGGATGCTACCATGCTTAAATTATGTATTTCATTATTTTTAATAATTATTAGATTTATTTGAAGGATAATAATAAAACGTGCCACCTATTGGGTTGCACTAGGACTGTGTACTTACCATTGCATTAGACTTTAGGGTTGATATCATGAGATTATTTAATGTGAGACTTGATTAATTGATTATTGAGATTTATAGTGAGAGAGTGATGTGATTGCGAGAGCTCGGTTGACCTAGTGTCTCGGGGCCAATCACGCCGATAGTGAGACTGCAAGAGCTCGATCAACTTAGTGTCTCGGGGCCAGTCTACTGTCCAAAAATGAAAAAGAGAAATATTTTAGAATTAAGTAAGCTTTTTGGCTAGTGAGATTCAATGATCGAGGTTATGAACTATTTAGGGTTCTGCTCTTATCCTTTACCCAAAATAAATTTTTCTGCATTTATTATTATATAAAAGTGGATTTTTGCATATGTATGACACACATGTATATATATATATTATAATACTAATTCTTAATTGTATATGACTTTAGGTTTATATATATATATATATATATATATATAATAATTCACTGAGTGAGGTCTGACTCCCTTTAATGTTTTTTTCAAGATCTACTTCAAACCTTCCTCGTAGTATTCTTCGCCGGACTCTTTCATTTTCAATTGATTTTTGTAAATATTGAACTGTCATTTTCTTATATTTTAATAATCATTGTAATAGTAGTTTTATTGTATTAGTAGTGTGTTCTAATATTAGAGATAATTGTTTCCAAATATTGTATAAAGATACTTTTATTATGTTATAATATAAAGATTTGTTTTTATATTAATTAAAGTTTTAATTCTGACATATTTTTGTTTTACATTTGCATGTGTTTTTATTTTAAGGCTTACTTCAATTTTCGAATTCGAAAGAATTCTCATTCACTAGTATTGGTCATGACTCCCTAGCTTGGGTTATGACATCCACCATCATATAAGTGGTCCTTTTCCCTCTCACTTTAGCTAGAATGAACAAGACTTTATTTTGATTCCTCCCTTCCATAGGTAAATCTTCATCAGAGAAGGTAATAACACCATGGTTCTTCTCAGTAACCTTGGCCACCATTGCCTCAGGGGTTGCAGTAGTTTCAAAATTCATCCTTGCTAACGCTTTAACTAAAGCTTTGTTGTAGCTACTTGAGTGCATCAAGAGCTCCCAAATGCTCAAATTTGTTTTTGTCTTCCTAAGTTTTCAAGGCTCAAGTCATCATCTCTTTTAGGAATTTCTTCTCTTTCTATAGTCTTCTCCATCAGTTTATAACCCTTACTGCTTCTAGTGACATGACTGACTTCTAGATTATCAACCCACATGTTATAGACTTCTGTGCCTTCTTCATCAGAATTGTACCAGATGTCAATAACTCTAATGGTCTTATCTTTCTTTCCATCTTTCCACACCTCAACCATGCATTTCTCTTTCTTTTTTTTAGTATATTCTCATCATTAAATTCATCACCCCATCTTGTAGGCATGATCAATTCAATGGATATATTAAAAGAATATGGTTTAGAATAAAACACCTTATAATCGAACTTGCTTGAAGGTTGTCCCAACAAGTCCTCTACTTTTTCCTCATCTTTGGGGGTATTAGGAGATTTTTCATTAGTTTTAAGGTGTAGGTCCTGAAAGGAGCTTAGCACTTCTTCGTCACTAACTCCTGAATTGATCATCAAGGTAGCTGGGGTGACATATTTTAATAATTTGTGAAAGGGTTGCTTTTGGTGTTTGGGTTTGGATTTAATTTTTTAGGGTCTATGAATTTTCTTGAGTTTATGATGTTTTTAATTTCATCTTTAAGGCACATGAAAGAGTTAGTGGAGTAGTGGCTAGCAACTTAGTGAAATTTACAGTAACTATTTGGGTCAAATCTATGAAGATTTGGGTTTGGTGGTCTAGAGGGGGTTAAGGGTCTAATGAGACCTTTTTAGATTAAATGGTCTATGACTTTAGATAAGGGCTAGTTAAAGTTTAAGAATCTCCAGGGCTGTTGAATAGTATGGACTCTCCCAACCCTACTAACATTTTCTTATTGTGTGCCCCCAGTTGGGTAGTTTCTCATTCTGGTGCCTCTAACCATCTTCTTTTTCTCACTTTCAATCTCCTCAGCTTGCAACCCATCATTATAAAGGTCTATAAAGATCTTGGGATTCATCATTTGTAACTTTTCAACCAAATTGGGTAACATATTTTGTACGATCATCCTTACCTAATCCTTCTCAGCCAATTTATTCTTCATCCATCCTGCCTTATTCATGAATCCGGTTAGGAGATATGAAAATGGTTCATTAGGCTTCTTCTTGGTCAATTATAAATCCTTAATGGATACCTTGAGCCTAGTGTTATAGTTATATTGCTTCAGAAAAGTAGTATATAGTTCCCTCTAATCTACTATAATAGACTTCTCTAACCTATTATACCAATTAACAACCATACCCTTTAAGGATAGTACAAACATCTTGGTAACTATAGATAAAGGAGCCTTAGTGGTGCTCATAGTAGTTATGTATTGACTAAGGTGGATCCTTGGGTCTCTAGTACCATCAAATTTTTATAGCTATGGCATCTTAAACTTATTAGGTAGCTTATCTTCCTTAAATTGCATCATATCATCAAAGTCAAATGAGTGTCTAATGCCTTGTCCTCTTATCATTTCCTCCATTTTGGACATCTTCTAGGTTAGCATTTCATCTGCTTGGATTCCATCTCTTGAACTAGTTGAAGTGATTCCCTTTTTGCCTTTTCAACCATGTAACCCTTAATGTCCTCTAATTTTATTTCCACAGCAGGTATATTCCTAGTAGCATTATCATTGTTAGCAGGTGGTGCACCTATAACAGGTGAATTGACCATAATAGGAGGTGCAGCAACAAGTGGTGGCATAAATCCAGCCAGAGCTTGTCTTAGTTCATCTTCCATCATTGCTCTCATGTCATCCATCAATGCCACTTTAACATCCTCTAGGGTCCAGTTTCCTCCCTCTTGTTGTTCCATTTCTTCTACTTGTTTAGTATATGCAGCTTCTAGGTAGAGTGGATTAATGGGACTCCTTTCCAATATGCTAAGGATCTCTTTTAGAATTGATTGCGAGCTTGAATTAGTTCTCACTAGTCTACCACCTTTCCAACCCCAAACATAGGAAGACCTAGATACATCTATGATGGCTAAAAAATAAAGTGTTAGTATGATGCATGTATGCATTATGCATGTGCCATGCAACAAATAGCAAGTCAAACAAGTCAAGTGTATATACATCCTTCCAACCTTATTCCTCCCATACACGTATTCAATGGTAAGTCTCATTTCCTAAGATTTTTAGTCTTGACTTTAATAAAAATAGTGGATATCAAGAACTGATGTGTATGTCAAATCTCTCAAAGCAATAAAAGTATAGAAATAACATTTATAGATATTAAAGATTAGCCCAATCTTTATTAGCCCAACTGCGCTTCTAAAGTATAGGTTTGGGCTTTATGAGATAGAAATACATCATGGAAACATTCACAAGCAACTTAGGTAATCCTAGGATAAGTTACTAGGCCATTATATAAGCTAAAGGTTAAGGTTCCCTTAGCAAGATGCCCTCCTTTAGGACATGAGTTACAAGCCAAAGTTAGAGGGGCCTGACATCCTTTGAAAACTTGAGAAAAGACTACCTCCTTTAGGATTTGGCTTACAGACTCTAGTAAGATGAGTCTGGTAATCTCTCTTGAATCGAATTAAGGCTAAGAGTGATGGTTAGCTAATTTACAATCCCATAAAGCTAGTGGAATCATGGGGCCATAAACCAATGCCATCGGTTAATAGGGACATATAGAATGAATGCAAGAATAAAATAATAATCAATAAAATAATTCTAAAGAATGCAAGTATAATTAGTATCTCTTATCCCTAGTGGAGTCACCACTATAGACTGCGGGGTTTAGTGTGCGCCCAAGATTTTAGCAACCGTGACATTATTTGAGCTCAAGGCTCTAGAGAACACACTAACCACTATCACAAAGACATGGCATGGAGATGAGGAGTCACTAGCTAGGGTAATAACTGCGATAAATCAAAAAAATAGTGGTACTCAATTCCCTAAAAGAAAGCTAGCACCACAACCAATATATTCTAGATATGAAATACCAACTTCTTTCAGTCTTGTGTTCATTTAGAATTCCTTATGTTCTATATCTCAATGCTAAGGAAGTATATTTCAGACCCTTCGCACGTGTTTCAGTCTGAGAGTGTGGAAGTGAATGAAGGCCTGATATACGAGGAGGAGCCAGTTGCAATAGTGGACTATCAAGCGATAGTTACGTTCGAAGAAAATCCTGATAGTTAAGGTGTTGTGGTGGAGCAACAACGTGGAGGAAAAGATGTGGGAGACTAAAGCTGAGATGCGGGTGGCCTACCCTTACCTCTTTCTTTGATGAATTCTTGTTGTATGTTCTTTTATTTGAATTTCAAGGATAAATTTTTGTAAGGGTGGAACATTGTAATGACTCGATATTTTAAATTATTCAAATATATTTTAGGAGATGCAGTGTCAATAATATTTTAAATTTTTATATATTATATAATTATTTGTGTGTTATTTAATTTTAGTATATATATGATTACTTATTTATTCATTATTAAATATTATTATCGTTATTATTATAAGTAATATTTATTCATTTTATGTTAAATATTTTATTACGTGTAAAAAATTATTTGGAAGTTAGCATTATTATTGTTAGTATTATTATTATTATTATTTCATGCATGTGTTTATGTGGTGTAATATATATATAGGGTCATAATCAAATTTTTTTGGGACATCTCTCTTTCTTTCCTTTTTTTTTTCTTTCTTATTCTTGTTCTTTTTCTCTTCTTCTTTCTTTCCTGTTTTTTTCCCTACTTCTTATGAGTTTCATAACCACCTATCCTTACTCAAGCCACCACTAACTGCCTCCACTCATCACCATTGTCTCCCCTCCTTCTCCTTTCCTTTTGCTGCTGTCAGAGTGCTTGTCCAATGCTGGAGCAGCAGAAACAGCAACAGCAATAACCAAAGCTTTGATTATCATTAGCATTGGTTCCGATGGCCAAAGCTCACATTTCTAGACTCTCTAGAATCCTCCAGCCCCGGGCAAGCCTATTCCAAACTCGGTTTGAACTTAGATCCTTCCATTTGTGAGTTTTCTTGAATTTTTGTTTAGGTTAACTTTTAGTTTTTGATTTTTTTTAATCTTTATTTCTTGTGTGTTTAGGCTAAGTGCCTTTAGAAATGTTGTAGAGTGTAGCTTAATCTATGCAAATATAATTTTTGTTGATTTTTTTGAATTATTTGGATTTATAGGTTTTGAGTTTTTCGACGAGTCATTGCTCTGGTGACCCTTACTGGAAAAATTTTATATTTTTTTGTAAATTTTTTATAATATTTGGAATATAGTTTGTAAAGGAATTATATTGAAAATTTTTTCCCGATTATTTATTGTGAATTTTTGCAAGTTTATGTGAAAAATCAATTTTTGGAAAAATTAATATAAATTAGTGAATTTGATGTTTTGATTGATATTATGGTTAATTATTATGTTTTAAGTGATTTTGGAATAATAAATAGTATTAAAATCATTTTTATGAATTATTTACTATTTTTAACTAATTAATAATAATTTTTGAATATATATTCAAATAATAAATTTATTTACTAATTTTGTGATTAAATGAATTTTTAACTATTTTTATCATATAATGGACTATTTAAATAATTATTTGTGAATTTTACTATTTAATTTTGAAAAATAAAAAAATTGGATTTTTATTAAAATTATATAATTTAATTAAGATTTTATTAACTATTTTAAAAATAATTAGCTTTAAATAAATTATATTGTGGTTTATTATTGATGATTATGGATTTTAATGATGATTATTATTTAATATTGATTTTATTATGACTTGTGATCCTCAGTTGGGAAATTGTGTAGTTCAGGGTCCCAACATGAGGCGTTGAGCATTTGTGGTTTTAGAAGTGTGTTTACATGCAGGATTGGCTCTACTTTCAATATAGAGATGTTAGTTTTACAGAGGAGACTCTACCAAATTTTTTGTAGAATTCTCGTAAAATGTAACGTCGGCTCAATCCTGAATTTTTGATTTTGTGGTCGAGTTGTGTCTAGATTAAGTCTTCCTTTAGAAATCTTAGAAGTATAAATTAGGTATTCGATTCTAATTTTGTTATTATTATTTATTTTTATAGTTGCACTAAAACTGAAGTGTATAGGACTAGCCCATCGTGTCTGTCTGGAGGAGTGCAAACCTATGAGTTATTATTTTATATATGCATTGTGTAAGCACCCAATTTTGGGGTGCAATTGTGCACAATTGCGACGTAAGCCCCTATGATGAAATTTATTCAAAAATGGAACTTGGTTGTCGATTTTTTGAACTTTAAGGACTAAATTGCAACACTTTTTAGGATTTGATTACAAGGAAATCAAATTTTCAAGGGTTTTAGGATCAACATTTAAAATGCCGATCAGCATTAGTGTAATACCAACCGGCATTGCACAATGCCGATGTGTAAAAGTCCAATTTTTTTATTTTTTGTGTATTTTTTCTTATTTTTTATTTATTTTTTTAGTGTTTTGATTGGTTAAAAATTGAATTTTTATTATTAGTTTTATGTGAAAATTTTTTTGACGCATTCAAAACAATCAAAAATCAAATATTATCATTTTGTTTTGGAGAGATAAGTCTGTTCCTCCAAAGGAGGAAGTTAGTATGCAGATAGACTTTGCATTTAAAAGCAGAGTCTGCATGCGTGCGAGGGGGGACTTTTTTTTAGGAGGATTTTTTACTCATAGAGAGACTGAGAGAAACACACACACGTAGATATTAAGAAACTTGACTGCGCAAAAAAACCCTAAAATCCAAAACGCTACTGAGAATGTCCTTTTCAGTCCATAATCAATAGCTATTCAATTTCAATGGTGATAATCCAATATGAGGGGCTAAAAAAGGGCATTTGCACAGCATCTAAATTATTAGTGTTCTTCTTCAATTTTATTCTTTTCCATTATTTTCTTTTTGTGATTTTTCCTTTTATTTTTGTTATTGTTTTTATTATTTAATTTCACTACTAATCTGATTACTTTTGTGTTTTTTTTGTTTTGATGTCCACATATGGATTGAGGAGGATACTGTTTGTGTTTCAACTGAACAGAAGGTCCATGGAATGCCATGGAAGAACCTGTGTCGTTTTCTAGTAGAATTTAGGGTTTTATCTTTATTTTTTCATTTTGGTGTTCTGTGTAGTTATTTTAATTCATGGTTGTATAATTGTTAAATTTTAATTTTGTACGTAGTTTGTAATAGCCCCAGTAGTGGGAATAGTAAAAGATTTAATTTTTTGCATTTAAAAATCAATTAGTAATTAGGATCGATTGGATAAAAATCAAATTAAAATCAATGGTGGCAGTAGTTTAATTTTGGGTTTATATGTAATTAAATTAGGTTTTTTAGAAATCATATGTGAATGTGTTTTGATTTGATTTTGTTATTTTTTTTTTATGTTTTTGGGCTTTTTATTTAGTTTTGGGCCCCAAGCCCACGCTTAGGCTAACCCACTTAATAAATAGGCTTAAAAATGATTTAGGGTTTTAAATGATTCAAATCAATTTAGGCCCATTAGGTTAATTAGACTTTAGGCCTACTTAGTTAGTTAAAACTTGTTTAGACTTAGCTTAACCCACTTAAATTCATTTCTTTTAAAATAAATAGACCTAGGCTCACATCTCATTTTAAAATAAAACCAAGTTAGACTTAGGCCCATTAATTTAACTTTCCTTTAAAATTGAATAGACTTAAGCCCATTTCTTAAATAGATCGAAATAAATAGATCAAGGCTCACTAATTAATAAAAATATAGGCCCACCTTTAGTCCATTTCTCACTTGTAAATAAAATGGAAATCTAGCTAACTTTTTAATAAAATTAACATAGTCTAGACTTAGGGACAATGCGATCTTGAGTGCATTTTTTATGTGTAATTTTATTAACTAAATGCCTAGGGTTAGAAGGATGTCAAATAGGGTTTAATAAAATTGCATGTAATTAGAGGATGAAATAATCATTTATAAAATTATTCTAAATGAACACGAGACTAAGAGAAGTTAGTATTCTGTATCCATAATCTCCTAGTTATGGTGCTAGCTTTCTTTTAGAGAATCGAGTACCACCTTTTCGATTTGTCCTAGTTATTACCCTGGATGGTGACTCCTCATCTCCATGCCATGTTTTTATGACAGTGGTTAGTGTTTTCTCTAAGGCCTTGAGCCTAAACAGTGTCGCGATTGCTAAAATCTTACATGCGTGCTCAACCTCGTCGTCTACACATTGCATATAGGATACATGATTATGAGCATTCATCTTTTCAATATGTATTTAAACATGAGTTACTTTATTAAATGATTTAGTATATTTTTGGTATACTTTTAGTATATCTTTAGTATATTTTGATATATATGCGACATATGTTTGGCTTATTCTTAATATATACTTAGTATATTTTTTGGTATATTTGTGATATCTTTTGGTATATATGTGGCATATATATATTTGGAATATTTTTAGTATATATTCGGTATATAATTGGTATATTTCCAGTATATGCTAGGTATATCAGTAGTATATTCTTTTAAAATGAATGTCATTTTGTGTTTTAATTATGCATTTTATTATTTCCTATAAATATACGATTTATTAATGGATATCAATAGAATGTGCTACCTAGTGGGATGTACTAAAACTGTGTCTATAGCAGTTCATTAGACTTTAGGGTCGATATTATGAAATCCTTTGAGGTGAAATTTGATTATTCAATTAATGAGAATTGTGGTGAGAGAGTAGTATGATTATGAGAACTCGGTTAACCTAGTGTCTTGGGGTCAATCACACTGACAATGAGACTGCGGGAGCTCAATTGACTTAGTGTCTCAGTGGCAGTCTACCATCCAAAATGGAATAAGAGAATTACTTTGAAATTAAGTAAGCCTGTATAACTAGTGAGTTTTATGATTGAGGTTGTGGATATTTTGGGTTCTATTTAATCATTCACTTAAATAAACATTTTTCTGCATTTATTATTATATAAAAAAAAGATTTTAACATTTATGTGAAATGTGTGTATATATTTATTATTATACTAATGGTTGACTGCATATGACTTTAAGTTATATGTATATATATTATAAGAATTCACTTAGTGAGGTCTGACTCCCCTTAATATTTTTTTACAGGATCTTCTTCTTCTTCAAACCTCCCTAGTAGTACTTTACGTTGGTTTTCTTCAACCCTGGCTAGACTATGTAAACTTTATAACTGAACTTTTATTATAATCTAGAAACTACAGTAGTAGTGCTGTAGTGTTAAAAGTGTGTTGTTTTGGTTTTTGAGATTTTGTATCCTTATACTGTATAAAATATTTTTGTTATGTATAATATATAAAGATTTTCTTTTATATTACATAAATTTTTAATTCTTGTGTATTTTTGTATTATTATTACATGTGTTTTTATTTTTAAGGCTTGCTACAAGTTTTGAATTTGAAAGAATTCCTATTCCCCAATGTCGGTCATGACTCTCGATTTAATTCGTGATAATGTGGTCCCAGACACAGCTCCTATTTTGATGCCACCTTATAGAATGGCTCCTATAGATTTAAAGGAGTAGTTACAAGACTTGCTAGATAAGGGTTTTATTAGACCTAGTATTTCTCCTTAGGGTGCACCAGTCCTGCTTATAAAGAAGAAGGATGGTACATTAAGACTATGCATTGATTCTAAAGAGCTAAATAAGGTGTTAGTGAAGAACATGTATCCTCTTTTGAGGATAGATGATTTGTTTGATCCACTTCAGGGTGCACAATTCTTTTCCAAAGTTGACTAGTGGTCAAGTTATCATCAGTTATAGATCAGTGAAGCCGATGTTCTTAAAATGGCATTTCACACTTGATATGGCCATGGTAATGTCCTTTAGGTTAGCTAATGCACCAGCTACTTTCATATATCTAATTAATAGGGTGTTTAGCCATTTATGGATCAGTTTGTAGTAGTCTTCATTGATGATATACTCCAGTATTCAAAGAGTATAGAGGAGCATGTATATTACTCGAGGATAGTACTACAGACAATAAGAGAACATTAACTCTATGTTAAATTCTTAAAGTGTGATTTCTAGCCAGAGAGTGTTGTATTCCTTGGACACGTAGTGTCTAAAGATGGTATTTGGGTTGATCCATAGAAGATTGAGGCAGTTTCTAAATAGCCCAAACCGACATCAGTCACTAAGATTTGATATTTTATAGGTTTAACTGGGTATTATAGGAGATTTGTGCAATATTTCTTAAGAATTACAACTCCTATGGCTCACCTAACTTAAAAGAATGTGAAGTTCATGTGGTCAAATGCTTATGAGAACATTTGAAGGAGAATTTTACCATAACTCCAGTTCTGACTTTGCCTAATGGAGTAGACAAGTTCATTGTGTATTGTGATGCCTCCAGAGACGACTTAGGTTATGTTTGATGCAGAATGGCAAGGTGATAGCTTATGCTTCGAGGTAGTTGAAGAAACATGAACATAATTATCCTACTCATAACCTAGATATGGTTGTAATGATCTTTGCTCTTAAGATTTGGAGACATTATTTTCACATAGTGACTTATGAGAATTTCATAAATCACAAGAGTTTGAAGTACATTTTCCAGTAGAGAGATATGAACTTGAGGCAAAAATATGGTTGGAATTGCTGAAGGATTAAGATTATGATATTCTACACCATCCAAGCAAGGCTAATGTGGTAGTAGATGCTTTAAGTAGGAAGTCCTCAAGTAGTCTTGCATATATTAATGTGGAGAGGAGATCTTTAATCTAATAGTTGCACCAGTTACTGGATCAAGGGTTGATGATGAAGATTAGTATATCAAGTGGATTGCTAGCTCAATTCAGAGTAAGATCAGTGTTGAGAGATAGGATTAAGGCAGCTCAAAGTCGAGATCCTATTTCAGTAGAGCTTGATGAGAATTTTTGTGAAGGGAAGTTCACTAATTTTACACTTGCTGATGAAGGTGTTTTATGGATTAGTGGTAGATTATACATTCCTAATGTGGATAATTTGAGAGAAGAGATCTTAGAGGAAGCACATCCTACAGTTTATAGTGCACATCCTATAATTTATAGTGCACATCCTATAATTTATAGTGTACATCCATGTGTCACTAAGATGTGCCACAACATCCAAGATTTATATTGATGGGATGGATTGAAGAAGGATGTAGCTGATTACGCTTTTAAGTGTTTGACATGTCAACAGGTGAAAGCTAAGCATCATAAGCCTTCTAGGAAGCTTCAGCCTCTTCCTATTCCTGAATGGAAATGGGAGAGAATTGCTATGGATTTTGTGACACGGTTATCTCATTCAAAGGATGGATACGATTCTATGTAGGTGATTGTGGATAAGTTAACCAAATTAGCTCACTTCTTATAAGTTAAAGGTACTTATTATGTAGCTAAATTGGTTAAGTTGTATGTTAAGCATATTATATGCCTTCATGGAGTGCCTATTTTCATTGTATCTGATAGAGGTTCAGTGTTTACCTCACAATTTTAGTAGAAGTTGCACGAAGCAATAGGCACTAGGCTTGATTTCAGTACTGCTTTTCATCCTCAAATAAATGGTCAATCTGAGAGAATGATCCAAACACTTGAAGATATGTTAAGGATTTATATATTGGATCTTGGAGGTAGTTTGGATGACCAATTGCCACTAGTAGAGTTTGCTTATAATAACAACTACTATAGTAGTATTAAAATGGCACTATATGAAGCTTTGTATGGAAGGAAGCGTAGATCTCCTTTGTGTTGGGCTGAGATCGGAGAGAGAGTGTTGACTGGACCTAAGATTATTCAGGATGCAACTAAGAAGGTTGATATGATCACAAGGAGATTAAAAACCACAGCTACCAAATAGAAGAGCTATGCGAATCTATATGCGGAGTTTTAGGTTAGAGATTTTATGTTTCTGAAGGTGTCTCCGATGAAGGGTGTGATGAAATTTGGCAAGAAAAGGAAATTAGCACCAAGGTATATTAGACCATTCAAGATTTTGGAGAGAGTGGGCATGGTTGCATATCGGTTGGCTTTGCCTCTAAATTTGTCTCAAGTGCATCTAGTGTTCCATATTTTGGATCCTAAAGAAGTACATTTTTGGACCCTTTACACGTGTTGCAACCTGAGAGTATGGAAGTGAATGAAGACCTGACGTATGGGGAAGAACCAGTTACGACAGTTGATTATCAAGTTCTTCAATTGCGTTCGAAGCAGATCCTAATGTACAAGGTGTTATGGAGGAGCAATAACATGGAGGAACACCTGTGGGAGTCCGAGGTTGAGATACGGGTAGCCTACCCTTAACTTTTTCCTCAATAAATTCTTATTTTTTGTTCTTTTATTTGAAATTCAAGGATGAATTTTTGTAAGGGGGGAAGATTGTTATAATTTGATATTTATAAATTATTAATTTAATTTTGAGATATGCAATGTTAATAAATATTTTAAATTGTTATGTTACAATTATTTTGTGTAATTTAATGAAATTCAAGTGTTAGTATTTATTTTATAATATCATGATTTTAATATTAAATTGAGATTTAAAAATTTAATTTATAGTTAGATATTATTTATTTATTTATTTAATAATATTATTATTGTATTAATTATGAATACTATTAATTTAGTGTATTTATATATTTTAATATTTTTGGTAAATTTAATTAGAAAATTAAAATATTTAATTTAAAAAAATTATTTTGTGTTTTTCCTATTTATTAAAAAAAAAACCTAAATTTCCCTTTTCCCTCCCCTTTTTCCTTCCTCCACCCCCCCTTTTTCTTTTCTCCCTTTCCCTTTCCCTTCCCCTTCCCCTTCTTTCTACATTTTATTTAAAAATTGCATGCCACCACCAGCCACCCATGCTGTCACCGCTCACCTCCTCCATAGCTCGGCAACTCCGCCTTTTTCCTTCCTCCCTTCCTCTTCCTTTCCTCTGCTGCCATTTCCCCTTCCACCTCGTTTTCTCTCACAATGCTACCGCCTTTTGAAGTTCACTGGCACTAATTCTGGCAACACTAGGAGCTGATACTGGACTTTTTTGAAAGCTCTTTCCTTGGGCTTCATTTCCCCAAGGTAATTCATCATATTAACGTCAAATTGAGCTTCAATTTTGTTAAATTGTAAATACGGTTCATATTTTATTTTATTGATTTTGGGTTCAATTGGTTTGAATTATGTGAAATTGACTTTAGATTAATTAAATTAAAGTTGTAAGCTTTTCAAAAACATGTTTAAAATCAATTTAGGAGATAGTTGAATTTTGAGCACTATTCCAGCTCGGGTACTATTCACTAGACTGTCCCAGCTCAGAAAATGTTTTTTATTTTTAATAAATTTTATTAGTTATTTTAAGCATGTTTCATTGAGAAAGTATATTGAAATTGTGTTTCGATTAATTATTATGAATTTTTGAAAGTTTATGTAAAAATTGATTTTTTGGAAAAATCAGTATAAATTGGTAAATTTTGTATTTTAATTGAAATTATTCTTAATCAATATTTTTTGGATAATTTCAAAGTAATAAATAGTATTAAAATAATTTTTATGAATTATTTACTATTTTTATCTAATTAATAATAATTTTAAAAATATATACTTAAATAATAGCTAATTTTTTATTTTTATGATTTGAGGGATTTTTAGCTATTTTTATTATATAATTGGGTAATTTAAATAATTATATGTAAATTATGCTATTTAATTTTGAATATTTGAAAATTGGATTTTTATTAATATTATTTAATTATCTTTGAGATTTTATTAATTAATTTGAAAATAAATATCTTTGATGTTTTTATTGTTTAAATTGTTGAATTTGGTATTTTATTGATTATTATGAATTTTAGTGATTTCTTTAGTATTTATTATTTAATTATTGATTTTTTGTATATTAGTTCTCAGTTGGGCAATTTGTGTAGTTTAAGGCCTAATCCTAGAAGTTAAGCTATTGAGAATATTTGAAGTGTTTTTATATGCAGGATCGACTCTATTTTTAGTAGAGAGATGTCTATTTTACATAGAAAATTATGTCAAATTTTTGGTAGGATTCTCGTAAAATGTGACATCAGGTCAATCTTGAGTTTTTAACTTTTGATCGAGTCGTGTCCTAGATTCAATCTTTCTTTAGTATTTCTAGAAGTATAAAATTAGGATTTCAATTCTAATAATATTATTATTTATTCATTTTTCCATAGTTGCACCAAGACCGAGGCCTACCGGATCAAGCCAATCTATTTCTTTTAGAGGAGCGTACAACTGTGAGTTATTATCATATATATGCATTGCATGCAGATTAATATTATGAGCATTCATATATGTTAATAAATATGAATTTAATTGTGCTCATTTCATTAAATTATATTTATTATTGTTAATATTATATTTATGATTTTATATAGAAATATTGAGAATATTTATTTTGATAATAAATGCTGTTATATTTGTTTTATAGTGAATTTTCATTATTCGATTTCGAAAGATTTATATTTGAAGGATAGTTATAGAACGTGCTACCTAGTGGGCTACATTAGGACTGTGTACGTACCAATGCACTAGATTTTAGGGTTGATATTATGAAATATTTGATGTAAGTTTTGAATAATTGATTTTTGAGATTTATGGTGAGAAAGTGATGTGATTGCGGGAGCTTGGTTAACCTAGTGTCTCACGGCCAATCACGCCGATAGTGAGACTGCGTGAGCTCAATTGACTTAGTGTCTCAGGGCTAGTCTACTGTCCAAAAATGGAAAAGAGAAATATTTTGGAATTAAGTGAGCCTACTGGCTAGTGAGGTTCGGTGATCCAGGTTGTAGAATGTTTTAGGGTTCTGATTCGATCCTTAATCCATAAATTTCTTCTACATTCATTATTATATAAAAGTAGATTTTAGCATCCATATGAAATGCATATGTGTGTATATAATAATAATAATAATAATAATAATAATAATAATAATAATAATAATAATAATAATAATTCACTCATTGAGGTATAACTCCCCTCAATAATTTTTTTTAGGATCTTCCATTTTAGATCTCCCCTATAGTACTATTCACTAGACTCTTTCCTCACTGGTTGATTTATGTAAATACTGAACTATCATTTTTCTTGTATTTTAGTAATCGTTGTATTAGTAGTGTTATTGTGGTAGTATTGTGTTGTACTTGTTAGAGATCCTGTATTTGAATCATGCATGAAGATATTTTTATTATGTGTCACGACCCAAAACAGGGGCCATGACCGGTGCTAGGGAACGGGAATTCTTTCAAATCCAGAATCCGTAGCAAGCCTAAAAATAAAATAAAATATGCAATAATAACAATAATCATATAATATGCAGCGGAAATAAAAATCATAATATTATTCACATCAACTGGATTTAAATCAAATCTCATCTCATAGATATATAATCTTTAATACAAATCCAGTTTATATATAATACATCTCTTTAAGATAAAATACATGAAATCTCGCATTAATACACAACTACTGCCGTGTCTAGATAAAATAAATAAGACTCAAGTAGATAATTTACACAAAGAAGCCGGGGCGGAAGAAATCCGGCGTATCGACCTGCTACTGAGGTCTGAGGATGTTGACTCTCTTGAAAAATAGTCAACGGAGGGGAGTCAGACCTCACTGAGTGAATTACTATAATATATATACATGCATACTAAATGACAATGCAGATAGTCAATAATACATATCTAATATGTATATATATAGGCAAATTCACACAGATGCAGAAAATCATTTTTATATATTTTATTGAAAATCATAGTTTATGAAGGATCACATAAAACCCTAGAATATCGCAACCTCAAAAATAGTGTTAGACAACACTCTAGCCGTACAGGCTCACTGAATCCAAATATATCCACTTAATCCATTTGGACAGTAGACTGGCCCCGAGACACTAAGTCAACCGAGCTCCAGCAGTCTGACTGCCAGTGTGATTGGCCCCGAGACACTTGGTCAACCGAGCTCCAGCAATCACACCCACAAACCACATCTCACACATCTCAATAATCATAATCAATCAATATCCACAAATAAGTTAGTATTATAGCCTAAATACTATAGGCGTACCGGTACGTACTCGGTCCTAGTGCTGCCCACTAGGTAGCACGTTCTATTGATATCCTTCATTAATAATATAAATCATTCATTCACAATTAAATGATGCATGAATTTAAATAAAACAACAATATAAACCATATATATACCGAAAATATACCAAACATAAACCAGGTATATTTCGAGTATATATACGTCAAATGAATTCAATCAAATCATAAATTAAACTAAAAATATATTTAAAAACATTTTAAATATATTTTATTAATAAAACATGTATATAATTTATAATATACCAAAAATAAACCAAAAGTATACTTAAATACAAATCGCATTATTTATGCATTTTAACCAAAATAAAACATATATTTCTAAATCATGCATCCTAAGCATATATATATAGTATAGTAACTCACCTAGTGCGCTCCACGAGACGGGTCCGACGGGCCTGGTCCACTAGCCCTCGGTCTCGGCACAACTAAACAAGAAATAATTAACTGACATCAGAATAAACCTAACAGAAATCCTAGAATTCGATCTAGAGTATTAAACACAGAATCAGAAATTAGGGTTTGACCGGATATCACGTTTTACGAGAATTCTACCGAAAATTCGACAGAACCTCCCCTGTAAAATGGACATCTCTCTACTCAAAAGAGTAGAGCCGACCCTGCAAAGAAACACACTTCGAAAATAAACACCACAACTCATTCACAACCCCTCGGTCGGACTCCAGACTACAATCTACCGACCGGGGTCCACAAACACAGAATAATTTCAGAAATACCAAAAATATCCTTAAAACCTAGAAATACATTTTATAGGTAGAAATTACATAATTAACCTTAAAACACAGTAAAAACTGATAAAAACTCATTTTATTTGAAAAACCGTTTATTATATATATAATTGAAAATAATTTACGAAAAATAGTTTTAATTAGTTAAAAATACTAAATAATTTGTAGAAATCATTTCTATACCTTAAATAACTATTAAAACCAATTAAATTACATTTTTAGATAATTTAGGGTAAAATTACCAAAATACCCCTATATATATAAATATACTTAAATTACTTCAAAAATTCACCAAAAATCATACAATTATCCAAAATTAATTTTCTTAACATATTTATTAATAATATTAATAATTAAACTCAATTAACCAATTAAATTCAAATAAAAACACATTTAACCTAATTTTCCCAAAATTACATAAACTCAAATAATTCAAAATAAATACTTAGAAATTCATAAAAATTCCAAATAAATTCCTATAATTCATTTCAACACCTAATTTAACCATAAACCCCAATTTCATAATTTAAATAATTAATTTCCGAAAATTGGAAAATAATATTAAAATATTTAAAAATACCCAGAAATCCAAACAATCTCTAAAAATTCTACAAAAATTCATACATATAGAATGAGCTACTAGGATCAACATTTGTGAAGGGAGTTTTCATGAATCAATCAATTCAAAGCTCAAAAAAATCAAAAACCCTAATGTGACCGAAATTGAAAATTCGAAACCTAAGCAATTCTAGACCATTTAAGCTCAAACCAAAGCTAGAATCACACTCACTGGACCTCAAGGAGTCGATGAAGACCGGCGGTGTCGAAAACGGTGACCGGAGGAGGGAGAAACGGCGAAGGGTCAATTTTCGGCCAAAAGAGGAAAACTATCTCGCCGGCGCCGGGGAAGAGAGCTGTTGGCGGCGGGGGACGGCTGGGAACAACGGTGGCAAGCTGGGAGGCACACCGACGATAGGTGACCAGAGTTGCAGTGGGAGGGAAGGAAGAATGGTGATGGTCGGGCGCGGGAGAGAATGAAAGAAGAAGAAGAAGAAGAAAAAAAAGAAAAAGAAAGAAAGAAAAGAAAAGAAAAAAGAAAAGAAAAAGAAAAATAAAGAAAAATAAAAGAAAAATAAAATAAAATAATTAAATAATAATAAATAAAAATTTTATTAATTTAATAATAAATAAAATAATGAAATAACAATAAATAAATAAATAAATAATAAAATATTAGGGTAATATATATTAAACCCTAATTAAATAAATATATACACACATAGTCTTTATTTAGTATTTTAAAAATACGTATGAGTCCATGCAAATCCGAAAATATATTCAAAATAATTAATACTAAAATATTTACGTGAAAATTTCCCCGAAAATGCAAGTCCCGAGAAAATTTTACGTAAAACACTGTAAATAATACACAGTATTTAAAATAAGTTTTAAATACATATTAACTCGTAAAAATATCATAATATATATACAAAAATTATTGACACTGCATATCCCGGTACAGTGTAAAAATATTTAAAAACACGGGATATTACAGTCTTCCCCCCTTACAAGAATTCGTCCCCGAATTCCAGAAAACAAGATCAAGAAGGAAAGAGATACGGGTAAGAAGCTCGCATCTCAGCTTCAGTCTCCCATGTATGTTCCTCAACTCTATCGCTGCGCCACAGAACCTTGACCATCGGAATCTGCTTCAATCGCAACTGTCGAACTTGATAATCAACGATCGCCACAGGTTCTTCCACAAACGTTAAATCTTCACTCACTTCTACACTGTCGGGCTGCAACACGTGTGAAGGGTCTGAGATATACTTCCTTAACATCGAGATATGAAATACTGGATGCACCTGTGACATACTCGGAGGCAAATCCAACCGATATGCAACAGTGCCAATTCTCTCCAGAATCTCAAACGGTCCAATATATCTCGGTGCTAACTTACCCTTCCTGCTAAATCTCATCACACCCTTCATCGAAGATACCTTCAGAAAAATAAAATCTCCAACCTGAAACTCCACATCTCTGTGCCTAGGATCTGCATAACTCTTCTGTCTGCTAACTGTTGTCTCTAATCTTCGTTTAATCACGGCGACTTTCTCTGCAGCATCCTGAACCATCTCAGGTCCAGTCAAAGCTCTTTCACCAATCTCATCCCAACTCAACGGGGATCTATACTTCCTTCCATACAAAGCCTCATACGGTGCCATGCCAATACTGCTATGGTAGCTGTTATTATATGCAAACTCAACAAGTGACAAATGATCATCCCAGCTACCTCCCAAATCCAAGACACACATCCTCAACATATCTTCCAGTGTCTGGATCATCCTTTCAGACTGGCCATCTGTATGAGGATGAAAAGCAGTACTAAAATTCAACCTAGTGCCCATCGCTTCCTGTAACTTCTACCAAAAATGAGAAGTAAACACCGAACCTCTATCTGACACAATGGACACAGGTACTCCATGAAGGCACACAATATGCTTCACGTACAACTTCGCCAATCTAGCAACAGAATATGTGGTTTTCACAGGCAAGAAATGTGCAGACTTCGTCAACCTGTCTACAATCACCCAGATGGAATCGTATCCATCCTTCGAATGAGGTAAACCGACCACAAAATCCATAGCTATCCTTTCCCACTTCCACTCAGGAATAGGAAGAGGCTGAAGCTTCCCAGAAGGCTTCTGATGTTCGGCTTTCACTTGCTGACACGTCAAACACTTAGCAACATAATCAGCGACATCTTTCTTCAATCCGTCCCACCAGTATAAATCTCTGATACTGTGGTACATCTTAGTGACACCTGGATGAACGCTGTAAGCCGTAGAATGTGCTTCCTCTAAAATCTCCTCTCTCAAATCATCCACATCAGGAACACACAGTCTACCACTGATCCACAACACACCATTATCATCAAGTGTGAAATCAGTGAACTTCCCTGCTCTGACATTCTCTACAAGCTCTTCCAGAATAGGATCTCGACTCTGAGCTGCTTTAATCCTATCCCTCAGTACAGATCGTACTTTAAACTGAGCTAGCAGTCTACCTGATCTACTAATCTTCATCATCAGACCTTGATCCACCAACAGATGCAATTCCCGGATCAATGGTCTTCTCTCAACACCGATGCGAGCAAGACTACCTGAGGACTTCCTACTCAAGGCATCTGCTACAACATTAGCTTTACCCAGATGATATAAGATCTCACAATCATAATCCTTCAACAATTCCAACCATCTTCTCTGCCTCAAATTCAGATCTCGCTGCTGAAAAATGTACTTAAGGCTCTTGTGATCAATAAATATCTCACAAGTCACCTCGTACAAATAATGTCTCCAAATCTTCAAAGCAAAAATCACTGCAGCCATCTCAAGATCATGTGTAGGATAGTTCTGCTCATGCTTCTTCAACTGCCTCGAAGCATAGGCTATCACCCTTCCATTCTGCATCAACACACAACCAAGACAAATTCTAGAGGCATCACAGTAAACTGTGAACTTATCCACACTATTAGGCAAAGCTAATACTGGTGCTGTGGTCAACTTCTCCTTCAACAATTGAAAATTATTCTCACAAGCTTCTGACCACTTGAATCTAACATTCTTCTAAGTCAAGCGAGTCATAGGGGTTGCTATCCTGGAAAAATCCTACGCAAACCGCCAATAATACCCGGCTAAACCCAGAAAACTCCGAATCTCCGTAACAGAAGTAGGTCTAGGCCATTCAGACACTGCCTCAATCTTCTGTGGATCAACCAGAACACCTTCTTTAGACACTACGTGTCTAAGAAAAGAAACACTCTCCATCCAGAAATCACACTTCGAGAATTTAGCATAAAGCTGATGATCTCTCAATGTCTGTAGTACAATCCTCAAATGATATACATGCTCTTCCATACTCCTAGAATATACCAGTATATCATCAATGAAGACTACCACAAACTGATCCACATACGGTTTGAATACCCTGTTCATCAAATCCATAAAAGCTGCTGGTGCATTAGTCAAACCAAAAGACATCACCAGAAACTCATAGTGGCCATATCGAGTGCGGAAAGCTATCTTAGGAATATCAGATTCACTGATCCGCAGCTGATGATAACCCGACCTCAAGTCAACCTTAGAAAAGAACTATGCACCCTGTAGCTAATCAAACAAATCATCTATCCTTGGGAGAGGATACTTGTTCTTCACTGTCACCTTATTCAGCTCTCTGTAGTCAATGCACAGTCTCAGGGTACCATCCTTCTTCTTCACAAACAAGACTGGTGCACCCCAAGGAGAAACACTAGGTCTAATGAAACCTTTATCCAATAACTCTTGCAATTGTTCCTTCAACTCTTTCAACTCTGCAGGAGCCATTCGATAGGGTGGCATAGATATAGGAGTAGTACCTGGTACCACATCTATACAGAACTCAATCTCTCTATGAGGTGGTAAACCTGGCAACTCCTCGGGAAAAACATCAGGAAACTCACAAGCAATAGGAACATCTATGAGTGACAACTTCTCCACTGACGTATCCCTGACCAATGCCAAATATCCCTGACAACCTTTCCTCAATAACTTCCTAGCCGTAATAACAGAAATAAGATTCTGAGGTGCTAAACTCATATCACCAACAAACTTAAACGCTTCTTCACCAGGAATTCTAAAAGTCACCTCTTTATTCCTGCAATCTACCACGACAAAGTGCTGAGATAACCAATCCATTCCCAAAATAACATCAAACTCCATCACATCCAACAAAATCAAATCAGTGAGTAATTCTCTATCTCCCACGAGAACTGGACAACCAGAAAGAACAATATCGGTGTCCAAGGAATCGCTCAGAGGAGTGGCAACAGATAAAGGAAAAGCCATCCTCGAAGCTTGCCAACAAGATTTAGAAGCAAAAACAGGAGAAATGAATGAATGCGTGGCACCCGGATCAAACAAAACCCATGCATCCAGGTAACAAACAGAAACAATACCTGCCACGACTGCATTAGATGCCTGAGCATCCTACTGAGTCAGATGGAAGACTCTGGCCTGACCTCAACCTCCCTGATGACTGGTAGAAGCCTGGCCAACACCTCTGGCACCTCCTCTAGTACCTCTGCCACGACTCTGCTGTGGAACAAACTGAGTGGAACTCTAATGCTGGGCTGGTGGTAACTGAAATGGCATGGGTGCAACACTAGCAATCGACTGCTGTGGGAATCGTGGAATCTACTGCTGCTGATACCCGGAATAAGGACACGATCTGGCAAAATGTCTTGTCTGCCCGCATCTGAAGCATGTCAGTGGTGTCAGATAACACGGTCCCTGATGGACTCTACCACAAGTCTGGCAAACACTGGCCGCTGATCCAGAACTACGACCACTGCTGCTGCTCGAAGCACCTGATCCGAATCTGAACGATCTATGCTGACCTCCACGGCCATGTCTACTGCTCCAATGCACTTGCTGCTGCTGTCTCTGACTCTGCTGAGTCGGACCTCGTTGCTGACTACTCGATCCAACATGAAAACTCGAATATGGAGTAGCCTGCAATCCACTAGACTGAGCTCCTAGCTGATAATAATCAGGCATCGCTCCCTGCCTAACTACTCTCAGCTCAATCTCCTTAGCTAACTCGATCACAGACTCGAGGGTAAGACCTGCTGTAGGCATACCAGCAAAAGCTGAACCCAAACCAGTAACATACGTAGTAACTGTGAAATACTGATCTCGCATCAAATCCTCAGCATATCTACCCAGACGAAGAAACTCTCAGGTATACTCCTCTACAGATCGATCTCCACGAGAAATACTGGTCAGTCGAAGACGATAGCTCAAACGAAGAGGCTCTGGATAGAATCTCCTCATAAATCGCTCTCGAAACTGAGCCCAGGTCATCGTCATCATATAGGGCTGGATCATCTGAATGAACCAATCTAGAGCTGGTCCCTCAACAGACAACTCAACAATCATGATCCGCTGGTACTCGATATGAGCAGTCCGAGTCCTAGTCTCAATCGCATGCAGAAAATCTAAAGGATCAGAAGTACCATCAAAAGTAATCCTGCTAACTCAGGCATAAAACAAAGCTGCCTCAGGGTCAGACATACCCTGCTGATAGGCAGGCTGAACAGGCTGAACAACTGGAGGAACAGGAACATCAAATTTAGGCTCAACAGGCTCCTCGTCTTGTAACTCTCTCTGCCTACGGCGACCTGCCGCTCCTCGAGGTCTACCTCTGCCACGACCTCTACGCCTAACTGGCTGCTCAGGAGGTAAAACCTCATCCTGAAAAGACTCATCATCCTTGGCCTCAACGACCGGTGGAGCGACATGTGCTTGCCTCCTCATACTGAAAGGACAAACGAAAAGATTCAGACAAAACAGACAATGGAGGAATAACACTGAAAACTACAGCAAGGAATACTTATCAAGACGTACTCGAACCTAATACACTGCAGTAGTTCAATAGAAAACACAACTCTAAAAACTTGGGCCTCGACTCACATAACTAAGCCCTGACACAGAACTCCACTCTGATACCAACTTTGTCACGACCCAAAACAGGGGCCATGACCGGCGCTAGGGAACGGGAATTCTTTCGAATCCGGAACCCGTAGCAAGCGTAAAAATAAAATAAAACATGCAATAATAACAATAATCATATAATATGCAGCGGAAATAAAAATCATAATATTATTCACATCAACTGGATTTAAATCAAATCTCATCTCATAGATATATAATCTTTAATACAAATCCAGTTTATATATAATACATCTCTTTAAGATAAAATACATGAAATCTCGCATTAATACACAACTACTGCAGTGTCTAGATAAAATAAATAAGACTCAAGTAGATAATTTACACAAAGAAGCCGGGGCGGAAGAAATCCGGCGTATCGACCTGCTACTGAGGTCTGAGGATGTTGACTCTCCTGAAAAATAGTCAACGGAGGGGAGTCAGACCTCACTGAGTGAATTACTATAATATATATACATGCATACTAAATCACAATGCAGATAGTCAATAATACATATCTAATATGTATATATATAGGCAAATTCACACAGATGCAGAAAATCATTTTTATATATTTTATTGAAAATCACAGTTTATGAAGGATCACATAGAACCCTAGAATATCGCAACCTCAAAAATAGTGTTAGACAACACTCTAGCCGTACAGGCTCACTGAATCCAAATATATCCACTTAATCCATTTGGACAGTAGACTGGCCCCGAGACACTAAGTCAACCGAGCTCCAGCAGTCTGACTGCCAGTGTGATTGGCCCCGAGACACTTGGTCAACCGAGCTCCAGCAATCACACCCACAAACCACATCTCACACATCTCAATAATCATAATCAATCAATATCCATAAATAAGTTAGTATTATAGCCTAAATACTATAGGCGTACCGGTACGTACTCGGTCCTAGTGCTGCCCACTAGGTAGCACGTTCTATTGATATCCTTCATTAATAATATAAATCATTCATTCACAATTAAATGATGCATGAATTTAAATAAAACAACAATATAAACCATATATATACCGGAAATATACCAAACATAAACCAGGTATATTTCGAGTATATATACGTCAAATGAATTCAATCAAATCATAAATTAAACTAAAAATATATTTAAAAACATTTTAAATATATTTTATTAATAAAACATGTATATAATTTATTATATACCAAAAATAAACCAAAAGTATACTTAAATACAAATCGCATTATTTATGCATTTTAACCAAAATAAAACATATATTTCTAAATCATGCATCCTAAGCATATATATATAGTATAGTAACTCACCTAGTGCGCTCCACGAGATGGGTCCGACGGGCCTGGTCCACTAGCCCTCGGTCTCGGTGCAACTAAACAAGAAATAATTAACTGACATCAGAATAAACGTAACAGAAATCCTAGAATTCGATCTAGAGTATTAAACACAGAATCAGAAATTAGGGTTCGACCGGATATCACGTTTTACGAGAATTCTACCGAAAATTCGGCAAAACCTCCCTTGTAAAACGGACATCTCTCTACTCAAAAGAGTAGAGCCGACCCTGCAAAGAAACACACTTCGAAAATAAACACCACAATTCATTCACAACCCCTCGGTCGGACTCCAGACTACAATCTACCGACCGGGGTCCACAAACACAGAATAATTCCAGAAATATCAAAAATATCCTTAAAACCTAGAAATACATTTTATAGGTAGAAATTACATAATTAACCTTAAAACACAGTAAAAACCGATAAAAATTCATTTTATTTGAAAAACCGTATATTATATATATAATTGAAAATAATTTACGAAAAATAGTTTTAATTAGTTAAAAATACTAAATAATTTGTAGAAATCATTTCTATACCTTAAATAACTATTAAAACCAATTAAATTACATTTTTAGATAATTTAGGGTAAAATTACCAAAATACCCCTATATATATAAATATACTTAAATTACTTCAAAAATTCACCAAAAATCATACAATTATCCAAAATTAATTTTATTAACATATTTATCAATAATATTAATAATTAAACTCAATTAACCAATTAAATTCAAATAAAAACACATTTAACCTAATTTTCCCAAAATTACATAAACTCAAATAATTCAAAATAAATACTTAGAAATTCATAAAAATTACAAATAAATTCCTATAATTCATTTCAACACCTAATTTAACCATAAACCCCAATTTCATAATTTAAATAATTAATTTCCGAAAATTAGAAAATAATATTAAAATATTCAAAAATACCCAAAAATACCCAAAAATCCAAACAATCTCCAAAAATTCTACAAAAATTCATACATATATATTGAGCTACTAGGATTAACATTTGTGAAGGTAGTTTTCATGAATCAATCAATTCGAAGCTCAAAAAAATAAAAAACCCTAATGTGACCGAAATTGAAAATTCGAAACCTAAGCAATTCTAGACCATTTAAGCTCAAACCAAAGCTAGAATCACACTCACCAGACCTCAAGGAGTCGATGAAGACCGGTGGTGTCGAAAATGGTGGTCGGAGGAGGGAGAAACGGTGAAGGGTCGATTTTCGGCCAAAAGAGGAAAACTAGCTCGCCGGCGCCGGGGAAGAGAGCTGCTGGCGGCGGGGGACGGCTGGGAACAACGGTGGCAAGCCGGGAGGCACACTGACAGTAGGTGACCGGAGTTGCAGCGGGAGGGAAGGAAGAATGGTGATGGTCGGGCGCGGGAGAGAAGGAAAGAAGAAGAAGAAGAAGAAAAAAAAGAAAAAGAAAGAAAGAAAAGAAAAGAAAAAAGAAAAGAAAAAGAAAAAAAAAAAGAAAAAGAAAAAGAAAAATAAAATAAAATAATTAAATAATAATTAAATAATAATAAATAAAAATTTTATTAATTTAATAATAAATAAAATAATGAAATAACAATAAATAAATAAATAAATAATAAAATATTAGGGTAATATATATTAAACCCTAATTAAATAAATATATACACACATAGTCTTTATTTTGTATTTTAAAAATACGTATGAGTCCATGCAAATCCGAAAATATATTCAAAATAATTAATACTAAAATATTTACGTGAAAATTTCCCCGAAAATGCAAGTCCTGGGAAAATTTTACGTAAAACACTGTAAATAATACACAGTATTTAAAATAGGTTTTAAATACATATTAACTCGTAAAAATATCATAATATATATATAAAAATTATTGACACTGCATATCCCGGTACAGTGTAAAAATATTTAAAAACACGGGATATTAAATTATGTTATGATATAAAATTTTTATTTTATAATAATAAGTGTTTAATTTTGGTGTATTTTTGTATTATTATTGCATGTGTTTTTATTTTAAGGCTTGCTATGGGTTCCGGATTTGAAAGAATTCTCATTCCCTATCGCCAGTCATAACTTCCTAGTTTGGGTCGTGACACCTCTATGCCTAACTAGCTGCTATAGGGGTAGAACCTCATCCTAAAAAGACTCATTATCCTTAACCTCAACAATCAATGGAGCAACATGCACTCATCTCTTCATTTTGAAAAGATAAAACCAACCAAGATTCATATAAACAAACAATAAACAGACACCCTAACGGTTACACAGGATTCTAAAAGCAACGAAGACTTATCAAAGACATGATCGAACCTAATTTGCTATAGTAGTTTCAAAGAAAACACAAGTCTAACAACCTAGGTCATACAACACTAAACTTAGGCTTTGATACTAACTTTGCCATGACCCAAACTGGGGAGTCATGATTGGTGCTATAGAATGGGAATTCTTTTGAATCCGGAACCCATAGCAAGCCTTAAAATAAAAACACACAGAAATATAATATAAGAATATCAAAGAATTTAAAACTTAGAATAATATTAAAGGAATTATTATATTATATATTAAAATATAACATACATAATTCTTTAAACACAAACCTTAGTAGCTTAGATATAAAAATTACATAAAATAGCTAGGGTTGAAGAATATTGGTGAAAGGGTCTACTACTGAGGTGTAATATACTGATATTTTAAATAATTTTAAACTGCATCCGGATATGCAGTGTTAATAATTTTAATAAATGTATTTGATTATTTAATTAGTTTGATAATTATTAAAGTTATTTTTAATTATTTTAAATTTCTTACGTAAAATTTTTCCAAGAATTTTATTTTTGGGAAAATTGAAACCTAAATAAATATTTATTATTTATGTTAGTCCGTTTTACGTAATTGCATGAGTCCATGCATGATTTTAATTTCATATTAATATATATGCATATACATGCATATATATACATATTTAGCATTTTAGGGTTATTTTTAATTAAGTATATATTATATAGTTTTATTTAATTAATATGTATTATATATATATGTACATGTATATGTATATAGATATTGTTATTTTTAAACATGTGGTGTAGGGGATTTTGTGAATATAATATTATTATATTATAATATAAGTTATTAAAGTTATATATATATATATATATATATATATATATATATATATATATATATATATATACATATACATATATATAAAGTTTGCCTTATTTACGTTTTGTGCCATCCCCTCTTCTTCTTCAAGCCCGACACCCTCTCCCCATTTTCTCGCTGCTACAACTCCTTCCCTCACCGTCGGTGTGCCTTTCGGTGAGCCACCACCCTCTCCAGCTCCCTCTGCCACCTGTAGCTTCCATTTCTGGCGAGTTTTGATCGTTTTTAAGTTGAGAAATCGAAACTCAAGCCCAACTCCATTCACCGTGATTCCGGCCACCAAATTGGATGTCGCCAGTCTCTATCTCTTCCTTGAGCTCCGATGAGTGCATTTCTAAGCTTGGTTTCACTTGATTTGGTCTAGATTTTCTTTGGTGATCAATTTTCATTTTTGACCATTTTGAGTTCTTGATTTTTTTGAACTTTGATTATAATGATTCAAGCTAAGTTTCTTTATAAATATTGTTCCTAGTAGCTCAATCTGTATCCTGTAATTTTTGTAGAATTTTTTGAATTTATTTTGATTTTTGTGAATTTTTTATTATTTTATTAATATTTTCTAATTTTCGTAAATTAATTAAATAAATTGTGAAATTGTGATTTATGGTGTTTGTAGGGGTTAAAATGAATTTTAGAAATTTATTTGTAATTTTTGTGATTTTTGCATAATTATTATGAATTTATTTAGTTTAGGTGATTTTTGAAAAATTAGGTTAAATAAGTATTTTGTTAAAATTAATGGGTTATTTGAGTATAATTATTGATATTATTGAATCATATGTTGAGAAATTAATTTTTGAGTAATTATATTATTTTTAGTGAATTTTTGTATAATTATAGTGAATTATGTGAAATTAAATATAACTAGGGGTATTTTGGTAATTTGGCACTAAATTGGTTAAACAATTAGGTTAAATTGGTTTTAATAGTTATTTGAGGTATAAAAATGATTTTTACAAATGATTTATTATTTTTAACTAATTAAAACTATTTTTCAAAAATTATTTTCAAATTATATATAATATATTATTTTTGTAAATAAATGAGTTTTTATTGATTTTTAATATGTTTTTTAGCGCTAATTATACAATTTGGATTTATAAAATAAATTTTGGTTAATATTTATGAATTTATCAAGAATTATGGATTTTTAATAATATTTTATTAAAATTAGGGTTTTATTGTAATTATTGGTAAAATAATTATTTTTAGTGTTTAAATACCTAAATTGCTATATGTTGATATATAAAGGGTATTTTCGGTATTTTTTCAATTTAAATGTGTTCTCTGTTTATCTCATGAATTGTGAACCTCGATGAGTAGAATTGTAGTTTGGGAGTCCGACCGAGGGGTTGTGAGACTGTATATTTTTGAAGTGTGTTTTCTTGCAGGACCGGCTCTACTTTCTGAGTAGAGAGATGTCCATTTTACAGGGGAGGTTCTGTTAAAATTTTGGTAGAATTCTCGTAAAACATGACATCCGATCAAATCCCTATTCCTAATTTGTGTCCAATGTTTTAGATCGAGTCTCTAGAATTACGTTAGATTATTTCTAATTTTGTGCTATCATTTATTTGTTTAGTTGCACTGAGACCGAGGCCTAGTGGACTAGGCCCATCAGACCCGTCTCGAGGAGCGCACAATTGTGAGTTGTTATTTTATAAATATGTGTTTTAGGATGCATGTTTTAGAGATGTATGTTTAAATTTTATGAAATATGCATAAATGGTTTAATAATTGCTTAGGTATATTTTGGTATATTTTAAATTAAATGCATGTTTTATTATTGAATTATACTTAAAATGTTTTTAAGTATATATATAGTTTATTTCTGGTTTATTTTGTATTTAAACTGAATTTGTTTAACATATATATACTTGAAATATACTTTGTTTATTTTTGGTATATTTCTAGTATATATATGGTTTATATTGTTATTTTAATTAATGTCATGCATCATTTATTTTATGAATGTATGTTTTATAAATATAAATGAAGGATATCAATAGAACGTGCTACCTAGTGGGCAGCACTAGGACCAAGTACGTACCGGTGCAATAATAGATTGTAGGTTAAATTACTAACCTATTTATGGATATTGATTGGATTGATTTAATTGATGTGAGATGTGATTTGAGAGTGTGATTGCTGGAGCTCAGTTGACCAAGTGTCTCGGGGCCAATCACACTGACAGTCAGACTGTTGGAGCTCAGTTGACTTAGTGTCTCGGGGCCAGTCTACTGTCCAAATGGAACAAGTGATTTTATTTGGAATAAGTAAGCCTATATGGCTAGAGTGTTGTCTAACACTATTTAAGGTTGCGATCATTTAAGGTTCTATTTGATCCTTCAGAAATGGATATTTTTCAGTGTTATATATATAAAATGATTTTGCTGCATCTGTGTGTATTTGCTTGTATATATATTTATTATATATACTATTGAATGTGTGCATCTGTGATTTAGTTATGTATATATAAATATTATAACAATTCACTCAGTGAGGTCTGACTCCCCTCCGTTGACTATTTTTCAAGAGATTCTTCGTCCTCAGACCTCAATAGCAGACCCTTACGCTGGATTTCTTCTGCCCCGGCTTTACTATGTAAATTTCTTACTTGATTTTATTTTTTATTCTAGACATTGCAATAGTTGTAGTTAAGTTGTGGAATGTATGTTTTATATATGTTTGAGATTTATATTTTAAAAGTTTGAACCGAGAATTTTTATTAAAATATTTTATATATATGAGATGAATTTGTGTTATTAAATCTATTGGTGGATTATTATTTTATTTATGAGATTTAATTCTGTTGCATAATGTTTTATTTATTTTAATTTATGTTGCATGCTTTTATTTTATTTTAAAGGCTTGCTACGGGTTCCAGATTCGAAAGAATTTCCATTCCCTAGCGCCGATCATGGCCCCCTGTTTTGGGTCGTGACATGAGGTCTAACAAAGTAGAATGCCCTGAAAAAAATATTGAGAGAGGTCAAACCTTACTGAGTGAATTATTATTATTATTATTATTATTATTATTATTATTATTATTATTATTATATATATGCATATGCATATGCACTATAAAATACAGGCATTCAGGCATCAATATAATAATATATTTATATTTATATTATATGATATGCATGCATTTCATACACATGCCAAAAATCACTTTTTCAATGCAATAATAAATATAGGAAAATCTTTAGGTGGAGGATCAGATCAGAACCCTAAATAGTCCGTAACCTCGATCACATAACCAATAGCCAATCAGCTTATCGATAACTCAAAATATTTATTTATCCAACTTAAGGTAGTAGACCGGCCCCTATTACACTAGGTCAACTGAGGATCCGCAACTCACTACCGACATGACTAGCCCCAAATACACTAAGTCAACTGAGGATCCGTAACCACCCTTTCCAGTAACCATTAATCTAAATATTTAATTTCATAATCAAATAATCAGATTCTCGACCTAAAATCTATTGTATTGTTGCGCAATAGCCTTACGTAGCCCCTAGGTGACATGTTATATGACTATCCTCCAAATCATACTTATATTATTAAAAATAATGAAATGTATAATTAAAAGCATGGTAGCATTCATTCATCAAACAATATACCATTTATATACCAAATATATACAAAATATAAATCTAAGCATTTAAATAAATAATTCATATTTAAATTCACATTATTTAAATCATGGATGCTCACACAATACTTATTCTATGTGCAATGCATATATATAATAATAACTCACAGGTTACGTGCAATGCAATAACTCACCAGAGTGGCCCGACTAGTCTAATCCTAAAGGCTTTGGTCTCGGCGTAACTAACGAAAATAATAATAATAATAATAATAATAATAATAATAATAATAATACATATTACATATTACATATTACAAATAAAATTCATAATTTAATAATTCTAGAATTCTAAGAATGACTCGATCTAGACACAACTCGGGTAAAATTTCAAAACTAGACTCGAACCGGTTGTCACATTTTATGAGAAATCTACCAAAAATTTAGTAGAGTTTCCCTCATAAAATGGACGTCTTTCTACTAAAAGTAGAGTGAATCCTGTGCAGAAAATTTACTTCTAAATAATCCATATCACTAATCCTCGAGTTAGGCCCTGAACTGCAAATATTGCCTAACCGAAAACTAATTCCAAAAATAATTCTAAAAATAATAATAATTACTAATAAATCACTAAAATTATAAAAATTCAATTAGATACCAAAAATCGATTTATTTAGATACTAAAAGCATAAAAGATGTATAATTTTCCAAAATAGATAGTAACATCCAATTTACAATTAAATAATATTAATAAAATAATTATTGAATTTTTTTTTTAAATTAATTACCATAAATTACCAATTATTATTTAAAATACTCAATTATATAATAAAAATACCTAAAACTTATTTAAGCTTTAAAAAACTTATTTAAGCTTTAAAATAATAATTAAAATTATTATTCAGATATATTTTCAAAAATTAACATTAATTAGCAAAAAAAATAGTAATTAATTTAAAAAAACTTATTTTAATGGCAATTATCACTCAAAAACTATCCAAAACCTATTAATTATCAATAATTTCAATTAAAACATAAAAATAACTTATTTATGTTAATTTCTGCAAAATTCTATTTTTTTGCATAATCATTCAAAAATTTGTAATAAAAATTCGATATGTAATTTAAATAAATTTTATTCATGAAACTTGCTCTAAATAATATATAGAATTGAATAAAAATAAGAAAATTTTCGGACCATGGACTGTGTGAATGGTAATCGAACTCGAAAATACATATTTTTAAATAATTTCAAAAAAATAATAAAAACAATATTTGAGTAGATCTTAGCTCAAATAACAAATAATCTAAATACCAAAACTTTAAATAAAATTATTTTCAATAAGAAAAATCAAATTAAACATATAGACATAAATATAAAATTGACTTTTCAGAGTCCTTACAGGTTGAACTACTTGAAACAAACAATGTATTGTCAAAGCTCGTAGCCTGAGCTTCAAAACGAGCATAAGCTCGATTGAATCCCTCGCTGGTGATTGGACTGCACTGTTCACATAGTGATGTCCTCCACTGCTACTAGTGCTATTATTGCCAGTGCTGTTGATGGTGGCGTGGTGGCAGTTTGGGTGGTGGTGCGCGGTTTTTTACAAAGAAAGAAAGAAAAAAAAAAGGAGAAGGAGAAGAAGATGGGCTACTGTAAAAAAAATGTTGCCTTTTCTCTCTTTTTTTTTAATAATAATAATAATAAAATACTAACTCTCCCATCAAAACCCTATATATATATGTGTGTGTGTGTGTTATAATTAATTTAATCTAATACAATTATATAAATAATAATAATCATAATTTATCAATCAAAACACTAATTCAATAAAATTATTAATAACTTAATAATCCACAAATAATAAATTAACTCACTTAATAATAATTCTAAACATAATTGAACTTTGAAATCCCAAAATAAATTTAATTTCATGAATAACCAAATACTACAATTTACTAAAATAAATAATTAGAATAATAATATAATTAAAATATTAAAATAATCATTAATAAAAATATTTATTAACACGACATATCTCATAATTTAATTTTAATAATTTATATGAAAATTTTGGGTCATAACACTAAGCTATAATTTTATTGATATGAGATATGATTAGATTGATTATTGAGATTTGTGGCAACAAAGTGGTATGATTGAAGGAGATTGGTTGACATAGTGTTTTACGGCCAATCATACCGGCAGTGATAATATGAGAGCTCGATTGACTTAATGTCTCGAGGCTAGTCTACTGTCAAAATTAAGAAGAGAAATATTTTTGAAACTAAATGAGCCTGTTAGCTAGTGAGGTTTAGTGATCGAGATTGAAGAATATCTTTGGGTTCTGATCCGTCTTCCACCTAAATTTTACTACATTTATTGTTGTTGTGAAGTGAGATTTCGAGCATCTGTATGAAATGTATGTATAAAATAAATAAATATAAATATATAAATATTATAATACTTATGATTGAATGTCTATGTCGTTAGGTTGCATGCGTATATATAATAATGATTTACTCAGTGAGATCTAACCCTCCTCAATTATTTTTTAGGATCCTTCTTGCTAGACCTCTCATAGTAGTTCCCTTCACTAGTGTTATAACCTGAATTTTTGAAAAATTATGAAATTAATTTCTAGGATATTTAGTATTAATAATCATTTTATTTATTTGTGATATTATAATTATTGGGGAAATTAAATTCTAGTGTTAGCATTTGCTTTATTATTTCATATCATTATTATTAATTTGAAATTAAAGTTTAATTTTATTGTTAATAATTATTTAGTTGAGTAATTTTATTAAATTAATTGTTAAATATATATGTATATATTTTGTGGTTTGAAATTCTTGAGAAAGATATTTTAATATTTAATATTATTTCATTTTTTCCTTTTGTACTTTTTAATAATAATAATAGTAATAATAAAAAGGACAAAAGCATTAAAAAATTTCATGTCTTCTTCTTCTTCTTTTTCTCTTTCTTTTTCTTCTTATTCGGTTCGTTGAGCTAGTAGTGCCCCACCCATCACTGTCTGATTGCCTAGCCACTGTGCCTCTTCACTAGTTATTAGAGACACCACCTCCTCCTCCCCCTAACTCCAGTGAGCTTCCTCTCTCCCTCTTCTTCCTTGATTTCGTGTCGACCAGTTCTCCTTCCTCATGCCGGTGACGATTCCGACATCTTCAAGCAGAGCTTCATAGCTTGATTTTCTCCTCTCATCTTGGGCATCATTTCCCCTAAGATGATTTGCTTACACAACACCTGATTTAGCTCAATTTTGATGATTTGAGTCTAGGTTTCAAATTTTTTAGTTGTTTCATTAAGTTTTAATTCAATTTTATTAGACATTAATGCTTTTGAGATTAAGTGTTGTATAGGTTGTGAGGTATCTAAATATTTTTTATTTATTTTTCTAAAAATTTTGAATTTTCAGGGCTTGGATTACTATTCATCCATATTGTTATGAGCTCAGAAAAAATGTTATATTTTTAATAAATTCTATTAATTATTTTAAGTATGTTTCATGAAGAAAGTTTGTTAAAATTTCATACCGAATTTTTATTATGAATTTTTGTATGTTTATGTAAAATTTGGATTTTTAGAAAAATTAGTATAAATTAGTAATTTTTATATTTTAATTGAAATTATTGTTAATTATTATGTTTTGGATAATTTTTGAGTAATAAATAGTATTACAATAATTTTTATGAATTATTTACTATTTTTAGCTAATTAATAATAATTTTTGGAAATATATTTGAATAATAGTTTTATCTATCGTTTTTAAGATTAAATGAAAATTTAGTTATTTTTATTATATACTAGGCAATTTAAATAATTATTTGTGATTTATGCCATTTGATTTCGAATACTTGAAAAATGGATTTTATTGATATTATTTAATTATATTTGGGATTTTAGTATTTATTTTGGAAATAAATATCTTTTATGTTTGTATTATCTAAATAAATTGAATTATGGTATTTTATGGTATTTTATGAGTTTTGGTAAATTATTAGTATTTATTATTATTTTATTGATTTTGATTTTGTTGGTTCTTGGTTGGGCACTAGAATGTAGTTCGGGGGCTCAACCCGGGAGTTGAGTCTTGTTATTATTTGAAGTGTGTTTGCGTGCAAGATCGGCTCTACTTTTAGTAGAGATACGTCAATTTTACAGGGGAGATTCTGTCGAATTTTTTGTAGAATTCTCATAAAACATGACATCGGGTCAGTCATAAGTTTTGAATTTTTATTGAATCATGTTTTGGATTGAGTCATTCTTTAGAAATTCTAGAAGTATAAAATTAGGGAATTATTTCTAATAATATTTTTTTCCTTAGCTGCTCCACGAGCTAGGCCTATCGGACTAGGCCAAGGTAAAGGAGCCCACTTGAACTGTGAGTTGTTATTATATGCATACATTACATGTAGAAAATATATTGTGAGCATTCATATTTTGAATAAATATATTTTCATTATGCTTTAATTCATTAATTGGTATTATTTTGATTATTTCGAATATATATATTTACATGTGATTATTAAATTGTGAAAATGGATGTTGTTCATATTTTATTGTGAATTTTATTATTTTAGATTATGAAACAATATTTTGGACAATAGTTGTAGAATGTGCCATCTAGTGGGTCATACTAAGACTGTTGTGCAACATGTTAGATATTAGGCTTTGAACTTTGATTGATTTCGAATATGGAAATAATGATTATAGTGAATGATGGATAAAAGGGTATGATTATGGATCCTCAAGTGACCTAGAAGGTACTCGAGGCCAATTAGCATCGGTAGTTGGACTGCGGATCCTCAATTGACCCTTTATATGCTAAGGGCTAGTCCACTATAAAAAAATTGGATAAAGGATATTTTTGGAGTTATGGAAAGCCTAATGACTAGTGATATAAAATGATCGAGGTTGCAAAAAAATTTAAGGATTCTACTCTGATCCTCCACCCAAAATTCTTGTACATTTATTGTTATAATAAAAATGGATTTCGAGCATTTGTATGAAATGCAAGTATATATTAAATATATATAAATATATTATTATATTGATGCTTATATGTCCATGTCTTTAAGTTGCATGTATATATATAATAATAATTCACTCAATGAGGTTTGACCCCCTCAAATATTTTTTCATGATCTTTTACTTTAGACCTCCATATTAGATCTCTTTGCTGGACTCTTTCCTCTCTGGCTAACTTATGTAAATATTGAACTATTACTTTTCTTATATTTTATTAGACGCTACAGTAGTAGTGCTTCTTATTATAGTACCTGATATTGTATTACACAATTATTTTGTATTTGAAGAGTTATATCAATATATTTTATTATATTGTAACATGAGGATTTCTTTTATATTATTTAAAGTTTTTAATTTTAAGGTATTTTTATGGTATATTTTGTATAATTTTTTATTTTAAGGCTTGCTACGGGTTCCAAATTCATGTGAATTCCCATTCCCTAGCACCAGTCATGACTCCCGGGTTTGGGTCGTGACAAAGTTGACATCAGAGTCTAGGTTTTATTGTTGTGGACCTAGGTTAGTAGAGTTGTGTTTTCTTTGAAACTACTACAACAAATTAGGTTCAACTATGTCTTTGAAAGTCTTTGTTGCTTTTAGAATTTCACGTAATCATTAGGATGTCTCTTGTAGTTAGTTTGTTATCTATTTTTTCTAAATTTTTTTTATCTTTGTCTTTTCAGAATAAGGAGGCGAGCACGTGTCACTCCACCAGTCAATGAGGCCGATGATGGTGAATCTTACCAGGATGAGGTTCTACCCCTTGAGTCGCTAGTTAGGCATAAAGGTAGACCTCGAGGAGCGGTAGGTCACTGTAGGCAAAGAGAGCTACATGATGATGAACCTACTATAATGACCCTTTATTTTAAATTATTACAATATATATTGAGATATGTAGCGTTAATAATATTTTAAATTTTATTTATGTATTATGATTATTTGTGAATAAAATTTATTATTTTACATTAAATATTTTCTTACGTAAAATAATTTATTTGAAAGTGTTATTATTTAAAAATATTAAAGTTATTATCGTTATTATTATTATTATTATTATTATTATTATTATTACTACTACTACTACTACTACATGTGGTTGAGTGGTGTATTATATATGTATATATATATGTATGTTATTGATTAGTTAATATATGTGTGTGTGTGTGTGTATGTGTATAAAGAGAAAGAAGTAGTAAAAAATAGGTCAACCATCCTTCCCCACCCATTTTCTTTTATTTCTTCTTCATTTTCTTCTTCTCCCCTATCCACCATTGTCGATGCCACCCAAACTCGCCACCTTCCTCCCTTACCTTCCTACCACCATCTCCTCACGTCAAAATCTGCTAGTTACCGTGGTGTTACTGTAGCACTGACCAAATTTTTGGTGGTTTTACCTCAAGTTTTTGGGCTCATTAGACTCCTCTTGATGTGTACTTCTCGATTCTTAAGTCATTTCAACTTTACGACATCCGGATTGTGATTTTTCTTCAATTTTAATTTATACCTATTTTAGGTTTTTATTTTTTTTAGCTTGATTGTGTTTGATTCTTGATAAATCCTTTTGGAAATGTTGTTATATGGAACTTAAGCTTCTCAAATATATTTTTAGTTAATTTTTTTAATTTATTTTAATTATGGGTAATTATTGAATTTTTAATAATTTAAAATGAATTTTTATTAATTATGTGATTTATATATTTTCTATAGAAATTATGATAAATTGTATATTTAATTTAAATTATTAGCTTTGAGAATGAGAAAATAAAATTTCACTAATTTTTAGTAATTTTGATTAATTTTTGAATAATATTTAGTATCATGTGATTTTTTAATTATGGGTACATTATGTTTTTTTTATTGAAATTATAGTTAAATTATATGTTTTAAATAATTTTGGAATAACAAATGGTATTAAAATAATTTTTATGAATTATTTACTATTTATATACTTGGTCAATATGTAGAGGACATGATGTGAGACCAATATTTTCCTGTTACGACTTATGTCACTAGTCTGGGTTCTTCTTTTGCTTAGATACCTACTACAAGCCTTACTCGCGAGTCTGTGATTGAGTTAGCCAAGGAGATAGAGTTGAAATTGATCAGGCAAGGAGCTGTTCCTAATTACTATCAGTTGGGAGGTGTTCAGTTAAGAGGATTCTAGAGTACTCCGTACTCGACTTTCCAGATTGGTTCAAGTAGTCAATAGAGAGGCTCAATACAATAGAGTTAAAGGCAATAGCCAAGATATTATGGTTGTAAGAGGCATGGTCATGGTGGACAAAATAGTCCCATTAGATTTGGTTTTGGTGCTTCTAGTAGTAGTAGTGGTCAGAGTTCTAGTTATGACAGTTTAGGATTAGCAATTAGCGCCTGTTAGTCTTGTGGTAGAGTCCATCAGGGACCCTGTTATATGGTGCCACTGACATGTTTTCGATGCGAACATGCAGGGCATTTCACCAGATCATGCCCATATTCTGGCATTTTGCCAGATCATGCCCATATTCTAGAATTAGTGTTATTAGATGTGATGGAATTCGATTTGATCCTTGGTATGGATTAGTTGTCTCAATACTATGTCATTATGGATTATCGGAGTAAAGAGGTGATTTTTATAATTTTGGATGAAAAAGAGTTTAAGTTTATATGTGATAAGAGTTATGCACCTTAGAATATCATTTATGTTATCATGGCTAAGAAGATGCTGAGGAAGGGTTATTAGGGATACTTGGCACTTGCTAGAGATAATTCCATGGAGAAGTTGTCTCTCACAGATGTTCCAATTGCCTAAGAGTTTTTGGATGTTTTTCCTAAGGAGTTACCAAGTTTACTACCTCATAGAGAGATTGAATTCTGTATAGATGTGGTCCCAGGCACCACTCCTATTTCAATGCCGCCCTATAAAATGGCTCCTGTAGAGTTGAAGGAATTAAAGGAGCAGTTGTAGGATTTGTTAGATAAAGGTTTCATTAGACCCAATGTTTTTCCTTGGGGTGCACCAGTCCTATTTATGAAGAAGAAGGATGGTACACTGAGATATATAGGGTATTCAGACCATTTGTGGATTAATTTATGCTAGTCTTCATTGATGATATACTAGTATATTTGAAGAGTATAGAGGAGCATGTATATCACTCAAGGACATTATTGCAGACACTGAGAGAACATCAGCTTTATGCTAAATTCTTAAAGTATGATTTTTGGTGCCCAAAGCTCACATTTATGGACTCTTTGAATCCTCTAGCTCCAAGAAAGCCTATTCTAAGCTCGATTTAAGCTTAAATCCTTCCATTTATGAGTTTTCTTAAATTTTTGTTTAGGTCAACTTTTAGTTTTTTATTTTTTTAAGCTTGATTTCTTAATTTTTAGGCTAAGTGTCTTTAGAAATGTTGTAGATTGTAGCTTAATCTATGCAAATATAATTTTTATTGATTTTTTAATTATTTGGATTTATGGGTTTTGAGTTTTTTGATGAGTCATAGTTCCAGTGACCCTTGCCAGAAAAATTTTGTATTTTTTATAAATTGTTTATGATATTTGGAATATAGTTTGTGAAGGAATTATATTGAAATTTTATCCCTATTATTTATTGTGAATTTTTGAAAATTTATGTGAAAAATTAATTTTTGGAAAAATTAATATAAATGAGTGAATTTGATGTTTTAATTGATATTATGATTAATTAATATGTTTTAAGTGATTTTGGAATAATAAATAGTATTACAATCATTTTTACGAATTATTTACTATTTTTAACTAATTAATAATAATTTTTGAAAGTATATTCAAAGAATAAATTTATTTACTATTTTTGTGATTAAATGAATTTTTAACTGTTTTTATTATATATTTGGACTATTTAAATAATTATTTGCAAATTTTAGTATTTAATTTTAAATAATCGAAAAATTGGATATTTATTTATATTATATAATTTAATTGAGATTTTATTAACTATTTTGAAAATAATTAATTTTAATGTTTTTGGTATTTAAATAAATTATATTATGGTTTATTATTGATGATTATGGATTTTAATGATTTTTATTATATACTATTATTTAATATTGATTTTATTTTGAATTGTGATCCTTGGTTGAGAAAATGTGTAGTTTGTGGTTCCAACCCGTGACATTGAGCATTTGTGGTTTTAGAAATGTGTTTGCCTGTAGGATTGGCTCTACTTTCAGTAGAGAAATGTCCATTTTACAGAAGAGACCCTGCCAAATTTTAAAGAGAATTCTCATAAAACGTGACGTCAGAGTTGATCCTGAGTTTTTGGTTTTGTGGTCGAGTTGTGTCTAGATCGAGTCTTCCTTTAGAATTCTTAAAAGTATAAATTAGGTATTTGATTCTGATTTTATTATTATTATTTATTTTTATAGTTGATTCGAAACCAAGGCGTATCAGACCAGACCCGTCGAGTCAGTCTAAAGGAGTGCAAACCTGTGAGTTATAATTTTATATATGCATTGCATATAGGATACATGATTATGAGCATTCATGTTTTCAATATGTATTTAAACATGAGTTACTTTATTAAATGATTTAGTATAGTTTGGTATACTTTTAGTTTATCTTTGGTATATTTTGATATATATGCAACATATATGTTTAGTATGTTCTTAATATATACTTGGTATATTTTTGGCATATTTTGGTATATGTGGCATATATATATATATGGAATATTTTTAGTATATATTCGGTATATTTCTGGTATATAATTGGTATATTTCCAATATAACATTTTTTTGCATTTATTATATAAAACCGGATTTTAACATTTGTATGAAATGCATGTATATGTATATTATCATATTGATGCTTATTCTAACTTCCCTCAATATTGTTTTTATATGATCTTCTTCTTCTTAAGACCTCTCTAGTAGTACTTTATGCCGGTCTTCTTCAGCCCTGGCTAAACTATGTAAACTTCATAACTAAACTTTTATTGTAATATAGAAATTGTAGTAGTAGTGTTGTTGTGTTAGAAGTGTGTTTTTTTGGTTTTTAAGATTTTGTATTTGGATACTATATGAAATATTTTTATTATGTATGATATATAAATATTTGCTTTTATGTTAAATAAAGTTTTAATTATGGTGTATTTTTATATTTATTATTACATGTGTTTTTATTTTTAAAGCTTGCTACAATTTCTGAATTTGAAAGAATTCTTGTTCCCTAACGTCGGTCATGACTCCCGGTTTGGGTCATGACAAAATTGGTATCAAAGCTTAGGTTATTAATGTTATGGACCTAGGTTGTTAAAGTTATGTTTTCTTTGAAACTACTATAATAAATTAGGTTTGATTATGTATTCGATAAGTTTTCCTTGATTTAGTTATTCTGTGTAATCATTAAGTTGTCCATTTGTTGTCTATTTTGTCTGAATCCCGTTAGTTTTATCTTTTCAAAATGAGGAGGCAAGCGAGTCTCACTCCACCAGTCATTGAGGCTAAGGATGATGAGTCCTACCAGGATAAGGTTTTATCTCTAGAGCCGGCAGCCAGGCGTAGAGGCAGAGGTAGAGGTAGACCTTAAGGAGCGATAGGTCACCGAAGGTAGAGAGAGATACAAGATGAGGAACTTGTAGAGCTAGATTCGAGGAAGCTGCTATACCATCAGTTGCATTGCATATGCATCCTATTTATCAGCATGGTATGTCTGACCTTAAGGCTGCATTATTTTATGCCAGAGTCGGCACAATGTCTTTTGATAAGATGCTATCTAGATTTTCAATACGCTATTGAGATAAGGACTCCGACTGCTCACATAGAGTATGAACGAATTATAATAGTCAAGCTATCTGTCGAGGGACCAGCTTTGGATTAGTTTATTTAGGTCATCTAGTCGCATATGACAATGATGACTTGGGCTCAATTCCGAGAGAGATTTATTAGGCATTTTTATCTAGAGCCTATGTAGATGAGTTACAGACTTCAGCTGACCAGCATCACTAGAGGTGACAGATCAATAGAGGACTACACCAGAGAGTTCCTCATACTAGGTCAATATGTAAAGGACATGATGCGGGATCAGTATTTTACCATTACAACAAAAATTACTAGACTAGGTTTTGCTTTCATTGGGATGCCTACTATAGGCCTTACTCTTGAGTCAGTGATAGAGTTGGCCGAGGAGATAGAGCTCAGACTGGTTAGGGAAGGAGTTATGCTTGATCATTATCAGTTGAGAGGTGTTGAGTCAGGAGGATTTTAGAGTACACCATTTTAGATGTTTCAGATTGGCTCTAGCAATAAAGAGGATTTTATCAGTAGAGCTAGAGACTTCAGTAGAGAGTACACAGGAGTAGTAAACATGGTCGTGAAGGATTGCATAGACCCGTCAGATTTTGTTATGGTGCTTCTAATAGTAGCAGTAGTTAGAGTTCAGGATACGACAATATAGGATCAGCAACCAGTGCTTATCAGATGTGTGGGAGATTCCATCAGGGACCATGCTACATGACTTTTAGAGCTTGTTTTAGATGCAGACAAATGAGACATTTTGTCAGATCGAGTCCTTATTTTAGCTATCAACAACCATTCCTGCAGCAGTCAGGCTTCTACCATGTAGCAGGGAGGTTGAGGTCAGGCAAGATTTTTCACCCTCACCCAACAGGATGCTCAAGCATCCAATGCTATTATTGTAGGTATTCTTCCAGTTTGTTACTTGGATGCTAGAGTTTTGATTGATCCGAGTGCCACACATTCTTTCATGTCCCCTATTTTTTCTTTGAAGTCATATTGGCAAGCTTCGATGATGGCTTTTCCTTTATCTATTTCCACTCCTTTAAGTGATTCATTGGACATCGACATTATTCTTTCTGGTTTTCCAATGTTAGTAGAGATAAAGAATTGCCAGTAGAATTGGTGTTATTGGATGTGATGGAGTTTGATATGATCCTTGGTATGGATTGGTTATCTCAACACTATGTCGTTATGGATTGTCAAAGTAAAGAAGTGATTTTCAGAATTCTAGATGAAAAAGAGTTTATGTTTGTGGGTGATAAGAGTTTTGCAGCTCAGAATCTCATTTATGCTATCATGGCTAGGAAGATGTTGAGGAAAGGTTGTCAGGGATACTTTAGTGGAGAAGTTGTCTCTCATATTTGTTCCAGTTGCTTGTGAGTTTCCTGACATTTTTTTAGGAGTTATAATGTTTACCACCTCATAGAGAAATCAAATTCTACATAGATGCGGTTCCAGGTACAACTCTTATTTTGATGCTACCCTACAAAATGGCTCCTGCAGAGTTGAAGGAATTGATGGAGCAATTGCAGGATTTGCTAGATAAGGGTTCCATTAGACCTAATGTTTCTCTTTAGGGTGTACTGGTCCTGTTTGTGAAGAAGAAGGATGGTACACTGAGTTTGTGCATAGATTATAGGGAGCTGAATAAGGTGACAGTGAAGTATAAGTATCCTCTCTCGAGGATAGATGATTTATTTGATCAACTTCATGGTTCAAAGTTCTTTTCTAAGGATGACTTCATGTTAGGTTATCATTAATTGTGGATCAATGAAGCTGATGTTCCTAAAACGACATTCCACACTTAATATGGCCACTATAAGTTTCTGGTGATGTCATTTGGGTTGACTAATGCACCAACTACTTTTATGGATCTAATGAATAGGATATTCATACCATTTTTGGATTAGTTTGTGGTAGTCTTCATTGATGATATACTGGTAAATTCAAAGAGTATAGAGGAGCATGTATATCACATAAGGGCAGTACTATAGACATTGAGAGAATATCAGCTTTATGCTAAATTCTCAAAGTGTGTTTTCTGGCTAGAGAGTGTTGCATTCATTGGACATATGGTTTATAAAGATGGTATTTAGGTTGATCTATAAAAGATTGAGGTAGTGTCTGAGTGGCCCAGACTAATAATAGTCATAAAGATTTGGAGTTTTCTGGGTTTGGTTGGGTATTATAGGAGATTTGTGCAGGATTTCTCAAGAATTATAGCTCCTATGACTCACCTAACTTAGAAGAATGTGAAATTTGTATGGTCAAATGCTTGTGAGAACATTTTTCAGTTACTAAAGGAGAAATTGACCACTACTCTAGTTCTGGCTTTGCCTAATGGAGAAGATAAGTTCACTATGTATTGTGATGGCTCAAGAGTCGGCCTAGGTTATGTGTTAATGTAGAATGGTAGGGTGATAGCTTATGCTTTAAGGCAGTTGAAGAAGCATGAACAGAATTATCCTACTCATGAACTAGAGATGGTAGCAATGATCTTTGCTCTCAAGATTTGGAGACATTATATGTACGGGGTGACTTATGAGATTTTCATAGACCACAAGAGCTTGAAGTACATTTTCCAGTAAAGAGATCTAAACTTAGTGTCTCGATGCTAGTCTGCTATCTAAAATAGAATAATAGAATTACTTTAGAATTAAGTAAGCTTGTATGGATAGTGAGTTTTATGATTAAGGTTGTGGATATTTAGGGTTTCTCTTTGATCCTTCACTTAAATAAACATTTTTTTACATTTATTATTATATAAAAATAGATTTTAACATCCGTGTGAAATTCATGTTTATGTATATTATTATATTGATGCTTGACTGTATATGACTTGAGGTTTCATGTATATATATTATAATAATTCACTCAGTGAGGTCTGACTCCCCTTAATATTTTTTTACAAGATCTTCTTCTTTTTCATACCTCCCCAACAGTACTTTAAGCTGATGTTCTTTAGCCTCAGCTAGACTATGTAAATAACTAAACTTTTATAGTAATCTAGAAAATGTAGTAGTAGTGTTATTGCATTAGAAGTGTGTTGTTTTGGTTTTTGAGATTATGTAACCAAATACTATATAAAATATTTTTATTATGTATGATATATAAAGATTTTCTTTTATATTAAATAAAGTTTCAATTCTTATGTATTTTTATATTATTATTGCATGTGCTTTTATTTTTAAGGCTTGCTACGGGTTTCAAAATTAAAAGAATTTCCATTCCCTAGCATCGGTCATAACTCCTAGTTTGGGTCATGACAAAGTTAGTATTAAAGCTTAGGTTATTAGTGTTGTGGACCCAAGTTGTCAGAGTCTTGTTTTCTTTGAAACTACTGCAATAAATTAGGTTCAATTATGTCTTCAATAAGTTTTCCTTAATTTAGTTATTCTGAGAGAGATTTATTAGGCATTTTTATTTAGAGCCTATGAGAATGAGTTACAGACTTCAGTTGACCAGCATCACTAGAGGTGATAGATCAGTAGAGGACTACATTAGAGAGTTCCTTAGACTGGGTCGATATGCAGAGGACATGATGCGAGATCAATATTTTGCCATTATGACATATATTACTAGACTGGGTTCTACTTTCGCTGGGACACCTGCTCTTGGCCTTACTCTTGAGTCGGTGATAGAGTTGGCTAAGGAGATAGAACTCAAACTGGTCAAGCAAGGAGTTATGCCAGGTCATTATCATTTGGGAGGTGTTCAATCAAGAGGATTTCATAGTACAACATTTTAGAAAATTCACATTGGCTCTAGCAGTTGTTAAAAAGGATCTTATTAGCAGAGCTAGAGACCTCAATAGAGAGACCACATGAGTAGTAGACATGGCCATGAAGGATTGCGTAGACCCGTTAAATTTGGTTATAGTGCCTTCAGTAGTAGCAGTGGTCAGTGTTTATGATATGGCAACATAGGATCAATAATTAGTGCTTATTAAATGTGTGGAAGAGTCCATCAGGGATTGTGCTACATGACCCCTAGAGCTTGTTTTTTATGTAGACAGACGGGACATTTTGTCAGATCGTGTCCTTATTCTAGCTATTAGCACCCATTCCCACAACAGTCAATTGCTAGTTCAGCTTTAAGTCCTTATCAATTGTTTGTAACTCAATGTCCAAGTACAACACATATTTTTGCCCAGCAAGGGTATGGCAGAGGTAGTAGAGGGGGTGATAGGGGTATCAGTCAAGCTTCCACCAACCAGCAAGGAGGTCAAGGATAGGCTAGAGTTTTCACCATCACTCAGCATGATGCTCAAGCATCCAATACCATTGTTACAGGTATTCTTCCAGTCTGTTACTTGAATGGTAGAGTTTTGATTGATCTGGGTGCCACACATTCTTCCGTGTCCCCTATTTTTGCTCTAAAGTTGTGCTAACAAGCCTTGATGATCACTTTTCCTTTATCTATTGCCACTCTTCTAAGCGATTCATTGTACACTAATATTGTTCTTTCTAGTTATCCAGTGTTAGTAGGAGATAGAGAATTGCTAGTGGAATTGGTGTTGTTGGATGTGATGGAGTTCAATGTGATCCTTGGTATGAAGTGGTTATCTAAACACTATGTCATTGTTAATTATCAGAGTAAAGAGGTGATTTTCAGAATTCTAAATGAAAAAGAGTTTAAGTTTATGGGTGATAAGAGTATTGCACCTTAGAATCTCATTTCCGCTATCACGGCTAAGAAGATGCTGAGGAAAGGTTGTCAAGGATACTTGGCACTTGTCAGGGATACTTCAGTAGAGAAGTTGTCTCTCATATATGTTCCAATTGCTCGTGAGTTTCCTGACATTTTTCCTGAGGAGTTACTAGGTTTACCACCTCATAAAGAGATCAAATTTGATATAGATGTGGTTCCAAGTACAACTCCTATTTCAATGCTACCCTATAGAATGGCTCCTGCAAAGTTGAAGGAATTGAAGGAGCAGTTACAGGATTTGCTAGATAAGGGTTTCATTAGACCTAGTGTTTCTCATTGGGGTACACTAGTCTCGTTTGTGAAGAAGAAGGATGGTACACTGAGACTGTGTATAAATTATAGAGAGCTGAATAAGGTGACAATAAAGAACAAGTATCCTCTCATGAGGATAAATGATATGTTTGATCAACTTTAGGGTGCAAAGTCTTCAAGGTGCAAAGTTCTTTTCTAAGATTGAGTTGAGGTCGGGTTATCATCAATTGTGGATCAATGAAGCCGATGTTCTTAAAACGACATTCTGCACTCTATATGGCCACTATGAGTTTTTGGTGATGTCATTCAGGTTGACTAATGCACTAGCTACTTTAATGGATCTGATAAATAAGGTATTCATACCATTTATGGATCAGTTTATGGTAGTCTTTATTGATGATATACTAATGTATTCGAAGAGCAAGGAGGAGTATGTATATCACTTGAGGATAGTACTGTAGACATTGAGAGAACATCAGCTTTATGCTAAATTCTCGAAGTGTGATTTCTGGTTAGAGAGTGTTCCATTCCATGGACACGTGGTGTCTAAAGATGGTATTTAGGTTGATCCATAAAAGATTGAGGCAGTGTTTGAGTAGCCCAAATCGATGACAGTCAGAAAGATTCAGATTTTTCTGGGTTTGGCTGGGTATTATAGGATATTAATGTAGGATTTCTTAGGAATTTTAGCTCCTATGACTCACCTAACTTAGAAGAATGTGAAGTTTGTATGGTTAGATGCTTATAAGAACAGTTTTCAATTACTGAAGGAGAAGTTGATCGTAGCTCCAGTTCTAGATTTGCCTAAAGGAGAAGATAAGTTCACTGTGTATTATGATGCCTCAAGAGTCAGCCTAGGTTATGAGTTGATGCAAAACGATAGGGTGATAGCTTATTCTTTGAGGTAGTTGAAGAAGCATGAATAAAATTATCCTACTCATGACCTAGAGATGGCAGTAGTGATCTTTGCTCTCAAGATTTAAAGACATTATTTGTATGGGTGAACTTATAATATTTTCATAGATCATAAGAGCTTAAAGTACATTTTCGAGTAGAGAGAATTGAACTTGAGGCAGAAGAGATGGTTAGAAATCCTAAAGGATTTTGACTGTGATATCCTTTATCATTTAGGCAAGGCTACTGTGGTAGTAGATGCCTTGAGTAGGAAGTCCTCAAGTAGTCTTACTCATATTAGTATGGAGAGGAGACCTTTAATCCAAGAGTTACATGAGTTAGTGGATCAAGGTCTGATGATGAGGATTAGCATATCAGGAGGACTGTTAGCTCAGTTTAGAATCTGATCAATGTTGAGAGATAGGATTAAGGTAGCTCAGAGTCGAGATCTTATTCTACTAGAGCATAAGGAGAATGTTCGTGAAGGGAAGTTCACTGATTTTACGCTTGATGATGAAGGTGTTTTGTAGATCAGTGGTAGATTATGTGTTCCTGATGTGGATAGTTTAAAAGAAGAGATCCTTTAGGAAGTGCATTCTACAGCTTATAGTGTACATCTAGGTGTTACCAAGATATACCACATCATATAAGATTTGTACTAGTGGAATGGATTGAAGAACGATGTAACTGATTATGTTTCTAAGTGTTTGATGTGTCAACAGGTGAAAGCTAAGCATTATAAACCTTTTAGGAAGCTTCAGCCTCTTCCTATTCCTGAGTGGAAGTAAGAGAGAGTTGCTATGGATTTTATGGCATGGTTACTTCATTCAAAGGATGGATATGATTCCATCTAGGTGATTGTGGATAGGTTAATCAATTTAGCTCACTTCTTGCCAGTTAAAACCATTTATTCTATAGCTAAGTTGGTTAAGTTGTATGTTAAGCATATTGTGTTCCTTTATGGAGTGCCTGTGTCTATTGTATCTAATAGAGGTTCAGTGTTTACTTCTCAATTTTGGCAAAAGTTGCAAGAAGCAATGGGCATAAGGCTTGATTTTAGTACTACTTTTCACCCTCAGATATATGGTTAATCTAAGAGGATAGCCTAGACACTTGAGGATATGTTGAGGATGTTTGTATTGGATCTTAGAGGTAGCTAGGATTATCATTTGCCACTTGTAGAGTTTACATATAATAACAACTATCATAGCAGTATTAAGATGGCATCATATGAGGCTTTGTATGGAAGGAAGTGTAGATTCCCTTTGTGATGGGATGAGATTGGAGAGAGAGCATTGATTGGACCTGAGATGGTTCAGGATGTAGCTGAGAAGGTTGTTGTGATTATAAGGAGATTAGAGACCATAGTTAGCAAACAAAAGAGCTATGAAGATACGAAGTGCAGAGATGTGGAGTTTCAGGTTGGAGACTAAATGTTTTTGAAGGTGTCTCTAATGAAGGGTGTGATGAGGTTTGGAAAGAAGGGGAAATTAGCACCAAGATATATTGGACTGTTTGAGATTCTGGAGAGAGTGGGCATGGTTGCATATTGGTTGGCTTTGCCTCCAAATTTATCTCAAGTGCATCCAGTGTTCCATATCTCGATGCTAAGGAAGTATATTTAAGACCCTTCGCACATGTTGCAGCCTAAGAGTATGGAAGTGAATGAAGACCTAACGTATGAGCAAGAGCCAATTACAATAGTGGACTATCAAATTCAATAGTTACGTTCAAAGCAAAACCTAATAGTGAAGGTGTTGTGGTGGAGGAACAACGTGGAGGAGCACACATGGGAGACTAAAGCCGAGATGTCAGTGGCCTACCCTTACCTCTTTCCTTGATGAATTCTTGTTGTTTGTTCTTTTATTTGAAATTCGAGGATGAATTTTTATAAGGGGTGAAGATTGGAATCACCTGATATTTTAAATTATTAAAATATATTTTAGGATATGCAATGTCAATAATATTTTAAATTTTTATATATTATATAATTATTTGTGTTATTTAATTTTAGTATATATATGATTATTTATTTATTCATTATTAAATATTATTATCATTATTATTGCGAGTAATATTTATTCATTTTGTGTTAAATATTTTTTTATGTGTAAAAAATTATTTGGAAGTTAGTATTATTATTATTATTATCATCATCATCATCATCATCATCATTGATGTTATTATTGTTATTATTATTAGTCTTATTACTTCATGCGTGTGTTTATATGGTGTATTATATATATATATATATATATATATATATATATATATATATATATATATTATATGGGGTCAAAATCAAATTTTTTCGGGACATCTCTCTTTCCCTCCTTTTCTTTTTTCTTTCTTTTTCTTTTTCTTTTTCTTTTTCTCTTCTTTTTTTCTTTCTCATTTTCCCTACTTCTTATGAGTTTCATAACCACCTAGCCTCGCTAGAGCCATCGCCAACTGCCTCCACTCACCACCATAATCTCCCCTCCTTTTCCTCTCCCTTTACCGTTGTTAGAGTGCCTTTGCAATGCCAGAGCAGCAAAAACAATAGCAGCAGCAACCGAATCTTCGATCATCGTCAGCGTTGATTCCGATGGCTAAAGCTCACATTTCTAGACTATTTAGAATCCTCTAGCTCTGGGCAAGCCTATTCCAAGCTCGGTTTGAGCTTAGATCCTTCCATTTTGTGAGTTTTCTTGAATTTTTATTTAGGTCAACTTTTAGTTTTTGATTTTTTAAGCTTGATTTCTTGTGTTTTAGGCTAACTGTCTTTAGAAATGTTGTAAAGTGTGGCTTAATCTATGCAAATATAATGTTTGTTGATTTTTTTGAATTATTTGGATTTATAGGTTTTGAGTTTTTTGACGAATCATTGTTATGGTAACCCTTGCCAAAAAAATTTTGTATTTTTTTGTAAATTTTTTATGATATTTGGAATTTAGTTTATGAAGGAATTATATTGAAAATTTTGTTCCGATTATTTATTGTGAATTTTTGAAAATTTCTATGGAAAATTAATTTTTGGAAAAATTAGTATAAATTAGTGAATTTGATGTTTCAATTGATATTATGGTTAACTAGTATGTTTTAAGTGATTTTGGAATAATAAATAGCATTAAAATAATTTTTTACGAATTATTTACTATTTTTAACTAATTAATAATAATTTTTGAAAATATATTCAAATAAGAAATTTTTTTACTATTTTTGTGATTAAATGAATTTTTAACTATTTTTATTTTATATTTTGACTATTTGAATAATTATTTGTGAATTTTACTATATAATTTTGAAAATTTGAAAAATTGGATTTTTATTAATATTATATAATTTAATTGAGATTTTATTAACTATTTTGAAAATAATTAGCCTTAATGTTTTTGGTATTTAAATAAATTATATTGTGGTTTATTATTGATTATTATGGATTTTAATGATTTTTATTATATATTATTATTTAATGTTGATTTGATTATGAATTGTGATCCTTAGTTAGGAAATTATGTAGTTCGGGGTCCCAACCCGAGGCGTTGAGCACTTATGGTCTTAAAAGTGTGTTTATTTGCAAGATTGACTCTACTTTCAGTAGATAGATGTCAGTTTTACAGAGGAGACATTGTCGAATTTTCGATAGAATTCTCATAAAATGTGACAACGGGTCAATCTTGATTTTTTGGTTTTGTGATCGATTTGTGTCTAGATCGAGTCTTCTTTTAGAATTCTTAGAAGTAGAAATTAGGTATTCAATTATGATTTTGTTATTATTATTTATTTTTATAGTTGAGTCAAGAGCGAGGCGTATTAGACTAGGCTCATCGAGTCTGTTTAGAGGAGCGCAAACTTGTGAGTTATTATTTTATATATGCATTGTATAAAAGATACATGATTATGAGCATTCATGTTTGCAATATGTATTTAAATATGAGTTACTTTATTAAATGATTTAGTATATTTTTAGTATACTTTTAGTATATATTTGGTATATTTTGATAAATATGCGACATATGTTTGGCATATTCTTAATATATACTTGGTATATTTTTGGTATATACGTGGCATATATATATTTGGAATATTTTTAGTATATATTCAGTATATTTCTAGTATATAATTAGTATATTTCGAGTATATGCTTGGTATATCAATAGTATATTCTTCTAAAATGAATGCCATTTTTTGTTTTAATTATGCATTTTATTATTTCCCATAAATATACAATTTATTGAAGGATATCAATAGAATGTGCTACCTAGTGGGCTGCACTAGGACTGTGTATATACCAATTTGTTAGACTTTAGGGTCGATATTATGAAATCATTTGAGTAAAATTTGATTATTCAATTAATGAGAATTGTGGTGAGAGAGTAGTGTGATTGTAGGACCTTGGTTGACCTAGTGTCTTGGTGCCAATCACACTGACAGCGAGATTATGGGAGCTTGGTTGACTTAGAGTCTTAGTGCCAGTCTACTGTCCAAAATGGAATAAGTGAATTACTTTGGAATTAATTAAGCCTGTATGTCTAGTGAGTTTTATGATTGAGGTTGCAAATATTTAGGCTTCTATTTGATCCTTCACTTAAATAAACATTTTTCTGCATTTATTATTATATAAAAATAGATTTTAAAATCTATGTGAAATGCGTGTATATGTATATTATTATACTGATGCTTGACTGTATATGACTTTAGGTTGCATGTATATATATTATAATAATTCACTCAATGACATCTGACTCCCCTCAATATTTTTTTTACAGGATCTTCTTTTCTTCAAACCTCCCCAGTAGTACTTTATGCTGGTCTGTTTCAGCCTTGGCTAGACTATGTAAACTTTATAACTAAACTTTTATTATAATCTAGAAACTGTAGTAGTAGTGTTGTTGCGTTAGAAATGTGTTATTTTAGTTTTTGAGATTCTATATTCGGATATTTTATGAAATATTTTTATTATGTATGACATATAAAGATTTGCTTTTATATTAAATAGAGTTTTAATTCTAGTGTATTTTGATATTATTATTGCATGTGTTTTTTTTAAAGGCTTGCTACAGGTTCCGGATTTGAAAAAATTCCCATTCCTTAGCATCGGTCATGACTCCCAGTTTGGGTCATGAAAAAGTTAGTATCAGAGCCTAGGTTATTAGTGTTGTGGACCTAGGTTTTTAGAGTTGTGTTTTCTTTAGAACTACTACAGTAAATTAGGTTTGATTATGTCTTTGATAAGTTTTCCTTGATTTAGTTATTCCACGTAATCGTTAGGTTGTCTATTTGTTATTTGTTTTTTCTAAATCCTGTTGGTTTTTATCTTTTCAAAACAAGGAGGTAAGCGCATGTCACTTTACCAGTCATTGAGGCTGAGGATGATGAGTACTACCAGGATGAGGTTTTACCTCCAGAGTTACCAGTAAGGCATAAAGGTAGAGGTAGAGTAGACCTTGAGGAGCAATAGGTCGTCATAGGCTGAGAGAGCTATAGGATGAGGAACCTATAAAGCCAAATTCGAGGAAGCTGCTATACCTTGTAGTTGCATCACAGATGCAACTTGTCTATCAGCAGGGTATGTCTAACCCTAAGGCAGCATTGTTTTACGCCAGAGTCGACATGATATCTTTTGACTGGACATCAGAACCTCTAGATTTTTTGCACGCTATTAAGACGAGGACTCAAACTGCTCACATCGAGTATCAGCGGATTATAATAGTTGAGCTGTCTATTGAGGGACTAACCCTAGATTGGTTTATTCAGGTTATCCAGCTGCACATGACGACAATGACTTGGCTCTATTCTGAGAGAGATTTATTAGGCATTTTTATCTAGAGGCTATACGGATGAGTTACAGACTTTGGCTGACCAATATCATTAGAGGTGACAGATCATTAAAGGACTACACTAGAGAGTTCCTCAGACTGGGCCAATATGCATAGGACATGATGCAAGATTAGTATTTTGCTGTTATGACATATGTTACTAGACTAGGTTTTGCATTCACTGGGATGCCTACTATAGGCCTTACTCTTGAGTCAGTGATAGAGTTGGCCAATGATATAGAGCTTAGACTGGTCAGGCAAGGAGTTGTGCCTGATCATTATTAGTTGGGAGGTGTTCAGTTAAGAGGATTTCAGAGTACACCATTTTAGACGTTGTGGATTGGCTCTAGTAGTTGTTAGAAAGGATCTTATTAGCAAAGCCAAAGACCTTAGCCAAAGAGTCCATAAGAGTAGTAGACATGGCCATAAAGGATTACGCATACCCATCATATTTGGTTTTGGTGCTTCTAGTTATAGCAGTGGTCAGAGTTTAGGATACAGAAGCACAGGATCAGTAGCTAGTGCTTGTCAGATGTGTAGGAGAGTCCATCAGGGACCATGCTACATAACTCCTTCAACTTGTTTTAGATGCAGACAAATGGGACATTTTGTCATATCATTTCCTTATTCTGGCTATCAGCAGCAGTTCCTATAGCAATCATTTACTAGTTCAGCTCCAAGTCCTTATCAACTGCCTCCGGCTCAGTATCCAAGTATAACACAGATTATTGCCCATCTGAGGCATGGCAGAGGTAGTAGAGGGGGTGCTAAGGGTATCAGTAAGGCTTCCACTAACCAATAAAGAGGTTGAGGTCAGGCCAGAATTTTCACCCTCACCTAGCAGGATGCTCAAGCATCCAATGCTACTATTATAGGTATTCTTCTGATCTGTTACTTGGATGCTAGAGTTTTGATTGACCTATATGCCACACATTCTTTTGTGTCCCCTATTTTTTCTTTCAAGTCATATTGGCAAGCTTTGATGATGGCTTTTCCTTTATCTATTGCCACTCCTCTAAGCGATTCATTGGACACCGATGTTGTTATTTCTAGTTGTCCAATATTAGTGGGAGACAAAGAATTTCCAATGGAATAGGTGTTGTTGGATGTGATAGAGTTCAATGTGATCCTTGGTATGGATTAGTTATCTCAGCACTATGTCATTGTGGATTGTCGACGTAAAGGTTGTCAGGGATAATTAGCACTTGTCATTTCCTCTATCACGGTTAGGAAGATGCTGAGGAAACGTTGTCAGGGATACTTCAGTGGAGAAGTTATCTCTCACATATGTTCTAATTGCTTGTGAGTTTCCTAAGATTTTTCCTGAGGAGTTACCAGGTTTACCACCTCATAGAGAGATCAAATTCTGCATAGATGTGGTTCTAGGTACAACTCCTATTTAAATGTTTCCCTACAAAATGGCTCCTAAAAAGTTAAAGGAATTAAAGGAGCAGTTGTAGGATTTACTAGATAAGGGTTTCATTAGACCTAGTGTTACTCCTTGGGGTGCACCAGTCCTGTCTGTGAAGAAGAAGGATAGTACACTGAGACTGTACATAGATTACAGAGAGCTAAATAAGGTGACAATAAAGAACAAGTATCCTTTCCCAAGGATAGATTATCTATTTGATCAACTTTAGGGTGCAAAGTTCTTTTCTAAGATTGACTTGAGGTCAAGTTATCATCAATTATGGATCAGTGAAGCCGATGTTCTTAAAATGACATTTCACTCTTGAAATGACCACTATGAGTTTTTAGTGATGTCATTTAGTTTGACTAATGCACCAGCTGCTTTTATGGATATAATGAGTAGGGTATTCAAATCATTTATGGATCAGTTTATGGTAGTATTCATTGATGATATACTAGTGTATTCGAAGAGTATGGAGGAGCATGTATATCACTTGAGGACAGTACTGTAGACATTGAGAGAACATCGGCTTTATGCTAAATTCTTGAAGTGTGATTTCTAGTTAAAGAGTGTTGCATTCCTTGGACACGTGGTGTCTAAATATGGTATTCAGGTTGATCCATAGAGGATTTAGGCAGTGTTTGATTACCCCAACATAACAACAGTCATAGAGATTCAGAGTTTCTTAGGTTTGGCTGGGTATTATAAAAGATTTATGTAGGATTTCTCAAGAATTATAGCTGCTATGACTTGCCTAACTCAGAATAATATAAAGTTTGTATGGTCAGATGCTTATGAGAATAGCTTTCAGTTACAGAAGGAGAAGTTGAGCATAGCTCCAGTTATGTTTTTACCTAATGGAGAAGATAAGTTCATTGTGTATTGTGATGCCTCAAGAGTCAGCCTAGGTTGTGTGTTGATGCATAATGGTAGGGTGATAACTTATGCTTCGAGGCAATTGAAGAAGCATAAACAGAATTATCCTACTCATGACCTAGAGATGGCAGCAGTAATCTTTGCTCTCAAGATTTGGAGACATTATCTGTACGGGGTGACTTATGAGATTTTCATAAATCATAAGAGCTTGAAGTAAATTTTCTAGTAGAGATCTGAACTTAAGGTAGAGGAGATGGTTAGAACTCCTAAAGGATTTTGACTGCAATAAACTTTATCATCTAGGCAAGGCCATTGTGGTAGCAGATGTCTTAAGTAAGAAGCCCTCAGGTAGTCTTGCTCATAATAGTGTAGAGAGGCAACATTTGATCCAAGAGTTATATGAGTTAGTGGATCAAGGTCTGATGATGAAAATTAGCAAATTAGGAGGACTGTAAGCTTAGTTTAGAGTTCGATAAATGTTAAGAGATAGGATTAAGGTAGCTCAGAGTCGAGATCCTATTCTAGCAAAGCTCGAGGAGAATGTTCATGCAGGGAAGTTTACTGATTTTATACTTGTTGATGAAGGTGTTTTGTGGATCAGTGGTAGATTATATGTTCCTAATATGGATAATTTAAGAGAAGAGATCATTGAGGAAGTGCATTCTATAACTTATAGCATACATCCAGGTGTTACTAAGATATACCACAGCATTTGAGATTTGTATTGGTGAGATGGATTTAAGAAGGATGTAGCTGATTATGTTTCCAAGTGTTTGATGTGTAAGCAAGTGAAAGCTAAGCATTAGAAGCCTTTAAGGAAGCTTCAGTCTCTTCCTATTCCTGAGTGGAAGTAGGAGAGAGTTGCTATGGATTTTATGTTAGGGTTACCTCGTTCAAAGGATGGATAAGATTCCATCTGGGTAATTGTGGATAGGTTAACCAAATCAGCTTATGTTTTGCCAGTTAAAGCTACTTATTATATAACTAAGTTGGTTAAGATGCATGTTAAGCATATTATATGCCTTAATGGTGTGCCTATGTCTATTGTATCTAATAACGGTTCAGTGTTTACCTCTTAATTTTGGCAAAAGTTATAGGAAGAAATGGGCACCAGGCTTGATTTCAGTACTGCTTTTCACCCTCAGATAGATGGTCAATCTAAGAGGATTATTCAGACACTTAAAGATATGGTGAGGATGTGTGTATTTAATCTTGGAGGTAGCTGGGATGATCATTTGCTACTTGTAAAGTTTGCATATAATAACAACTACCATAGTAGTATTAAGATGGCACCGTAAAAGGCTTTGTATGGAAGAAAGTGTTGATCCCCATTGTGTTGGGATGAGATTGGAGAGAGAGCATTGACTGGACTTGAGATAGTTTAGGATGCAGCTAATAAGGTTGTTGTGATTAGAAGGAGATTAGAGACCACAACTAGTAAACATAAGAGCTATACGGATATGAAGTGCAGAGATATGGAGTTTCAGGTTGGAGACTATGTATTTCTAAAGGTGTCTCTGATGAAGAGTGTGATGAGGTTTGGCAAGAAGGGGAAATTAACACTGAGATATATTGGACCATTCAAGATTCTAGAGAGAGTGGGCATAGTTGCATATCGATTGGCTTTGCCTTCAAATTTGTTTCAAGTGCATCCAATGTTCCATATCTCGATGCTGAGGAAGTATATTTCAAACCCTTCACACGTGTTGCAGCTTGAGAGTGTGGAAGTGAATGAAGACCTGACATAAGAGGAGGAGCCAGTTACAATAGTGGACTATCAAATTTGACAGTTATGTTCAAAGCAGATCCCAATGGTCAAGGTGTTGTGGTGGAGCAACAATGTGTAGGAGAACACGTGGGAGGCTGAAGCCGACATGCGGGTGGCCTACCCTTACCTCTTTCCTTGATGAATTCTTATTGTCTGTTCTTTTATTTGAAATTCAAGGATGAAGTTTGTCAGGGAGAACATTGTAAGGACTCGATAATTTAAATTATTAAAATATATTTTGGGATATGCATTATCAATAATATTTTAAATTTTTATATATTATATAATTATTTATGTGTTATTTAATTTTAGTATATATATGATTATTTATTTATTAATTATTAAATATTATTATCATTATTATTACAAGTAATATTTATTCATTTTATGTTAAATATTTTATTATGTGTAAAAAATTATGTGGAAGTTAGCATTATTATTATTAGTATTATTTTTATTATTATTTCATGCATATGTTTATGTGATGTATTATATATATATATATATATATATATATATAGGGACATAATCAAATTTTTTTGGGACATCTCTATTTCTTTCCTTTTCTTTTTCTTTTTCTTTTTCTCTTCTTCTTTTCTTTCCCATTTTTTCCCTGCTTCCTATGAGTTTCATAACCACCTATCCTCACTCGAGCCACCACCAACTACCTCCACTCACCACCATCATCTCCCCTCCTTCTCCTCTCCCTTTGCTATTGTCAGAGTGCCTGTCTAACATTGGAGCAGCGAAAACAGCCACAGTAGTTACCAAAGCTTCGATCATCGTCGATGTTGATTCCGATGGCCAAAGCTCACATTTCTAGACTCTTTGCAACCCTCTAGCTTCGGGCAAGCCTATTCCAAGCTCGGTTTGAGCTTAGATCCTTCCATTTATGAGTTTTCTTAAATTTTTGTTTAGGTCAACTTTTAGTTTTTGATTTCTTTAAGCTTGATTTCTTGTATGTTTAGGCTAAGTGTCTTTAAAAATGTTGTAAAGTGTAGCTTAATCTATGCAAATATAATTTTTTTAAATTATTTGGATTTGTGGGTTTGAGTTTTCTAGCAAGTCACTGTTCCGGCGACCCTCACCGAAAAACTTTTGTATTTTTTGTAAATTTTTTATGATATTTGGAATATAGTTTGTGAAGGAATTATATTGAAATTTTTGTCCTGATTATTTATTGTGAATTTTTGAAAGTTTATTTGAAAAATTAATTTTTGGAAAAATTAATATAAATTAGTGAATTTGATGTTTTAATTGATATTATGGTTAATTATTATGTTTTAAGTGAATTTTGAATAATAAATATTATTAAAATAATATTTATGAATTATTTACTATTTTAAACTAATTAATAATAATTTTTGAATATATATTCAAATAATAAAATTGTTTACTATTTTTGTGATTAAATGAATTTTTAACTATTTTTATTATATATTTGGACTATTTAAATAATTATTTGTGAATTTTACTATTTAATTTTGAAAAATCAAAAAATTAGATTTTTATTAATATTATAGAATTTAATTGAGATTTTATTAACTATTTTGAAAATAATTAGTTTTAATGTTTTTGGTATTTAAATAAATTATATTGTGGTTTATTATTGATGATTATGGATTTTAATGATTTTTATTATATATTATTATTTAATGTTGATTTGTGAATTGTGATCCTCGGTTGAGAAATTGTGTAGTTCGGGGTCCCAATGTGAGGCATTAAGCATTTGTGGTTTTAGAAGTGCATTTACTTGTAGGATTGACTCTAATTTCAATAGAGAGATGTCCGTTTTCTAGAGGAGACTCTACTGAATTTTTTGTAAAATTCTCGTAGAGTGTGATGTCAGGTCAATCCTGAGTTTTTGGTTTTATGGTTGAGTTGTGTCTAGATCGAGTCTTCCTTTAGAATTCTTAGAAGTATAAATTAGGTATTCGATTCTGATTTTGTTATTATTATATATTTTTATAGTTGCACCAAGACCGAAGTGTATAGGACTAGCCCATCGTGTCTGTCTAGAGGAGCACAAACTTATGAGTTATTATTTTATATATGTATTCCATATAGGATACATGATTATGAGCATTCATCTTTTCAAAATGTATTTAAACATAAGTTACTTTATTAAATGATGTAGTATAATTTTGGTATACTTTTAGTATATCTTTGGTATATTTTGATATATATGCAACATATATCTTTGGCATATTTTTAATATATACTTGGTATATTTTTTTGGTATCTTTTGGTATATATGTGGCATATATATATTTGGAATATTTTTAGTATATATTTGGTATATTTATGGTATATAATTGGTATATTTCCAATATATTCTTGGTATATCAGTTTTATATTCTTTTAAAATGAATGTTATTTTGTGTTTTAATTACGCATTTTATTATTTCCCATAAATATATGATTTATTGATGGATATCAATAGAACGTGCTGCCTAGTGGGTTGCACTAGGATTGTGTACATAGCAATTCATTAGACTTTAGGGTCGATATTATGAAATCATTTAAGGTGACATTTGATTATTCAATTAATGAGAATTATGGTGAGAGAGTAGTGTGATTACGAGAGCTTGATTGACCTAGTGTCTTGGGGCCAATCAAACTGATAGTGAGACTGCAGGAGCTCAGTTAACTTAGTGTCTTAATGCCAGTCTACTGTCCAAAATGGAATAAGAGAATTACTTTGAAATTAAGTAAGCTTGTATAGCTAGTGAGTTTTATGATTAAGGTTGCGGATATTTAGGGATATATTTAATGATTCACTTAAATAAACATTTTTCTGCATTTATTATTATATAAAAATAGATTCTAACATATGTGTGAAATGTGTATATATATTATTTATACTAATGCTTGACTGTATATGATTGTAGGTTACATGTATATAAATTATAATAATTCACTTAGTGAGGTCAAACTCCCCTCAATATTTTTTTACAGGTTATTCTTCTTCTTCAAACCTCCCTAGTAGTACTTTATACCGGTCTTCTTCAGCCTTGGCTAGACTATGTAAACTTTATAAGTGAACTTTTATTATAATCTAGAAACTGCAGTAGTAGTGTTGTTGTGTTAGAAGTGTGTTGTTTTGGTTTTTGAGATTCTGTATCCGGATACTGTATGAAATATTTTTATTATGTATGATATATAAATATTTTCTTTTATATTACATAAAGTTTTAATTCTAGTGTATTTTTGTATTATTATTGCATGTTTTTTTATTTTCAAAGCTTGCTATAAGTTCCGAATTTGAAAGAATTCTCATTTCTTAGCGCCGGTCATGACTCTCGATTTGGGTCATGACAATGTAGTCCCAAGCACAGCTCCTATTTCGATGCTGCCTTACATAATGGCTCCTATAGAGTTAAAGGAGTAGTTACAAGACTTATTGGTTAAGGGTTTTATTAGACCTAGTGTTTCTCCTTGGGGTGCACCAGTCCTGTTTGTAAAGAAGAATGATGGTACACTGAGACTGTGCATTGATTATAAAGAGTTGAATAAGGTGATAGTGAAGAACAAGTATCCTCTTTCAAGGATAGATGATTTTTTTGATCAACTTCAGGGTGCATAGTTCTTTTCCAAGGTTGACTAGAGGTCGGGTTATCATCAGCTACAGATCAGTGAAGCTAATGTTCTTAAAATGGCATTTCGCACTCGATATGGCCATTATGAGTTTCGAGTAATGTCCTTTAGGTTAGCTAATGCATGAGCTAATTTCATCTATCTGATGAATAGGGTGTTTAGATCCTTTATGGATCAGTTTGTAGTAGTCTTCATTGATGATATACTAGTGTATTCAAAGAGTATGGAGGAGCATGTATATTACTTGAGGATAGTACTACAGATAATAAGAGAATATCAACTTTATGTTAAATTCTTGAAGTGTTATTTTTTGTTAGAGAGTGTTGCATTTTCTTGGACACATAATGTCTAAAGATGTTATTTGGGTTGATCCACAGAAGATTGAGGTAGTTTTTGAATGGCCCAAACCAACATCAGTCACTAAGATATGATGTTTTCTAAGTTTAACTAGGTATTATAGGAGATTTTTGCATGATTTCTCGAGAATTACAACTCCTATAACTCATCTAACTTAGAAGAATGTGAAGTTCATGTGGTCAAATCCTTGTGAGAACAGTTTTCAATTATTGAAGGAGAATTTTACCATAACTCCAATTCTGACTTTGTCTAATGGAGTATACAACTTCACTGTGTATTATGATGCCTCTAGAGTCGACTTAGGTTGTGTTTGATGCAGAATGGCAAGGTGATAACTTATGCTTTGAGGTAGTTGAAGAAGCATGAATATAATTATCCTACTCATAACTAGAGATGGTTGTAGCAATCTTTGCTCTTAAGATTTAGAGACATTATTTGTACAGAGTGACTTGTCAGAATTTCACATATCTTAAGAGTTTGAAATACATTTTCTTGCAGAGAGATATGAACTTAAGGCAAAAAAGATTATTGGAATTACTGAAGGATTAAGATTGTGATATTCTACACCATCTAAGCAACGCTGATGCCTTAAGTATGAAGTCCTCAAGTAGTCTTGCTCATATTAATGCGGAGAGGAGATCTTTGATCCAATAGTTACACCAATTAATGGATTAGAGGTTGATGATGAAGATTAGCATATCATGTGGATTGTTAGCTCAGTTCAAATTCATATCAGTGTTGAGAGATATGATTAAGGTAGCTCATAGTTGAGATCCTATTATAGCAGAGCTTGAGGAGAATATTCGTGAAGGGAAGTTCACTGATTTTACACTTAATAATGAAGGTGTTTTATGGATCAATGGTAGATTATACATTCCTTATATGGATAATTTGAGAGAATAGATTTTAGAGGAAGCACATTCTACAGCTTATAATGTAAATCCAGGTGTTACTAAGATGTACCACAACATCCAAGATTTGTATTGGTGGGATGGATCGAAGAAGGATGTAGTTGATTATGTTTTTAAGTGTTTAACATGTTAGCAGGTGAAAGCTGAGCATCATAAGCCTTCTGGGAAGCTTTAACCTCTTCCTATTCCTGAATAGAAATAAGAGAGAATTACTATGGATTTTACGACATGGTTACCTCATTCAAAGGATGGATATAATTCTATCTGGGTGATTATGGATAGGTTAACCAAATTAGCTCATTTCTTATAAGTTAAAGCTACTTATTATGTAGCTAAATTGGTTAAGCAGTATGTTAAGAATATTATGTGCCTTCATGGAGTGCCTATTTTCATTGTATCTTATAGAGGTTCAGTGTTTACCTCACAATTTTGGCAGAAGTTGCAGGAAGCAATAGGCACCAGGCTTGATTTTAGTACTGCTTTTCATCCTTAGATAGATGGTCAATCTGAGAGGATGATTCAGACACTTAAAGATATGTTGAGGATTTATGTATTGGATCTTGGAGGTAGTTGGGATGACCAATTGCCACTAGTAGAGTTTGCTTATAATAACAACTACCATAACAGTATTAAAATGGACTGTATGAAGCTTTGTACGAAAGGAAGTGTAGATCTCCTTTATATTAGGATGAGATTAGAGAGAGTGTTGACTGGACCTAAGATTATTCAGGATGCAGTTGAGAAGGTTGCTGTGATCAAAAGAAGATTAAAAACTATAGCTAGCAAATAGAAGAGCTATGCGAATCCAAAGCGTAAGGATGTGGAGTTTCAGGTTGGAGATTTTATGTTTCTGAAGGTGTCTCTGATGAAGGGTGTGATGAGATTTGGCAAGAAAGGGAAATTAGCACTAAGGTATATTAGACCATTCATGATTTTGGAGAGAGTGGGCATGGTTGCATATCGGTTGGCTTTGCCTCCAAATTTATGTCAAGAGCATCTAATGTTCCATATTTTGATGCTTAGGAAGTACATTTTAGACCCTTCACACGTGTTGTAGCTTGAGAGTCTGGAAGTGAATGAAGACTTGACATACAAAGAAGAACCAGTTGCAATAGTTGATTATCAAGTTTGTCAGTTGTGTTCGAAGTAGATCCCAATGGCAAGCTCTTGTGGAGTAATAACATGAAGGAACACATGTGGGAGACCAAGGCTAAGATGCGGGTGTCCTACCCTTACCTTTTTCCTCGATAAATTCTTATTTTTTGAAATTGTGTTGTGATTAATTATTATGAATTTTTTAAAGTTTATGTAAAAATTGATTTTTTTGGAAAAATCAATATAAATTGGTAAATTTTGTATTTTAATTGAAATTATTGTTAATTAATATGTTTTGGATAATTTCAAAGTAATAAATAGTATTAAAATAATTTTTATGAATTATTTACTATTTTTAGTTAATTAATAATAATTTACAAAAAAATACTTAAATTATAGCTTATTTATTATTTTTATGATTTGAGGGATTTTTAGCTATTTTTATTATATAATTGGGTAATTTAAATAATTATATGTAAATTATGCTATTTAATTTTGAATATTTGAAAATTGGATTTTTATAATATTATTTAATTAAATTTGAGATTTTATTAATTAATTTGAAAATAAATATCTTTGATGTTTCTATTGTTTAAATTGTTGAATTTGGTATTTTATTGATTATAATGAATTTTAGTGATTTCTTTAATATTTATTATTTAATTATTGATTTTGTATATATTGGTTCTCAGTTGGGAAATTTGTGTAGTTTAGGGCCTAATCCTAGAAGTTGAGCTATTGAGAATATTTGAAGTGTGTTTACATGCAAGATCAGCTCTGCTTTTGGTAGAGAGACATCCATTTTACATAGAAAACTCTGCCAAATTTTTGGTAGGATTCTCGTAAAATATGACATCAACTTGATCTTGAATTTTTAATTTTTAGTCGAGTCGTGTCCTATATTCAATCTTTCTTTAATGTTCCTAGAAGTATAAAATTAGGATTTCAATTATAATAATGTTATTATTCATTCATTTTTCCATAGTTGCACCAAGATCGAGGCCTACCAGATCAAGCCAATCTATTTCTTTTAAAGGAGTGCACAACTGTGAGTTATTATCATATATATGCATTGTATGTAGATTAATATTATGAGCATTCATATATGTTAATAAATATGAATTTAATTATGCTCATTTCATTAAATTATATTTATTATTGTTAATATTATATTTATGATTTTATATAGAAATATTGAGAATATTTATTTTGATGATAAACGATGTTGTATTTGTTTTATTGTGAATTTCCATTATTCGATTTTGAAAGATTTACATTTGAAGGATAGTAGTAGAACATGCTACCTAGTGGGTTACATTAGGATTGTGTACATACCAGTGCACTAGATTTTAGGGTTGATATTATGAAATATTTATGTGAGTTTTGAATAGTTGATTTTTGATGTTTATGGTGAGAAAGTGGTATGATTGCAGGAGCTTAGTTGACCTAGTGTCTCAAGGCCAATCGCGCCGATAGTGAGACTGTGTGAGCTCAGTTGACTTAGTATCTCAAGGCCAATCTACTATCCTAAAATGGAAAAGAGAAATATTTTGGAATTAAGTGAGCTTGTTGGCTAGTGAGGTTTAATGACCGAGGTTATGGAATGTTTTAGGGTTCTGATTCGATCCTTCATCCAAAAATTTATTCTACATTTATTATTATATAAAAGCAGATTTTAGCATCCATATGAAATGCATATATATATATATATATATATATATATATATATATATATATATAGATATGGTTGATTGTATATGACTTTAGGCTGCATGTATATATATTATAATAATTTACTCATTGAGGTCTAACTCCCCTCCATAATTTTTTTTAGGATCTTTCATTTCAGACCTCCTCCATAGTACTATTTGCTAGACTCTTTCCTCTCTGGTTGATTTATGTAAATACTGAATTGTCATTTTTCTTGTATTTTAGTAATCGTTGCAGTGATAGTGTTATTATGGTAGTATTATGTTGTACTTGTTAGAGATATTGTATTTGAATCATGTATGAAGATATTTTTATTATGTTATGATATAATTTTTTTATTTTATAATAATAAAGTTTTAATTCTGGTGTATTTTTGTATTATTATTGCATGTGTTTTTATTTTAAGGCTTGCTATAGGTTCAGAATTTGAAAGAATTCTCGTTCCCTATCGTCGGTCACAACTGCCCGGTTGGGATCGTGACACCTCTACACCTAATTGGCTACTCTGGGGGTAGAACCTAATCCTAAAAAGGCTTATTATCTTTGACCTCAACAATTGGTGAAGCAACACACGCTCATCTCCTTATTCTAAAAAGATAAAACCAACTAAGATTCATATAAATAGACACCCTAACGGTTACACAAAATTTTAAAAGCAACAAAGACTTATCAAATTGTACAACACTAAACCTAGGCTCTGATATTAACTTTGTCACAACTAAAACCGGGGAGTCACGACTGGTGCTATGGAATGAGAATTCTTTTGAATTTGGAACCCATAACAAGCCTTAAAATAAAAACACACCGAAATATAGTATAATAATATCAAAGAATTTAAAAGTTAGAATAATATTAAAGGAATTCTCATATTATAATTAAAATATAACATACATAATTCTTCAAATACAAATCTTAGTTATAAAACAATATTAAACACTAATCACTCAAATACTACTACTGTAGCTGCTAGAATACAAAAAAGAGTTTAGATATAAAAATTACATAAAATAGCCGGGGTTGAAGAATACTAGTGAAAGGGTTTACTACTAAGGTCCGACGAAGTAGAATGCCCTGAAAAAAATATTGAGGGAGGTCAGACCTCACTGAGTGAATTATTATTATTATTATTATTATTATTATTATTATTATATATGCATTATAAAATATAGGCATTTAGGCATCAATATAATAATATATTTATATTATATGATATACATGCATTTTATACACATACCAAAAATCACTTTTTCAATGTAATAATAAACATAGGAAAATTTTTAGGTGGAGGATCGGAGCAGAACCCTAAATAGTCCACAACCTCGATTACATAACCAATAGCCAACCGACTTATCCATAACTCCAAATATTTATTTATCCAACCTAAGGTAGTAGACCGGCCCTTAGTACACTAGGTTAATTGTGAATCCGCAACTCACTACTGACATGACTAGCCCCAATATACTAAGTCAACCAAGGATCCGCAGCCACCCTTTCCAATAACCATTAATCTCAATATTTAATTTCATAATCAAATAATCAGATTCTCAACCTAAAATCTACTATATTGTTGCGCAATAGCCTTACGTAGCCCACTAGGTGGCACATTATATGACTATCCTCCAAATCATACTTATATTATTAAAAATAATGAAATGTATAATTAAAAGCATGGTAGCATCCATTCATCAAACAATATACCATTTATATACCAAATATATACAAAATATAAATCTAAGCATTTAAATAAATAATTCATATTTAAATTCACATTATTTAAATCATGGATGCTCATAAAATAATTATTCTATGTGCAATGCATATATATAACAATATCTCACTGGTTGTGTGAGCTCCATTAGAGTGGCCTGACTAGTCTAGTCCTAAAGGCCTCGATCTCGACATAGCTAAATAAAATAATAATAATAATAATACATATTACATAATACATATTACATATTACAAATAAAATTCATAATTTAATAATTCTAGAATTCTAAGAATGACTAGATCTATACATGACTCGGGCAAAATTTCAAAACTAGAATCGAACTAGTTGTCATGTTTTACGAGAAATCTATCAAAAATTTAAAAGAGTTTCCCTTGTAAAATGGACATCTCTCTATTAAAAGTAAAGCCAATCATGCACAGAAAATTCACTTCTAAATAATCCACATCACCAATCCTCAGGTTGGGCCCCCGAACTGCAAATATTGCCCAATCGAAAACTAATTCCAAAAATAATAATAAATCACCAAATTTATAAAAATTCAATTAGGTACCAAAAATCAATTTTTATAGAGAATAAAAGCATAAAAGATGTTTAATTTTCCAAAATATATAGTAAAATACAATTTATAATTAAATAATATTAATAAAACAATTATTGAAATTTTTAAAAAATTAATTACCATAAATTACCAATTATTATTTAAAATACTCAATTATATAATAAAAATACCTAAAACTTATTTAAGCTTAAAAATAATAATTAAAATTATTATTCAAATATATTTCAAAAATTAACATTAATTAGCAAAAAAAGTAATTAATTTATAAAAATTATTTTAATGGCAATTATCACTCAAAAACTATCCAAAACCTATTAATTATCAATAATTTCACTTAAAAAATAAAAATTACTTATTTATATTAATTTCTCCAAAATTCTTTTTTTTATTACATAATCATTCAAAAATTCGTAATAAAAATTCGGTATGTAATTTAAATAAACTTCATTCATGAAACTTGCTCTAAATAATATATAGAATTGAATAAAAATAAGAAAATTTTTGGACCAAGGATTGTGTGAACAGTAATCAAACCCAAAAATAAATATTTTTAAATAATTTCAAAAAAATAAATAAAAACAATATTTGAGTAGTTCTTAGCTCAAATAACAACTAATCTAAATACCAAAACTTCAAATAAAATTATTTTCAATAAGAAAGATCAAATTAAACATATTGAAATAAATATAAAATCAAGTTTTCAGAGTCCTTACCGGTTGAACCACTAAAAAAAAACAACGTATTGTCAAAGCTCGTAGCATCAGCTTTAAAATGAGCCTAAGCTCGACTGAATCCCTCACCAGCGATTGGACTGCACTGTTTACGCAGTGTTATCCTCCACTGCTACTATTGTCGGTGCTGTTGATGGTGGCGATCTGGTGAGCAGGTGGTGGAGTGGTAGCGATTTGGGTGGTGATGCACGGTTTGTTATAAAGAAAAAAAAATAAGGAGAAGGAGAAGAAGATGAGCTACTGCCCGAAAAAAATGTTGCCTTTACTTTTTTTTTAAAACAAAAGAAATAATAAAACACTAACTCTCCCATCAAATTAAACATATTGACATAAATATAAAATCAAGTTTTTAGTGTCCTTACCAGTCGAACCACTCAAAATAAACAACGTATTGTCAAAGCTCATAGCATGAGCTTCAAAATGAGCCTAAGCTCTACTGAATCCCCCGTCGGTGATTGGACTGCACTGTTAATGGTGGCAGTCCGGTGAGTAGGTGGTGCCGGTCCGGTGAGCAGGTGGTGTGCAATTTGTTACAAAGAAAGAAAGAAAAACATAGGGAGAAGGAGAAGAAATTAGGCTATTGCTCGAAAAAAAATGTTGCTTTTTCTTTTTTTTTTAAACAATAATAATAATAAAATACTAACTCCCATCAAAACACTATACAATATATATATATATATATATATATATATATATATATATATATATATATATATATATATATTATAATTAATTTAATCTAATACAATTACTTAAATAATAATAATCATAATTTATCAATCAAAACACTAATTCAATAAAATTATTAATAACTTAATAATCCACAAATAAGAAATTAACTCACTTAATAACAATTCTAAAAACTAAATAAACTTTGAAATCCCAAAATAAATTTAATTCGTGAATAACCAAATACTACAATTTACTAAAATAAATAATTAGAATAATAATATTATTAAAATATTAAAATAATCATTAGTAAAAATATTTATTAACAAGACATATCTCATAATTTAATTTTAATAATTTATATGAAAATTTTGGGTGATAACACTAGGCTATAATTTTATTAATATGAGATATGATTAAATTGATTATTGAGATTTGTGGTAAGTGAGTGGTGTGATTGAGGGACCTTGGTCGACATAGTGCCTCGACGCCAATCATACCGACAATGATAATGCAAGAGTCCAGTTGACTTAATGTCTCGGGGCTAGTCTGCTATTAAAATTAAGAAGAGAAATATTTTTAAAACTAAATGAGTCTGTTAGCTAGTGAGGTTTAGTGATCGAGATTGCATAATATCTTTGGTTCTAATCCAATCTTCCACTTAAATTTTACTACATTTATTGTTGTTGTGAATTGAGATTTCGAGCATCTGTATGAAATGTATGTATAAAATAAATAAATAAATAAAAATATATAAATATTATTATACTTGTGATTGAATGTCTATGTCTTTAGGTTGCATGGATATATATAATAATGATTCATTGAGTGAGGTCTAACCCTCCTCAATTATTTTTTAGGATCCTTCTTGCCAGACCTCCCATAGTAGTTCCCTTCGCCAGTGCTATAATTCGAATTTTTGAAAAATTATGAAATTAATTTCTAGGATTTTCAGTATTAGTAACCATTTTATTTATTTGTGATATTGTGATTATTGGGTGAAATTAAATTCTAGTGTTAGTATTTTCTTTATTATTTCATATCATTATTATTAATTTGAAATTAAAGTTTAATTTTATTGTTAATAATTATTTAGTTGAGTAATTTTATTAAATCAATTGTTAAATATATATGTATATATTTTGTGGTGTGAAATTATTGAGAAAGATATTTTAATATTAATATTATTTCATTTTGTCCTTTTGTACTTTTTAATAATAATAATAATAATAATAATAATAATAATAGTAATAGTAATAATAAAAAGGATAAAAGCATTAAAAAATTTTGGGTCTTCTTCTTCTTCTTTTTTTCTCTTTCTTCTTCTTCTTCTTCTTCTTCTTCTTCTTCTTTGGTTTGTTGAGCTAGTAGTGTGCCACCCCCCACTATCTGATCACCCAGCCATCATGCCCCTCCACCAGTTATTAGCGACACCACCTCCTCCTCCCCTAGCTCCAATGAGCTTCCTCTCTCCCTCTTCTTCCTCGATTTCGCATCAGTTGATTTTTCTTCCTCATACTGGTGATGATTCAGACATCTTCAAGCAGAGCTTGATAGCTCGATTTTCTCCTCTCATCTTGGGCATCATTTCCCCTATGGTGATTTGCTTACACAACACCTGATTTAGCTCAATTTTGATGATTTGAGTTTCAAATTTTTAATTTGTTTAATTAAGTGTTAATTCGATTTTATTATACATTAATGCTTTGAGATTAAGTGTTGTATAGGTTGTGAGGTAGCTAAATATTTTTTATTTATTTTTCTAAAAAATTTGAATTTTCGGGGCTTAGGTTACTATTCATCCATAATGTTCTGAGCTCAGGAAAAATGTTATATTTTTAATAAATTCTATTAATTATTTTAAGTATATTTCATGAAGAAAGTTTATTGAAATTTCATACCGAATTTTTATTATGAATTTTTGTATGTTTATGTAAAAATTGGATTTTTAAAAAAGTTAGTATAAAATAGTAATTTTTATATTTTAATTGAAATTATTGTTAATTATTATGTTTTGGATTATTTTTGAGTGATACATAGTATTACAATAATTTTTATAAATTATTTACTATTTTTAGCTAATTAATAATAATTTTCAGAAATATATTTGAATAATAGTTTTATCTATCATTTTTAAGATTAAATGAATTTTTAGTTATTTTTATTATATTCTTGGGCAATTTAAATAATTTTTTTTAATTTACTTGAAAAATGGATTTTATTAATATTATTTAATTATATTTTGGATTTTGGTATTTATTTTGAAAATAAATATCTTTGATGTTTTTATTATCTAAATAAATTGAATTGTGGTATTTTATGATTTTTATGAGTTTTGGTAAATTATTAGTATTTATTATTATTTTATTGATTTTGATTGTGTTGGTTCTCGACTGGGCATTGGAATGTAGTTCGGGGGCTCAACCCGGGAGTTGAGCCTTGTGATTATTTGAAGTGTGTTTGCATGCAATATCAGCTCTACTTTTAGTAGAGATACGTCCATTTTACAGGGGAGATTCTACTGAATTTTTTATAGAATTCTCATAAAACATGACATCAGGTCGGTCATAAGTTTTGAATTTTTGTTGAATCATGTTCTGGATTGAGTCGTTCTTTAGAAATTCTAGAAGTATAAAATTAAGGAATTATTTCTAATAATATTTTTTTTTCCTTAGCTGCTCAATGAGCTAGGCTTGTCGGAATGGGCCAGGGTAGAGGAGCCCACTTGAACTATGAGTTGTTATTATATGCATATATTACATGTAGAAAATATATTGTGAGCATTCATATTTTGAATAAATATGTTTTCATTATGCTTTAATTAATTAATTGTTATTATTTTGATTATTTCAAATATATATATATATATATATATATACATGTGATTATTAAATTATGAAAATGGATGTTGTTCATATTTTATTGTGAATTTTATTATTTTAAATTATGAAACAATGTTTTAGAGGATAGTTGTAGAACGTGCCATCTAGTGGGTCATACTACGACTGTTGTGCAACAACATGTTAGATATTAGGCTTTGAACTTTGATTGATTTTGAATATGATTATAGTGAATGATGAATAAAAGGGTATGACCGTGGATCCTCAGGTGACATGTAGGGTACTCATGGCCAGTTAACATTGATAGTCGGACTGCGAATCCTCAATTAACCCTTTGTCTACTTGAGGCCAGTCCACTGTAAAAAAGTTGGATAAAAGATATTTTTGGAGTTATGAAAAGCCTAATGACTAGTGATATACAGTGATCAAGGTTGCAAAAAATTTTAGGGATTATGCTCCGATCCTCCACCCAAAATTCTTCTATATTTATTGTTATAATAAAAATGAATTTTGAGCATCTATATGAAATGCAAGTATATATTAAATAAATATAAATATATTATTATATTGATGCTTGTGTGTCCATGTCTTTAAGTTGCGTGTATATAGATAATAATAATTCACTCAGTGAGGTTTAACCCCATCAAATATTTTTTTCATGATCTTTTACTTTAGACCTCCATATTAGATCTCTTCGCTGGACTCTTTCTCCTTAGCCAACTTATGTAAATATTGAACTATTACTTTCCTTGTATTTTAGTAAATGCTGCAGTAATAGTGCTTCTTGTTATAGTACCTGATATTGTATTAGACAATGATTCTGTATTTAAAGAGTTGTATCAATATATTTTTTATTATATTATGATATGAGGATTTCTTGTATTATTTAAATTTTTTAATTTTGAGGTATTTTTGTGGTATGTTTTATATAAGTTTTTATTTTAAGGCTTGCTACGAGTTACGAATTAGTGTGAATTCCCATTCCCTAGCACCGGTCATGACTCTTGGGTTTGGGTCGTGCCAAAGTTGGTATTAGAGCCTAGGTTTTAGTGTTGTGGACCTAGGTTAGTAGAGTTGTGTTTTCTTTGAAACTACTATAGCAAATTAGGTTTAACTATGTCTTTGAAAAGTCTTCATTGCTTTTAGAATTTCATGTAATTGTTAGGATGTCTATTGTAGTTAGTTTATTATCTATTTTTTATAAATTTTGTTTATCTTTATCTTTTCAGAATGAGGAGGTGAGCACGTGTCACTCCACCGGTCGATGAGGCCGATGATGGTGAATCTTACCAAGATGAGGTTCTACCCGTTGAGTTACCAATTAGGCATAGAGGTAGATCTCGAGGAGTGACATGTCACTGTAGGCAGAGAGAGCTATATGATGATGAACCTGTTGTAATGACCCTTTATTTTCAATTATTACAATATATATTGACATATGCAGCGTTAATAATATTTTAAATTTTATTTATATGTTATGATTATTTGTGAATAAAATTTGTTATTTTATGTTAAATATTTTTTTACATAAAATAATTTATTTGGAAGTGTTATTATTTAAAAATATTAAAGTTATTATCATTATTATTATTATTTTATATGCATGTGTGATAATAATAATAATAATAATAATAATAATAATAATAATAATAATAATAATAATAATAATAATAATAATAATAATAATAATAATAATAATAATAATAATAATAATATTATTATTATTATTATTATTATTATTATTATTATTATTATTATTATTATTATTATTATTATTATTATTATTATTATTATTGTTATTACATGTGGTTGAGTGGTGTATTATATATGTATATATATATGTATGTTATTGATTAGTTAATATGTGTGTATGTGTGTGTGTGTGTATAAAGAGAAAGAAGTGGTAAAAAACGGGTCAACCTTCCTTTCCTACCCATTTTCTTTTCTTTCTTCTTCTCCCCTATCCACCATTGCCGACGCCTCTCGACGTGTGTGTGTGTGTGTGTATAAATTTTTGGTGGTTTTAGCTCGAGTTTTTGGGCTTGTTAGACTGCTCTCGACGTGTACTTCTCGATTCTCAAGTCGTTTAAACTTTACGACGTCTGGATTGTGATTTTCCTTCAATTCTAGTTAATGTCTATTTTAGGTTTTTATTTTTTTTTTAGCTTGATTGTGTTTGATTCTTGATAAATCCTTTTGGAAATGTTGTTATATGGAACTTAAGCTTCTCAAATATATTTTTAGTTTATTTTTTTGAATTTATTTGAATTATGGGTAATTATTGAATTTTTAATCATTAAAAATGAATTTTTATTAATTATGTGATTTATATATTTTGTATATAAATTATGATAAATTGTATAGTTAATTTAAATTATTAGCTTTGAGAATGAGAAAATAAAAATTCGCTAATTTTTAGTAATTTTGATTAATTTTTTAATAATATTTAGTATTATGTGATTTTTGTAATTATGGGTAAAATATGTGTTTTTATTGAAATTATAGTTAAATTATATGTTTTAAATAATTTTGGAATAATAAATGGTATTAAATAAATTTTATGAATTATTTACTATTTTTAACTAATTAATGCTAATTTTTGAAAGTATATTCAAATAAAAATTTTATATACTATTTTTGTGATTAAATAAGTTTTTAACCATTTTTATTATATATATAACCTATTTGAGTAATTAATTGTATATTTTACTATTTTATGTTCAATATTTGAAAATTGGTTTTTTTATTAGTATTATGTAATTTATTTGAGATTTTATTTAATTAATGTGAAAATAATTATATTTAATATTTTTGTTATTTGAATAAATTGAATGTTGGTATTTTATTGATATTTATGGAATTCAATGATTTTTATTATATTTATTATTTAATATTGATTTTTGGTGAATTGTGAACTTTGGTTGGGAATTTGAGTAGTATGAGATCCTAACCTAAGGTGTTGAGCTTGGTGAGTGTAGAAGTGTGTTTCTTGTAGGATTGACTCTACTTTTTAATAGAGAGATGTCTATTCCTCTATCGATTTTTTGGTAGAATTCTCATAAAACGTGAAGTCGGTCAATCTTGAGTTTTTGGTTTTGTGGTCGAATCATGTCTAGATTGAGTTTCCCTTTAGAATTTTTAGAAGTATAAGTTAGGATTATATTATGATTTTATTATTATTTATTTTTCTAGCTACGCCAAAATTGAGGCCTATCAGACCAAGGCCGTTGAGTCTGTCTCAAGGAGCGCAAACCTGTGAGTTATTATTTTCTATATTCATTGCATATAGGATGCATGAAAGTGAGCTTACATATTTTCATTATATGTTTAAACATGAATTATTTCATTAAATGACTTAGTATATTTTTGGTACACTTTTAGTATATTTTTGGTATATTTGCTATATATAAGACATATATGCTAGCTATATTTTTAGTATATTTTTTTTATATATGTGACATATATATGTTAGTATATTTGAGTATATATTCGGTATATTGTGATATATACTCAAAATGTATATTTGGTATATTTTGGTATATAAGTGGTATATTATTTTTAAATGAATACTATTATGTTTAAATGGCGCATTTATTATTTTCCATAAATATAAGATTGATTTGAAGGATAACAATAGAACGTGCTATCTAGTGGGCTATACTAGGACTATTGCACGACAATATGATATAATTAGGTTGTAAATCTTATAATTGTTTATTGAGATGTTGGTTATTGGAAAGGATGACTGTGAATCCTCGGTTGACCTGGTGAGATTGTGGAACCTCAGTTGACCTAGTGTACTAGGGGCTAGTCAACTACCTTAAGTTAGATAAATGAATACTTAGAGTTTTGGATAAGCCACTTGCCTATTGATTTTGATGATCAAGGTTGTGAACTATTAGGATTCTGCTCCAATCTTTCAACTAAAATAATTTTATGCATCTATTATATGTAGAAACAAATTTTAGCATTTGTGTGAAATGTGTGAGTGTGTGTATGTGTATATATATTATACTGATGCTAGAATGTATATGAATTTAGTTTGCATGCATGTATATTATGATAATTCACTTAGTGGGGTCTAAATCCTCTCAATATTTTTTATAGGATCTTCATATTCTTCAAACCTGACAATAGTACTTTACGTGGGTCTTCTTCAGCCCCAGTTAGATTATGTAATTTTATTATCTAAACTGCAGTAGTAATGTTATTGCATCCGTAGAGTATGGTTTTGGTTTAGAGATTTATATCTGAATATTGTATGAATATTTTTATTATGAAATGACATTTAAGTATTGATTTTTATATTGATTAAATTTTAATTCTAGTGTATTTTTATATTATTATTGCTTGTGATTTTATTTTTAAGGCTTGCTACGGGTTCCGAATTTGAAAGAATTCCCATTCTCTAGTGCCAGTCATGACTCCTGGTTCGGGTCATGACAAAGTTGGTATTAGAGCCTAGGTTATTAGTGTTGTGGACTTAGGCTTTCAAAGTCTTGTTTCTTTAAAACTACTACAGTAAATTAGGTTCGATTATAAGATTAATAAGTTTTCCTTGATTTAGTATTCCATATAATTGTTAGGTTTTCTGTTGTTGTATGTTTTGTCTGAATCTCGTTGGTTTTTTATCTTTTCAAAATGAGGAGGCAAGTGCATGTCACTCCACCGATCGTTACGGTCGAGGATGATGAGTCCTTTCAGGATGAGTTTTACCTCTTGAGCCGCTAGCGAGGCATAGAGGAAAAGGTAGAGGTAGACCTTAAGGAGCTACAGGTTGCCATAAATAGAGAGGGCTACAGAATGAGGAGCTTAGAAAGCCAAAATTTGAGGAAGTTGAGATACCTCCAGCCACATTGCAGATGTAGCTTTTCTATTAGTAGGGTATATTTGACCCTGAGGCAGCTTTGTTTTATGCCAAACTCAGCAGGATTTCATTTGACGGGATGTCAGATCCTTTAGATTTTCTGCATGCCATTGAGATGAAGACTTTGACTGTTCACACTGAGTATTAATCATGATTATTAAGCTGTTTGTCGAGGGACTAACCTTGGATTGGTTTGTCCAGGTGATTCAACCACACATGACGATGATGACTTAGGCATAGTTTTGAGAGAGGGTTATGAGGAGTTTTTATCTAGAGCCACTATGGATGAGCTACAAAATTCGATTGACTAGCATTTCTAGAGGTGAAAAATCTGTTAAGGAGCACACTAGAGAGTTTCTCTGACTTGGTCAATATGTAAAGGACCTGATGTGAGACCAGTATTTTACTATTACGACTTATGTCACTGGTCTCGGTTCTACTTTTGCTGGGATGCCTACTACAAGCCTTACTCTTGAGTCTATGATTGAGTTAGCCAAGGAGATAGAGTTGAAATTGGTTAAGGAAGGAGCTGTTCCTGTTACTATCAACTGGGAGGTGTTCAGTTAGGAGGATTCCATAGTACTTCATACTTGACTTTCCAGATTGGTTCTAGTAGTCAATAGAGAGGCTCAGTACAGTAGAGTCAGAGGCAACATCTGAGATATTATAGTAGTAGGAGGCATGGTCGTGGTGGACAACATAGTCCTATTAGATTTAGTTCTAGTGGTTCCATTAGTAGCAATGGTTGGAGTTCTAGTTATGACAGTTTGGGATTAGCAGTTATCGCCTATCAAACTTATGGTAGAGTCCATTAGGGACCCTGTGATATGGTGCCACTGACATGTTATCGATGCGGACAAGCAGGACATTTTACCAGATCATACCCATATTTTGGCTTTTAGGTGCAGCAGTTTTTGCAGTAGTCTATTGCCAGTGTAGCTCCAGCACCTTTTCAGTTACCTCCAACTCAATATTTTAGCACGACACAAATTGTTGCCTAGCAGGGGTGTGGTAGAGGTACTAAAGGGGTGCCAGGGGTTTTGGTTAGGCTTTCAATAGTCATCATGGAGGTCAAGGTCAACCTAGAGTTTTCCACCTCACATAGTAGGATGCTCAGGCATCCAATGTCGTTGTTGTGGGTATTCTTCCAGTCTGTTACTTGGAAGCTAGGGTTTTAATTGATTCGAGTGCTACAAATTCTTTCGTGTCCCTTGTGTTTACTTTAAAGTCATGTTAATAAGCTTTGAGGATGGCTTTTCCTTTATCTGTTGCCACTCCTTTAAGTGATTCATTGGACACTGACATTGTTCTTTTCAATTGTCCAATGTTAATCGGGGGCACAGAACTACCAGTGGAATTGGTGTTATTAAATGTGATGGAATTCAATTTGATCCTTAGTATGGATTAGTTGTCTCAGCACTATACCATTATGGATAGTCAGAGCAAATACGTGATTTTTAGAATTTTGGATTAATAAGAGTTTAAGTTTGTGGGTGATAAAAGTTCTACACCTTAGAATATCATTTCCGTTATCACGGCTAGGAAGATGTTGAGGAAGGGTTGTTAGGGATACTTCGCACTTGCTAGAGATAATTCTATGGAGAAGTTGTCTCTCACATATGTTCCAATTGCCTATGAGTTTTTGGATGTTTTTCCTAAGGAGTTGCTAGGTTTACTACCTTACAGAGAGATCAAATTCTATATAGATGTGGTCCCAGTCACCACTCTTATTTTGATGCTGCCCTACAAAATGGCTCCTGTAGATTTAAAGGAATTAAAGGAGCAGTTGCAGGATTTGTTAGATAAGGGTTTCATTAGACCCAATATTTTTCCTTGGGGTGCACCAATCCTATTTGTGAAGAAGAAAGATGGTACACTAAGATATATAGGGTATTCAGAAAAATTAATTTGTGGTAGTCTTTATTGATGATATACTAGTATATTCCAAAAGTATGGAAGAGCACGTATGTCACTTAAGGATAGTATTGCAAACACTAAGAGAACATCAGCTTTATCCTAAATTCTCAAAGTGTGATTTCTGGTTAAAGAGTGTTGCATTTCTTAGACACATAGTGTCTAAATATGGTATTCAGGTTAATCCATATAAGATTAAGGCAGTGTCTAAGTGACCCAGACCGACGACAATCACTAAGATTTAGAGTTTTCTAGGTTTGGCTAAGTATTATAGGAGATTTGTTTAGGATTTTTGTAGAATTGTAGCTCTTATGACTTGCCTAACTTAGAAGAATGTGAAGTTTATGTGGTCATATGCTTGTGAGAATAATTTTCAATTACTGAAGGAGAAGTTAACTATAGCTCCAGTTTTGGCTTTGCCTAATGGAGTAGATAAGTTCACTATGTATTGTGATGCCTCTAGAGTCAGCTTAGGTTGTGTGTTGATGCAGAATGGTAGGGTGATAGCTTATGCTTCAAGGCAGTTGAAGAAGCATGAAAATAATTATCCTACTCATGACCTAAAGATGGCTGCAATGATCTTTGCTCTCAAGATTTGGAGACATTATTTGTATGGGGTGACTTATGAGATTTTCACAGATCATAAGAGCCTTAAGTACATTTTCTAGTAGAGAGATCTAAACTTAAGGTAGAGGAGATGGTTAGAACTCCTGAAGGACTATGACTATGAGGTTTTTTATCATCCAAGCAAGGCTAATGTGGTAGCAGATTCCTTGAGTAAGAAGTCCTAAGGTAATCTTGCTCACATTAGTGTGGAGAGGAGATCGTTGATCCAAGAGTTGCATTAGTTAATGGATCAAGGTTTGATGATGAAGATTAGCATATCAAGAGGGCTTTTAGCTCAGTTTAGAGTCCTATCAGTATTGAGAGATAGGATTAAGGTAGCTTAGGGTTAAGATTCTAATCTAGCAAAGCTTGGGGAGAATGTTATTGCAGGGAAGTTCACTAATTTCACACTTGATGATGATGGTGTTTTATGGATCAGTAGTAGATTATAAGTTCCTAATATGGAAAATTTGATAGAAGAGATACTTGACGAAGGATATTCTATAGCATACAACATACATCAATGTGTTTCTAAAATGTACCACAACATTAGAGATTTGTATTGGTGGGTTGGATTAAAGAAGGATGTAACCGATTATATTTCTAAGTGGTTAACATGTCAACAGATGAAAGCTAAACATCATAAACCTTTTCGAAAGCTTTAGCCACTTTCGATTCCTGAGTAGAAATGGGAGAGAATTACTATAGATTTTGTGGTTAGGTTACCTCATTCTAAGGTTGGGTACAATTCCATCTAGGTGATTGTGGACAGGTTAACCAAGTTTGCTTATTTCTTGCCTATTAAAGCCACTTATTCTGTAGCTAAGTTGATGAAGCTATATGTTAAACATATTGTGTGCCTTCATAAAGTCCCTATGACCATCGTATCTGATAGAGGTTTAGTGTTTAGCTCTCAATTTTGATAGAAGTTGTATAAAGCACTAGGCACCAAGCTTGATTTTAGTACTGCTTTTCACTCTCAGACAGATGGTTAGTCTAAGAGGATAATCCAAACACTTGAAGATATGTTGAGGATGTGTGTGTTAGATCTTGGAGGTAGTTAGGATGATCATTTCTCACTCGTAGAGTTTGTATATAATAACAGCTACCATAGCAATATTGGAATGGCACCATATGAGGCTTTGTATGAACGAAAGTGTAGATCCCCTCAGAGTTAGGATGAGATTGGAGAGAGAGCATTGACTGGACCTAAGATGGTTCAAGATGTAGCAGAGAGAGTTGCTATAATCAAAAGAAGATTAGAGACCACAGTTAGCAGATAGAAGAGCTATATGGATCTAAGGCATAGAAATGTGGAGTTTCAGGTTGGATGCTATATATTTCTGAAGGTGTTTCCGATGAAGGGTGTGATAAGGTTTGGTAAGAAGGGGAAATTAGCACCGAGATATATTGGATTGTTCGAGATTCTAGAAAGAGTGGGCATGGTTGCATATCGGTTGGCTTTGCCTTTGAATTTATCTCAAGTGCTTCCAATGTTCCATATCTCGATACTGAGAAAGTATACTTCAAACCTTTGATAAGCGTTGCAGCCTGATAATGTGGAAGTGAATGAAGACCTAACGTATGAGGAGGGGCCGATTGTGATAGTTAACTATCAAGTTCATCAGTTGCATTCCAAGAAAATTCCGATGGTCAAGGTATTGTGGTGTAGCAATAACATGGAGGAGCTTACTTGGGAGATTGAAGCCGAGATATGGGTTGCCTACCCTTACCTCTTTCCTCAATAATTTCTCATTTCTATTCTTTTATTTGAATTTGAGGATGAATTCTTGTAAGGGGGGAAGATAGTAATGACCCTTTATTTTAAATTATTATAATATATATTAAGATATGCAGTGTTAATAACATTTTAAAATTTATTTATATATTATTATTATTTATGAATAAAATTTGTTTTTTTATGTTAAATATTTTCTTATGTAAAATAATATATTTAGAAGTGTTATTATTTAAAAATATTAAAGTTATTATCATTATTATTATTATTTTATATGCATGTGTGATAATAGTATTATTATTATTATGATAATTATTATTAGTGCTAGTATTATTATTACATTATTATTATTATTGTTGTTGTTGTTGTTATTGCATGTGGTTGAGTAGTGTATTATGTATGTTTATATATATATATATATATATATTATTGACTAGTTAATGTGTGTGTGTGTATACCTTCCTTCCCCACCCATTTTCTTTTCTTTCTTCTTCATTTTCTTCTTCTCTCATGTCTGCCATTGTCGATGCCAACAAGCACTGTGTGAGCTCCGCTAGAGCCACTGGACACCACCCAAGCTCGCTAGCTTCCTCCCTCACCTTCCTGCCACCTTCTCCTCCCCTTGTCAACGTCAAAATCTACCCATTATCGTGGGTGTTACTGCAACACTTATAAAATTTTTGGTGGTTTTAGCTCGAGTTTTTAGGCTAATTAGACTCCACTTGATATGTACTTCTCGATTCTCAAGTCATTTCAACTTTACGACGTTCGGATTATGAGTTTTCTTCAATTTTAGTTTATGTATATTTTAGGTTTTTATATTTTTTAGCTTGATTGTATTTGATTCTTGATAAAGCCTTTTGGAAATGTTGTCATATGGAACTTAAGCTTCTCAAATATATTTTTAGCTTATTTTTTTGAATTTATTTGAATTATGGTAATTATTGAATTTTTAATAATTAAAAATGAATTTTTATTAATTATGTGATTTATATATTTTGTATAGAAATTATGATAAATTGTATAGTTAATTTAAATTATTAGCTTTGAGAATGAGAAAATAAATTTTCACTAATTTTTAGTAATTTTGATTAATTTTTTAATAATATTTAGTATTATGTGATTTTTGGAATTATGGGTAAATTATGTGTTTTTATTGAAATTATAGTTAAATTATATTTTTTAAATAATTTTGGATTAATAAATGGTATTAAAATAATTTTTACAAATTATTTACTATTTTTAACTAATTAATGCTAATTTTTGAAAATATATTCAAATAAAATTTTATATACTATTTTTGTGATTAAATAAGTTTTTAACCATTTTTGTTATATATAACCTATTTGAGTAATTAATTGTAAATTTTACTATTTTATGTCGAATATTTGAAAATTGAATTTTTATTAATATTATATAATTTATTTGAGATTTTATTTAATTAATGTGAAAATACTTATATTTAATGTTCTTGTTATTTGAATAAATTGTATTTTGGTATTTTTGATGTTTATGGAATTTAATGATTTTTATTATATTTATTATTTAATATTAATTTTTGGTGAATTGTGAACCTTAGTTGGGAATTTGAGTAGTTTAGGGTCCCAACCTGAGGTGTTGAGATTGGTGAGTATAAAAGTGTGTTTTCTTGCAAGATCGGCTCTACTTTTTAGCAGAGAGATGTCCATTTTATAAAGGAGACTCTATTATTTTTTCGGTAGAATTCTCGTAAAATGTGACGTCGGGTCGATCCTAAGTTTGTGGTTTTGTGGTCGTGTTGGGTCTAGATCGAGTTTTCCTTTAGAATTCTTAAAAGTATAAGTTAGGTTTATATTCTAATTTTATTATTATTTATTTTTCTAGCTGCACTGAGACTGAGGCCTATCAGACCGGGCCCGTCAAGTCTATCTCAAGGAGCGTAAACCTGTGAGTTATTATTTTATATATGCATTACATATAGGATGCATGAAAGTGAGCTTACATATTTTCATTATATGTTTAAACATGAATTATTTCATTAAATGACTTAGTATATTTTTGGTACACTTTTAGTATATTTTTGGTATATTTGCTATATATAAGACATTTATGCTAGGTATATTTTTAGTATATCTTTTGTATATATGTGACATATATATGTTAGTATATTTTGGTATATTGTGGCATATACTCAAAATATATATTTGGTATATTTTTTGTATATAAGTGGTATATTATTTTTAAATGAATGCTATTATTTTTAAATGATGCATTTTATTATTTTCTATAAATATAAGATTAATTTGAAGGATAGTAGTAGAATGTGCTACCTAGTGGGCTACGCTAGGACTATTGCACGATAGTACGATATAATTAGGTTGTAAATCTGATAATTATTTATTGAGATGTTGTTTATTGGAAAGGATGATTGTAGATCCTTGATTGACCTAGTGTACTTGGGGCTAGTCATGCCAGTAGTGAGATTGCGGAACCTCGATTGACTTAAAGTACTTAGGGCTAGTCTACTACCTTAGGTTGGATAAATGAATACTTGGAGTTTTGGATAAGCCAGTTGGCTATTGATTTTGATGAACGAGGTTGCGAACTGTTAAGGTTCTACTCCGGTCCTTCAACTAAAATAATTTTATACATCTATTATATATAAAAATGAATTTTAGCATCTGTGTGAAATGTATGTGTGTGTGTGTATATATATATATATATATATATTGTATTATATACTGATTCGTGAATGTATATGAATTTAGGTTACATGTATATATATTATAATAATTCACTCAGTGAGGTCTCACTCCCCTAAATATTTTTTATAGGATCTTCATCTTCTTTACACCTTACCAGTAGTAGTTTACACTGGTCTTCTTCAGCCCCGACTAGATTATGTAATTATATTATTTAAACTTTTATTGCACTCTAGAAAATTGTAATAATAATGTTATTGTATCTGTACAGTGTGGTTTTTGGTTTAGAGACCTGTATTTGAATATTGTATGAATATTTTTATTATGAATTGACATTTAAGTATTTTATTTTTATATTGATTAAATTATAATTATGGTGTATTTTTATATTATTATTACTTGTGATTTTATTTTTAAAGCTTGCTACGAGTTCCATATTCAAAAGAATTCATGTTCCTTACCACTGATCATGACTCCTAGTTCGGGTCATGACATCTGTAAACTAGGAATTTGAGGAAGCTACTATACCTCCGGCCGTACCATAAATGTAACCTATATATCATTAAGGCATGTTTGACCCAAAGGCAGCCTAGTTTTATGCCAAAGTCGGTAGGATATCATTTGATGGGACTTCAAATCCTCTAGATTTTCTATATGTTATAGAGACGAGGACTTGGACTGCTTACACCAAGTACCAGAAGAGTACAATCATTGAGTTATTTGTAGAGGGACCAGCCCTAAATTGTTTGTATAGGTCATCTAGCCACATATGATAACACTCATCTGGGCTCAGTTTCGAGAGAGATTTATGAGGCGTTTCTACTAAGATTCTATGCGAATGAGTTTTAGATTTTAGCTGACTAACATTAGCAGAGGCGACAGGTCAGTGGAGGACTACATGAGAGAGTTCCTTAGATTAGGCCGATATATAGAGGATTTTTTGAGACACTAGCACTTTGTGATCACCATTTACATCACTGGACTAGGTTTTACATTCGTTCGGATTTTTACTACAGGCCTTACTCTTAAGTCCATGATAGAGTTAAAAAAGGAGAAAGAGCTCAGACTAATTAGGTAAGGAGTCATGCCTAACTATTATTAGATGGGAGGTGCTCAGACTGGAGGGTCTCATAGCACACCATTCATGACATTTCAGATAGGCTCCAATAGTCATAAAAAAGGCTATGTTCAGCAAAATCAAAGACAACGACATAAATATCACCATAGTAGGAGACATAACCGTGGTGGAGTTCACAGGCCTATCAGATTTGGTTCTAATGCTACCAATAGCAGCAGTGGATAGAGTTCTGGATATGGTAGCATAGGATCTGTAGCTAGTGCTTGCTAGACATATGGAAGAGTCCATTAGTGACCCTGTTATATGGCTCTATTGACATGTTTTAAATGTGGATAGATGGGGCACTTTGCCTGAGCATGCCCTTATTTTGGTTATCAACAATAGTTTCTGTAGTAGTCTATTACCAGTGTAGCTCTAACTCCCTATCAGTTGCCTCCAGCTCAAAATCCTAGTATGTTATAATTTGTAGCCTAGCAAGGTTGTGGTGGAGGAGGCAGAGGTAGTACCATATGCTTTGGTCAGTCTTCCACTAGCCAGCAGGGAGGCCAAGGATAGGCTAGAGTCTTTTCCCTTATATAGTAGGATGCTCAAGCATCCAACATCATTGTAGTAGGTATACTCCTAGTTTGTTTCTTAAATGCTAGAGTTTTGATTGATCCAGGTGCCACAAATTCTTTCGTGTCCCCTATTTTTGATTCGAAGTCAGGTTGGCAAGCTGCGAGGATGGCAATTCCTTTATCTTTTGCTACAGCTTTAAGTGATTAATTAAATACTAACATTATTCTTTCTGGGTATCTGGTGTTAGTGGAAGGCAAAGAATTATTAATGGAATTGGTGTTGTTGGATGTAATGGAGTTTAATGTAATTCTTAGTATGGACTGGTTATCTTAGCACTATGCCATAATTGATTATTGGAGTAAAGAGGTGATTTTTAGAATTTTGAATGATAAAGAGTTTAAGTTTATGGGTAATAAGAGTTATGCACCTCAAAATCTTATCTCCACTTTCACAACTATGAAGATGCTGAGGAAAGGTTGTTAAGGATACTTGGCCATAGTCAGGGATACTACAATAGAGAAGACATTCATTTTAGATGTTCCAGTAGCTTGTGAGTTTTTAGATGTATTTCTTGATGAGTTGCCAGGTTACCAACTCACATAGAGATTGAATTCTATATTGATGTGGTCCCAGGCACAGCTCCTATCTTAATGTCGCCTTATAGAATGGTTCCTGTAGAGTTAAAGGAGTTAAAGGAGCAGTTGCAATATTTTTTGGACAAGAGCTTCATAAGACCCAACACTTCTCCTTGGGGTGCACCAGTCCTGTTTATTAAGAAAAAGGATGGTATGCTAAGACTGTGCATTGATTACAAAGAGTTAAATAAGGTGACAGTGAAGAACAAGTATCCTCTTCTGAGGATAGATGATTTGTTTAATCAACTTTAGGGTGCATAGTTCTTTTCCAAGATTGACTTGAGGTTGGGCTATCATCAGTTGAGGATTAGTGAAGCTGATATTCCTAAAATGACATTCCGCACTAGATATGGTGACTATAAGTTTCTGGTGATGTCCTTCGAGTTAATTAATGCACCAACTACTTTTATGGATATGATGGATAGGGTGTTTAGACCATTTATGGATCATTTTATAGTAGTCTTCATTTATGATATATTGGTGTATTTAAAGAGTATGAAGGAGCACGTATATAACTTGAGGACATTACTATAGACACTAAGAGAAAATCAACTTTATGCTAAGTTCTCGAAGTGTGATTTTTGGATGGAGAGTGTTGCATTCCTTAGACATGTAGTGTCTAAATATGGTATTTAAGTTGATGCATAAAAGATTGAAGTAGTGTCTGAATGGCCCAAATTGACATCAGCCATTGAGATTCAAAGTTTTTTAGGTTTGGCTAAGTATTATATGAGATTTGTGTAGGATTTCTTAAGACTTGCAGCACCTAAGACTTGCCTAATTTAGAAGAATGTGAAGTTCATGTGGTCAGAGGCTTGTGAGAATAGTTTTCAGTTATTGAAGGAGAAGTTATGTATAGCTCCATTTTTTACTTTGCCTAATAGAGAAGACAAGTTCACTAAATATTGTGATTCTTCTAAAGTTGGCCTAGGTTGTGTGTTGATGCAAAATGGTAGGGTAGTAGCTTATACTTCTAAGCAATTAAAGAAGCATGAATAGAATTATCCTACTCATGACTTAGAGATGGCTGCAGTGATCTTTGCTCTCAAGATTTAGAGACATTATTTATACGGTGTGACTTATGAGATTTTTATAGATCATAAGAGCTTGAAGTTCATTTTCTAGCAGAGAGATTTGAACTTAAGGCAAAAAAAAATGGTTAGAACTCCTGAAGGATTATTGTTATGATATTCTACACCATTTAGGCAAGGCTAATGTGTTAGTAGATGCTTTAAGTAGAAAGTCCTCGGGTAATCTTGCTCATATTAGTATAGAGAGGAGACCTTTGCTCTAAGGGTTACACAAGTTAATGGATCAAGGTTTAATGATGAAGATAAGTAGATCAGGAGGACTGCTAGCTCATCTCAAAGTCAGCTTAGTGTTAAGGGATAAAATTAAGGTAGCTCAGTGTCAAGATCCTATTTTGGTAGAGCTTGAGGAGAATGTTCATAAAGGAAAGTTCACTAATTTTACACTTGATGATGAAGGTGTTTTATGTATTAATGGAAGATTATACATTCCTGATGTGGATAATTTGAGAGAATAGATCCTAGAAGAAGCATATTCTATAGGTTATAATGTACATCTAGGTGTTACTAAGATGTACCCTAACATTAAGAATTTATACTTGTAGGATGGAATGAAGAAGGATGTAACTAATTTTGCTTATAAATGCTTGACTTGTTAGTAAGTAAAAGCTGAACATTAGAAGCCTTATAGGATGCTTCAGCCTCTTTCGATTCTTAAGTGGAACTGGGAGAGAATTCTATGAGATTTTATAACAATGTTACCTAATTCAAAGGATGGATATGATTCCATCTGGGTGATAGTGGATAGGTTAACCAAATTGGGTTACTTCCTACCAATTAAAGCTACTTATTCTATAGTAAAGTTAGCTAAGTTGTATATCAAGCATATTGTGTGCCTTCATAGAGCACCTGTTTCTATTATATCTGATAGAGGTACAGTGTTTACCTCTTAATTTTGGCAGAAGTTTCAAGAAGCAATGGGCACAGGCTTGATTTTAGTACTACTTTTCATTCTCAGATGGATGGTCAATCTAAGAGGATGATCCAAAAACTTGAAGACATGTTGAGAATGTGTGTAATGGATCTTAGAGGTAGTAGGGATGATCATCTACCACTGGTAGAGTTTACTTATAATAACAACTACCATACTAGTATTGAAATGGCACCATATGAAGCTTTGTATGGAAGGAAGTGTAGATCCCCTTTGTGTTAGGATGAGATTGGAGAAAGAGAGTTAACTAGACTTGAAATTATTTAGAATGTAGTTGAGAAAGTTGATTTGATCAAAAGGAGATTGGAAACGTCAACTAGTAGACCTAAGAGCTACGTAGATTTAAAGTGTAAGGATATGAAGTTTCAAGTTAGGGACTATGTATTCTTAAAGGTGTCATCATTGAAGGGTGTGATGAGTTTTGGTAATAAGGGGAAGTAAGCACCGAGATACATTGGACCTTTCGAGACTTTGGAGTGAGTGGGCATGGTTGCATAATGGTTTGCTTTGCCTCTGAATTTGTCTCAAGTGCATCTAGTGTTCCATGTCTCGAAGCTCATTAAGTACATTTCAGACCCTTGGCACGTATTGTAGCCCCAGAGTGTGGAAGTGAATGAAGATCTAATGTATGAGGAAGAGCTAGTTGTGATAATTGATTATCAAGTTTATTAGTTGCATTCAAAGTAAATTCTAAGGGTCAAGGAATTGTGGAGGAGTAACAATATGGAGGAATAAATGTGGGAGACCGAGGTTGAGATGCGAGTGGCTTACCCTTACCTTTTTCCTTGATGAATTCTTATATTAAGTTCTTTTTATTTGAAATTCGAGGGTGAATTTTTGTAAGGGGGAAAATTGTTATAAGCTGAATTTTTGATAAATGAAATTAATTTCTAGGATTTTTAGCATTAATAATCATTTTATTTATTTGTTATATTATGATTACTGGGTGAAATTAAATTTTGGTGTTACTATTCACTTTATTATTTCATATCATTATTCTTAATTTGAAATTAAAGTTTAATTTTATTATTAATAATTATTTACTTGGGTAATTTTATTAAATTAAATTAATTATTAAAAATATATGTATATATTTTATGGTGTGAAATTATTGAGAAAGATATTTTAATATTTAATATTATTTCATTTTGTCCTTTTGTACTTTTTAATAATAATAATAATAATAATAATAATAATTAAAAAAAGGACAAAAGCATTAAAAAAATTCCAGGTCTTCTTCTTCTTCGGTTTGTTGAGCCAGTAGTGTGCCACCCCCCCATTATCCGAACGCCCAACCACTGCGTACCTCCACCAATTGTCAGCGACGCCACCTCCTCCTCCCTGAGCTCTAGCGAGCTTCATCTCTCGATCTTCTTCCTTAGTTTCACATCGGTCGATTCTCCTTCCTCACACCGGTGACAATTCCAATGTCTTCAAGCAGAGCTTGATAGCTCGATTTTTTCCTCTCGTCTTGGGCATCGTTTCCCCTAAGGTGATTTGCTTGAACAACACTTGATTTAGCTCAATTTTGATAATTTGAGTCTAGGTTTCAGATTTTTAATTTGTTTAATTAAGTGGTAATTTGATTTTATTAGACATTGATGGTTTTGAGATTAAGTGTTGTATAGGTTGTGAGGTTGCTAAATATTATTTTTATTTATTTTTCTAAAAATTTAAATTTTCGGGACTCAGGGTGTTACTGTTCATCAGTACTGCTCCGAGCTCAGGAAAAATGTTATATTTTAAATAAATTATATTAATTATTTTAAGCATATTTCGTGGAGAAAGTTTGTTGAAATTTCGTAATGAATTTTTATTATGAATTTTTGTATATTTATATAAAAATTAGGTTTTTGGAAAAATTAGTATAAATTAGTAATTTTATATTTTAATTATAATTATTGTTAATTACTATGTTTTGGATAATTTTTGAGTAATAAATAGTAGTAAAATAATTTTTATGAATTATTTACTATTTTTAGCTAATTAATAATAATTTCTAGAAATATATTGGAATAATAGTTTTATCTATTATTTTTAAGATTAAATGAATTTTTAGTTATTTTTATTATATACTTGGGAAAATTAAATAATTATTTGTAATTTATACTATTTGATTTTGAATACTTGAAAAATGGATTTTATTAATATTATTTAATTATATTTGGGATTTTATTATTTATTTTGGAAAGAAATATCTTTGATGCTTTTATTATCTAAATAAATTGAATTGTGGTATTTTATGATTTTTATAAGTTTTGGTAAATTCTTAGTATTTATTATTATTTTATTGATTTTAATTATATTGGTTCTTGGTTGGGCATTAGAATGTAGTACGAGGGCCCAGCCCGAGAAGTTGAGCCTTGTGATTATTTGAAGTGTGTTTGCATGCAAGTTTACTTTACTTTTAGTAGAGAGACGTCCGCTTTACAGAGGAAACTTTCTGAATTTTTGGTAGAATTCTCGTACAATGTGATGTCAGGTTAGTCCTAAGTTTTGAATTTTTGTTGAGTCGTGTTCTAGATTGAGTCATTCTTTTGGAATTCTAGGAGTATAAAATTAGGGAATTATTTCTAATAATAATAATAATTTTTTTCCTTAGTTGTTCTGCGAGCTAGGCCTATCAGACCATGCCAACCAAGTCAGGGTAGAGGAACACACTTGAACTGTGAGTTATTATTATATGTATATATTGCATATAGAAAATATATTATGAGCATCCATATTTTGGATAAATATGAATTTCATTATGCTTTAATTCATTAATTATTATTATTTTGATTATGTATATATATATATATATATATATATATATATATATATATATATATATATATATATATATATATATATTTATTTATTTATTTATTTACATGTGATTATTAAATTGTGAAAATGGATGATGTTAATATTTTATTGTGAATTTCATTATTTTAAATTATGAAACAACATTTTAGAGAATAGTTGTAGAATGTGCCACATAGTTGTTCACAGTAGAACTTTTGCGTAACAGTACATATATATATATATATATATATATATATATATATATATATATATATATATATATATATATATATATATATATATATATATATATTTATTTATTTATTTATTTACATGTGATTATTAAATTGTGAAAATGGATGATGTTAATATTTTATTGTGAATTTCATTATTTTAAATTATGAAACAACATTTTAGAGAATAGTTGTAGAATGTGCCACATAGTGGTTCACAGTAGAACTTTTGCGTAACAGTACATTAGATGTTAGGCTTTAATTTTGACTGATTTCAAATATGAAAATAATGATTATGGTGAATGATGGATAAAGGGGTATGATTGTGGATCCTCGGTTGACTTGCAAGGTACTCAGGGCCAGTTAGCACCAGTAGTGGGATTGCAAATCCTCGGTTGACCCTTTGTGTACTCGGGGCCAGTCCACTGCTAAAAAGTTGGATAAAGGATATTTTTGGAGTTATGGAAAGCCTGATGGCTAGTTATATACAGTGATCAAGGTTACAGAAAAATTTAGGGATTCTGCTTTGATCCTCCACCCAAAATTCTTCTACATTTATTTTTATAATAAAAATGGATTTTAAGTATATGTATGAAATGCTAGTATATATTAAATAAATATAAATATATTATTATACTGATGCTTGAGTTATATGCCTTTAGGTTACGTGTATATATAATAATAATTCACTCAATGAGGTCTGACCCCCTCAAATATTTTTTTTATAGGATCTTCTACTTCAGACCTCCATATTAGATCTCTTCGCTAGACTATTTTCTCCCCAGCTGACTTATATTAATATTAAACTATTATTGTTCTTGTATTTTAGTAAACGCTGCAGTAGTAGTGTTTCTTATTGTGGTACCTGATATTTTATTAGACAGTGATGCTATATTTGAAGAGTTGCATCAATATATTTTTTTATATTATGATATGAGGATTTCTTTTATATTATTAAGTTTTTTATTCTAAAGTATTTTTGTGGTATGTTTTGTATGAGTTTTTTTTAAGGCTTGCTACATGTTCCAAATTCGTGTAAATTCTCGTTCCTTAGCACCGGTCATGACTCAATGGTTTGAGTCATGATAGCCAGACCCTTTCTTTCCCAGTTGATCTATGTAATTTTTAAATTACCTTTTCCTTATATTGCAAGATGTTGCAATAGTAGTACATGTCTGTTGTATTCTATAAGTTGTTTATTAATGGTGGTTGTATTTTGAATATTGTAAAATATTTTATTAAGATATTGTTTATATGAGATTCTTCTTCATTATAAAAATATTTAATTATGTGCATATTTATGTTTATGTTTTATTGAGTTTTATATTTTAAGGCTTGCTATGGGTTCCGAATTCTCACGAATTCTCATTTCCTAATGCCGGTCATGACTCCCGGGGTTGGGGTTGTGACAATTTAAGTTTTGTGTGCATATAAATGTCATTTGTATATATAATATAAGATTAAAAAATTATTTATTTATTTAATTTTTCTAGTTGTAAACGATTTTTTTTAATTTAAACATTTAGTATTAAACCGCAAAGTTTTGAAAGAATTCTAGGGAAATTTGTTGGATTAGGATTAGCATATATATTAGTCATTTGTTTGTATTCAATTTAGTAAAATATTATTCAATAAAGAAATCCGCCACAAATCTAACACTAAAAAGTGACCAATTGTAGAATCTATCATAATTTAGTGACGGAATGTAGAATCCATAACTAAATAGTGATGGATTGTGACAGATTATGACTACATAACTTTATTATTATTTTTTAATATATATATATGTATATATATATTCACCCCCCCCCCCCCCCCCATTTGTATATCAAAAAATATAATAAGGAAAATAATAAATTTACTTAGTTTTTTTATAGCTTAAAAATTAATAGTGTTAAACTTCATAGTTTTGGTTAGTTTAAGGTTTGCGTGCATATAAATGTTATTTGCATATATAATACAAGATGAAAAAATAATTTATTTATTTATTTTTTCTATTTGTAAATGATTTTTTAAAACTTAAAAATTAATTACTAAACCGAGTAGTTTTAAATTAGTACTAGGGAATTTTGGTTGGATTACGATTAGTGTGTGTGTGTGTATATATATATATATATATATATATATATAACTTCCCTTCTCACCAGCACTCTCAACAGATGGGTATGATCCTAACCCACCTAACTCAAGCACCAATGTGAATGGGTATGACTTCTAAACTAAATTTAACTATTTACAAATAGTTATCTATTTGTTATGACCTATATTTTTTTTATTAAATTAAAAGGGGAATTATTGAATTTTAAATATTATTTTATGTAATTAATGTTAAATGAGTATTTTTAATAAAATTTAGTATTATATTTTCATAAAATTATTAATTTAGTGTATTTTTTATATATGAATATATTTAAGTGTGTATATATATATTAATAACAAAAGTAAAAGAAAAAGAAAAAAAATGTGGCTACTGCCACTTCTTCTCCTCCTTATTTTTTTTCTTTCCTTTTCTTCTTTTTTCTTTTCATCTCCCTGACACCACCACCAATGTCACAACCCAAACCAAAGAGTCATGACCAGTGTTACGAAATAGAAATTTTCACAAATTTGGAACCTGTGGTAAGCCTCAAAAGTAAAAACTTAGGCAAACATATCACAAAAATACCTCAGAAATTAAAACTTTATAATACCTCATAAACACTCAAGCATTTGTATAATAATATATTTATATTTATTTAATATATACATGCATTTCATACATATGCTCAAAATCCATTTTTATTATAACAATAATTGTAGAAGAATTTTGGGTAAAGGATTGGAGCAGAATCCCTATATTTTTTCTGCAACCTCAATCACCACAACCTCAATCATTGCAATTCACTAGCCAATAGGTTTTCCATAACTCCAAAAATATCTTTTATCTAACTTTTTGGCAGTGGACTGGCCTTGAGTATAAAAAAGGTCAACTAAGGATTCATAGTCCCACTGCCAGTGTTAACTAGTCTCGAGTACCCTACAAGTCAACCAAGGATCTATAGTCACACCCCTTTTTCCATCATACACCATAATCATTGTTTCCATATCCACAATCAATCAAAGTTCAAAGCCTAATTTCTAGTGTACTGTTGCACAACAACCCTAGTTTGACCCACTAGGTGGCATGTTCTATAACTATCCTCTAAAACATTATTTCATAATTTAAAATAATGGAATTCATAATAAAATATGAACAACATCCATTTTCACAATTAAATAATCATATGTAAGTATATCTGAAAATATATATATTCAAAATAATCATATAATAACAATTTAATGAATTAAAGCATAATGAAAATTCATATTTATTCAAAAAACGGATGCTCACATTATATTTTGTACATGCAATGTATACATATAATAATAACTCACAGTTCAAGTGTGCTCCTCTACCCTGGCTCAATTGGCCTAGTCTGATAGGCCTAGCTCGCGGACCAACTAAGGAAATAATAATAATAATAATATATTATAAATAATTCCCTAATTTTATACAGCTAGCATTTCTAGAGAACGACTCAATCTAGAACACGACTCGACAAAAATAAAAACTCAAGACCAACTCGATGTCATGTTTTACGAGAATTTTACTGAAAATTCAATAAACTCCCCTCTATAAAATGAACACATCTCTCTGCTAAAAATGGATCCAATTCTACATGCAAACACACTTCAAATAATCATAAGGCTCAATTTCTCAGGTTGGGCCCCCGAACTACATTCCAATGCCCAACCGAGAACCAACATAATCAAAATCAATAAAATAATAATAAATAATAATAATTTACCAAAACTCATAAAAATCATAAAATACCTCAATTAAATTTATTTAAATAATAAAAGCATTAAAGATATTTATTTCCAAAATAAATAAGAAAATCCCAAATATAATTAAATAATATTAATGAAACCCATTCTTAAAATATTCACAATTAAATAGCATAAATTACCAATAATTATTTAAATTTCCCAAGTATATAATAATAAAAATAACTAAAAATTCATTTAATCATAAATATAATAGACAAAACCATTATTCGAATCTATTTCCGAAAATTATTATTAATTAGCAAAAAATAGTAAATAATTCATAAAAATTATTTTAATACTATTTAATACTAAAAAATTATCCAAAACATAATAATTAACAACAATTTCAATTAAAATATAAAAAGTTACTAATTTATACTAATTTTTCCAAAAATCCAATTTTTACATAAACATTTGAAAATTGATAATAAAAATTTGGAACATAATTTCAATAAACTTTCTGCATGAAATATGCTTAAAATAATTAGTATAATTTATTAAAAATAAAACACATTTTCAAGTCGGGAACAATGCTCGTGAACAGTAATCAAACTCATAATAATGCCAAAATCACAACTATCTCTAAAATCGAATCTAAATACATTTTTGGAAAGCTTACAATTTCAATTTAACTAATCCAATGTCAATTTAACATGAATCAAACTAATTAAACTCAAAATCAACAAATGAAATATTTGAACCCTATAATCAAATCAACAAAATTAGAGTTGAATTTGAAGTTGTTTAGGGAAATAACCTTGGGGGAATCGAAACCCATGTTGAGTGGAAGAGAACAAGCTTTGAAGCTTGACTCGAGACGATCATAATTGACACCGTTAAGGAGAAGAAGTTCCAATGTGAATGAAACCGAGGGAGAGGGAAAGGAAATGACTACGCAAGTGACTGAGCTATTACTTGCAGCGTTGACGTCAGGTGATGATGAGGTGACATCCCACGTGGAGAGATTGTGGTGGAAATGGTGTAAGGGCTGGGTCTCAAGCATGAGGGAGAAGGAGGAAAAGAGGAGGGGAAAGGAAAAGAAAGAGAGGGAAGAAAGAGGAAAGAATAAAAGAAAGAGAGAGATAGAAAAGAAAAAAAATGTTTTTGTATGAAAAAAATTTATTTTATTAAAACAATTGTTTAAAAAAATTCTCACCACAATATTAAAATATATTAAAATACACTACATTAACATAATTCAAAAATAATAATATTATTAAATAATATATAACAATAAATTTCAGTTTAAAATTTCAAATGAATATTAATACCATAATATAATAAAGTAAATAATAACACTTGAATTTAATTTAATTTCAAAAAATAACTATAATATAAAAAATTAATAAAATAATTATTAACACTGCAAATCCAGAAATGTAATTTTATAATTTATAAAAAATTTGAGTTATAACAACCAACCACTACAACCATCACGTCTCAACCTCCAGCCACCGGTCAGTTGCCACTCTGCCACCTCTACCCGACGATGCCACAACACCTCCAGCCATAGGTGACACCTCTTTTTTTCCTTCCTCCTATTCCTCTACGATGCCAGTTTGAAGAGAGGCTTGTCGGCGATGTTTCTAGCCAGCTTAGATGTTTTTTTTGGTCTTGTTTGAATCCTAACATCTTGGGCTTTGATTCCCCTCACCCAATTTGTCTAAGTAACTTTGGGAAGCACCTCAATTTTGGGTAATTATTTTTGGGTTATTTGGTTAAATTGAATTTGAATTTTATTTTATTAGGTTTAATGGTTAATGAATTGTTGAAATTGAGGTTGAGATCTTTCTTTTGATGTATTTTTCATAATGTTTTGAATTTTTTTGGGTGTCAGGTACTATTAACATCACTATTTTGGATAGTTCCAGGTCAAAAATATTTTATATTTTTAATAAATTCTATATATTATGTAGATTAAACTTTGTGAAGAAAATTTTATGAAATTATGTATAGAATTTGAGATATAAAGTTTTTTAAGGTTATGTATAAATAAATATTTTTGAGAAATTGTTGGAAATTAATAAATTATTTAATTTTAATTAAAATTTTTGTTAATTATTTTGATTAATAAAAGTATGAAATAATTTTTTCAATTATTAGTTAATTAGTAGTAATTTTGGGAAATTAAATGAATAATAAATTTATTTATTATTTTTGAACCTAAATGATTTTTATTATTTTTGTGATATTAATAAGTGATTTTAATAATTACTTACAAGTTATGTTAATTTAATTGTAGAATGGAAATTTTATGCCATTAATGGATTTTATTAGCAAAATATTATTTATAACAAGAATTTTATTATTTATTTGGAAAATGAATTACATTTATATTTTTATTATATAAATAAATTAAATTGTGTTAGTAAATTGAATTTTATGATAAATTGAAGATTTGAGAAAAAATATATTATTTCATGTTTGTTGCTGTGTTGGTTCTCGGTTGGGCGTGAAATGTAGTTTGGGGGTCTAACTCGAGATGTTGAGCTTTAAAATATTTTGAAGTGTGTTTTTGTGTAGGATTGGGTCTACTTTTAGTAAAGAGATATCCATTTTATAAAGGTGACTCTGCCGAATTTTTAGTAGATTTCTAGTAAAATGTGACATCGGGTCTATGTTAAGTCTTAAGTGTTTTTAGAGTCGAGTTTTAGATCGAGTATTCTCTAGAAATCTAGAATATATAAGATTAGTATTTTTATCCTAATTAATTTATTATTATTATTTTTCTATAGCCGCGTCGAGATCGAGGCCTGCAAGACATGGCCATTCGAGTTAGAATAGAGGAGCGCACTCCACTTATGAGTTATTATTATATGTATGCATTGCATGTAGAAATTTTTATTGGTATCCATATTTCGATATATATGAATTTAATATGTTGTTACATTAAATGTTAATTACTATTTCTATTATATATATATTTTAATGTGATTATTAATTATGATTATTGGATGTTGTTTGTTATTGATATTAATTTGTGTTATCATGTTGTGTTATTTTTGGATGATAGTAGTAGAACGAGCTACCTAATGGGCTACACTAAGACTGTTGCACAGTAATATGCTAGATGCTAAGCTATAAAATTTTTATTGATATAAGATTATATGATTTGAGATATAGAAAAATTGATTATTGACATTTGTAGTTAGAGAGTGGTGTGACTATGAAAGCTTGTTTAAGCTAATGTCTCGAGTTGAGTCATGCTAGTAGTGAGATTGCAAAAGCTTGGTTGACTTAGTGTTTTAGGGTCAGTCCATTGTTAAATTGGAAAAGTGGAATATTCTTATATTTAAGTGAGCTTGTTGGCTAGTGAGGTTCATTGATTGAGGTTATTAAAATTTTAGGGTTATACTCCGATCCTCCATTTAATTTCCATTAGTGTGCTTATATGAAAATCATTTTTAATCATCTACTTGAGATTCATGTATAAATTGCATAAATATAAATATAAATATATAAATACTATATTGACGCTTGATTACTTGTACACTTAGGTTGCATGTATATATATAATAATAATTCACTCAGTGAGGTCTAACCCCCCTCAATTATTTTTCAAGACTTATCTTATTAAACCTCTCATAATAGTTCTCTTCGTCGAACTCTTTCTTCTTTGGATGATTTATGTAAATTTTAAACTACCTTTCATTGTATTTTATTAAACGCTGCAATAGTAGTTTATACTTATATAAGTATATATTTATTGTAGTTTCTGATGATGATGTTGATAGCAGTTGTGTCACTATCAAATGTAAAAATATTTAATTGAGATTTTATTTATGGAATTCTTTATATCATGAAAAATTTTAATTCTGAGGTAAATTTGTGTTGATGTTTGGTGTGAAGTTATAGTTTAGGCTGGTTATGGGTTTTGGATTCGTGTGAATTCTCATTTCCTAATGTTGATCATGACTCTTAGATTTTAGGTCATGACACTATTTAAATCTATAATCATAAATAACTTAACTACGTCTTGAATTAAACAACTCCTCTTTATAATACAAATACATAATCACTAAAAAACACCTTATTTTATAAATTATATTTGAAATGACATATACATGAAACCAAAATTTACAATGTTCATAATCAACTTTATGATTATTGTTCTCATTCACTTCGTCTTCGCAAATTAACTAGATAAAACTTAGCCACCTGTGATAACCTCGTCTCTAAGATGAATTGTTGCACCTCAAGCTATAGTTCGAATGGCTACCCATAAAAGCTAATTACTTGGAAAAATAATAAAAAGGAGTTATAAGTATTTTTGCAAGAAAATACTCATTGAGTGAACAAAGTAGCAGTAAAGGTGTAATATCGCTAAAATATCAAGGCAGATGAATAAAGAAAGTTACTTGAGAAGAGAAAGAATACTACACAACCACCCAAATTGGAATGAGCATTATGAGTAATTATTTTATTATTAAATTTGCATATACTAATTATCACGACTCAAACCTGAAGGTACGTGATAGAATATAGGGAATAGGAAATGAAAAAATGCATCAAAAACTCGCAGTAAGCCTTAAAAAATTTTTGCTAATTAAAAATAATTAACAGAATAATAATATCAAAATAAATCCATCAATATCAAATGCAGAAAATAATATTCCAAATACATCAATATCACAATTTTAAAACAATCCACAATACAAATGATACAAGTTCATATTCAACTACTGCTGTATCTAGAGTATGATTATACAACACAAAAATTAATTAAGCATACATAAAGCAGCTGGTGAAGAAGAAACCCGGTGTAGATGGTGACTATTGGCAGACTGACTATGAGGTCTTAAAAAAATAAGTTGAGGGGAATTAGACCTTGCTGAGTAAATCAATTTTATGAAATGTATGATGGTTTGAAAACATTTATGAAATCCCTTTTAAAGATAAAATAAAATAAAATAAAATCAATATAAATATAAATATTAAAATCCTTTACTTTTTCTTAAATATTCTTAAGATATAAAATACCTTTCAAAATCACAATTCACTTTATTATAAAATTTTAACACAAAATCAAATAAATAATAGTTTAGGTAGAAATTTTGGTAGAATACCTAAACCATCAAATTCTAATAGCCTTTCAGCTCATTTAGTCCAAATGGCTGCTGTCTAGAGAGTAAGCTCAACTGAGTTACAATTGTAATCTAATCACTTAACCCAATTTTGATGTCCTGAGAGCAAGCTCAACCGAGTTACATCTCCTTTCCAGGCCAAGAGCACAATTCTCCATTGAGCTCATTCACATACAGAATACATGATCATACCCATGCACACTTGGTCCTAGTCATACCCTCTAGGTAGCACATTCTACTATTTTCTTTAAATTATTTGAATCATAATTAAATAAATAAAATAATTAATTAATTAAAGTGAGATAAAATAAATTCCATAAAACATGCTCTCGAATACAAATCAAGATTATAAATAGAGTAATCATGCATGTGGTAATATAAATTAATTTATAAATAAATTCTTATAATAAATTCATTATCATTTTAATCATATGAAAATGTAATTTAAAATTCCACAACAAACATTCCATAAAATCAACTCATAGGTCAAGCATGTTGAGCGGCATGTCCTTTGTTGCTCAAATGCTACAACTCTAGTCCCGGAGTTCTCTAAAATAAATAATATTTATTTAAAATATACTTATTTAATAAAATAAATAAATTCATAAAAATTCTCAAAATTTATTAAAAACATGGAAGGCTGAGATTGACTCGATCTAAGACAAAATGCTATACAGACTCAGAATTTAATTAGATATAGATCTCACATTTTATGAGAAATCTACCAAAATTTTGGTAGAGTCTGATTTGTAAAACAAACATCTCTCAATCGAAGTAGAGTTGTTTATGTATGAAAACAACACTTCAAACAGTCTCACAACTCGAGTTGGACCCCATACTGCACTTTATACCCAACCGAGATCCATAATTCACAATATATATAAAAATGATATAAGTTATCTCAAATCATTAATAATTCATAAAAACTTAGTTAACTAATGGAAATTAATTTATTTATATATAACGAAAATATAAGGGAAATTTATTTCCAAATAAATAATAAACATAGTTAATCTCATAAAACCCCTTTTAAACCTCTTTTAATAAAATCACCATTAATTACACATAAACTAGTTACATCATCAAAATATATCATAAAAATCATAAATAACTAATTTAAAGCTTAAAAACAATAAATAAAATTATTATATGCTTATTTTTCAAAAATTAAGACTAGTTAACTAAAATTTACAATTTAATTATAAAATTATTTTTACACCTTTTATTATTCAAAAATTTATGTAAAACATAATACATACTAATAAATTAAATTAAACTTAAGCAATTACTAATTTCTAACAAATTTTCCAAACAATACATATTTATGCATAAAATTTAAAAATTAATATCTTAAATTCTAAAACTAATTTCACAAAACTTCATTCACAAAGATCACACTCCACATAATATATAGAATTTAATAAAAATATTTTCACATTTCGGGTCCAGAACAATACCATGAATAGTAACTGTGACCCAAAATTTAACTTCCTTGAAAAGTTGCAAACCATGCATCAAATGAAACCTCTCATGCCATGTCAATTTAAATAATCCAAACTCAATTTGACATGAATCAATTGAATACAAGCTCTATTTCATAAATTTAAATAAAAAACATAGAATTGAATTTCTCAAAATTGAGGGACTTGTTGGCTTTTGAAGCGCATAGGATGCTGAACGTTCTGGGACTAGCAATGAGCCTTGGAGTGGCCAGAGGCAACACTAGCAGCTTCCAAAGCTAATCGATAGAAAATGGAACTATGAGAGAGAGAGAGAGAGAGAAAAGGGAAGGTGACGGTGGGGAAGAGGAGGAGGAGCTTTTGGTTGGCATGGCAATGGCGAGGCTGAGGTAGTGGTGGATGCTAGCAGTGGTGGTGGTGAGTGGTGGCAGGGTGGGAAGAGAAAGAGAAATAAGAGAAAAGGAAATAAAGAAAAGGAGGAAAAGGGGGAGGGAAGGGAAAAAAAACATTTTTCACTCTTTCTTTTTTCAAATAAAGTATAAATTACAAGTACAACTTTATTATTTTAAAATAAAAATATCTACTCCTTAATTAAAATAATAATTAAACTTAATAATCCATATTCATTATTAATAATTTAAAATTTGGGTTACACCAATATTCATAAAAAAAACTTATATAAATATAATTATAGATAAATTATTTATAGTTTACATGTGTTCTTTCGTAGTTTTGGTAAAGTAAAATATTTTGCATAACCCAGTTACATCTATACAACTTGCATACTCGAGCTTAAGCTCATCTTTCAACAATAGTTAATCTTTCAATAATTAAAATAACATTTGATTGAACCTTATAGTATGTTCATGTCATGACCTAAAATCGAGGGTACATGATCGACACTAGGAAATGAGAAATGCAAAAATGCACTCAAAACCTGTAGTAAGCCTTAAAAATTTTTCATGAATTAATAATAATTTCAAAACAGTAAATCGTACATAAAACCATGAATATCAATATCAAATACTTCCAATATAATAGTATCTCAAAAATAACAAATACCAATAATATAGGTATGATAAATAACTACTCCGGTATCTAGAATTCAATTACATTATACACAAGTCATTTTAACATACATAAGTAGCAGGTGAAGAAAAACCCCGGCGTAGACGATGACTACTGGCAGACTAATAGTAAGGTCCTGAAAAAAATTGAGGGGAATCAGACCTTATTGAGTGAATCAATTTTATAAAATGCATGTTGGTTTTAAAACATTTTGTTAAAACCCTTTTTAAAATAAAATAAATATAAATATACATGTTAAAATCATTTACCTTTCTTAAATATTTTTAGTAAATAAAATACCTTTCAAAATCACAATTCACTTTAATATAAATTTTAATGTGAAATCATATAATATCTATTTAGGTGGAAAACGTAGTAGAACACCTATACCATCAAATTCGAATAGCCACTTGGCTCACTTAATCTAATTGACTATTGGTCCTAGAGAACAAGCTCGACTAGGGTCCAACCATAATCGGTCTCTTATTCCAAATGATTACTAGTGCCTAAAGAGCATGCTCAACTAAGGTCCCAACTAATATCATACCTCTGCCCATAGAGCAAGCTCAACTAGGGCCCATAATATCATAAGTCTTGCCCAGAGAGCAAAGCTCAACCCAGGGCTCCTAATACCAATAAATGGCCATGTATAATTGTTATTGGTGCACATGCAGTCCTGGTGACACCCACCAGGTTGCATGTTCTACCATTTTCCTCTCCAAATCATTTAAATAAAGAAATAAATAATTAAATAATTAAATAAAGAATAGTGAAATGAAATTCCATAAAGCATCTTTTCAATATATATTCATGATAAATGAAGGAATAATCATGTATATGACATAAATCTTGCTTGAGACAATATAAATAAATTCAAAAATAAATTCTTATAATCAATTATTTATCATTTTAATCATTTTTAAAATATAAATTTAAAATTTCACAACAAACATTTCATAAAATCAACTCGCTGGTCAAGCGTGCTCGGGCGACATGTCCCTCCTACTGCCGCCAAAAGCTATAGCTCTATTCCCGAAGTTCTCTAAAATAAATAATGTTTATTTAAAATATGTTTATATAAATAAATTCATAAAATTCTCAAAATTATTAAAAACATAGGTGATGAGATTGACTTGATCTAAGATAAAAATGCTACATAGACTCGAAATTTAATAGATACTGTAGACGGTGGGGGTTTAGCACGCGTCTAAGATTTTAGCAACCGTGACACTATTTGAGCTCAGGGCTCCAGAAAACACACTAACCATTGTCATAAAGACATGGCGTGAAGATGAGGAGTCGCCACCCATGGTAATAACCAGGACAAATCATTTTGGGGGTACCTCGATTCTGTAAATGAAAGACAGCACCACAACCAAGAGATTCTAGGAATAAAATACTAACTTCTTTCAGTGTTGTGTTCATTTAGAATTATTTTATGAATTACTATCTTATTCTCTAATTACATGCAATTTTATTTAAACCCCTAATTAAAAAATCTATTTAACCCAAAGGCAACAAGTCATAAAATTACATGTAAAAATGCATACGAAAGGCAGCGTTCCTATGTATAAACCTAAATTTATTAATTAAAGTTAACTAATTCTACATATTTTATTTTCAAGTAAAATGGACTAAAGATGGGCCTACATTTTAGTTGAATTAGTGAGCCTAAATCTACTTGTTTTAACTAATTAAGGAAATGGGCCTATTGTCTATAAATTTTAAAGAAGAAATTAGATTATTAAGTGGGCCTAAGTCTAACTTAATTTTAACTTAAATAAAAATGGAGCCTAAGTCTATTTATTTTAAAAGAAATGAAATTAATGGGCTAAGCTAAATCTAAATTAGTTTTAATTAACTAGAGATGAGCCTAAGGTCTAAATTAATCTAATTGGGCCTAAATTAATTTTAAAATTAATTAAACCTAAAAATCCAATTGAAATCTATTTGTTAAATGGGTTGGAACTGAACGTGGGCCTAGGGGCCCAAAAAGAATAAAAAACATGCAAATAGGCCCAAACATTAAATTAAAGCAAATAATGAATAAAAAACATACATTTAGTGATATCTAACCTATTTTTAATTACATGCAACCTAAATTAATATAAAGCCACCATTGATTTTATTAGGGTTTTATCAAATGAACCTAATTTACTAACTAATTTTAATAGTGCAAAAAACTAAAGAGTTTCATTATTCCCACTATCGGGGCTATTACAAAATCTACCCAAAAATAAAAAAAATAAAAAATAAAAATAAAATTACATCCCTTAAGAAAATAAATTAAACAAATTCAGAACTAAAAAAAATAAATTAGATAGAACAAAATAAACAAATACATAAGAATTAAATTGGGATCCTGATTCTTGGTTTTTCATTTGTGGATTCTCCATGGGTTTTCCTTAGTTCAATCATATGTTCATCATCATAGAAACACAAAACATAGAGAACAAAAAAAATTAGAATAAATGAATAAAGAAAATAAAATCATGAAAATTAAACAAAAAAAACACAAAAATAATAAAAAATAATAAAATGATATAAAAAAGAATTAATAAAAAAAGGAGTACAAGAAGGATGCTATTCAGATGCTGTTTGAATGCCTCTCATAATGGGATTTCACTGTCTTGAGAAAATTGACTCTATGTTTTTCTTGATTTTTTAGACCTTGAAAAGAATGTATTTTTTTAAAAGGTTTTTTTTTCACTTTCTTTTTTCTTTCTCTATGTGTTTTTTCAATCAACTCTTTTTTTTTAGTAGCTATTAGGGTTTTTTTTCCTTTTTCCTCTTTTTATGTAGTCTACCCTCTTCCTTTTTCTTCCCAAACTTTTCTTTTTATATCTCATTGGTAACCCTAGTTAACCACTTACATTATCACAGGGAGAGGCAGGTCTGATCTTCCCTCTTAAAATAAATAGGATAAGAATTTTAATTTTTTTTAAAAAATTATATGCATAAGAGATACATATTGGATAAATAACTATCCAAATTAATTTATTATTTAAAAATAAATTAAATTTGGACCAATCACTAATTAAAAAAATTGAGAAAATAATTTTTTTCCTGAAATTTTAGCTCATTGGCATTATAGAATGTCAACCGGCATTGTGTAATGCCAATTGGCATTATGCACATTTTCAAATAGGCCCCTATAAATTTTAATTTTTTTACAATTAAACCCAAAAAATGTTGCAATTTAGTCCCTGAAATTGCAAAACTTAACACTAGAGGTCAATTTTTGACTAAATTTTTATCATAGAGGGCTTTTGTCGCATTCATGCATAAATGCATCCTAAAATTGGTGTGGTTACCATTGCCCCCCTTTTATCGCTATTTGCTTGACAAATTGTGGCAAAGCAATAGAAGCACACAATTTCAAAAGAAAGAGTTAGGATGACTTAATTGTTTCCTAATTGATGGATCGATGCTTAAATTGTTATGCAATTTTTAAGCAAGATGCTATGTTTAGCATGCTTCACCATATCCCTTATAGAATTTCTAGTGAGATATATGTAAATGAGTTTCACTATATTCCCTGTGGGACATTTAGTGTTTCCTGATTTGAGAACATGTTATAGCTCCTATGGAATGTCTAGCAATAATACCCTAACTACTGTGTAGTGTCTGGTGAATTGCACTATATTCCCTTTGGGACATCTAGTAGGATATATGCAAATGAGCTTTGCTATATTACCTATGGGAAATTTAGCATTTCATGATTTGAAAAATGTGATATAGTTCATGTGGAACATCTAGCAATATAACCATAACTAATGTGTAGTGTCTTATAGATCAAAAGATTTAAAAATTCATATTATAACTGCTTTGTAGCATATTACATATTGAATTTGAAATTCTTGTTATGACTATTGGGCAGTGCATAACAAAATAATTTAAATTTCTATTAGCACTACTGTGTAGCATATAACAAAATAGATTTAAAAATCCTTGACAAAAAAAATGATGATGCATGTAAAATGCAAAAAAGATTAAATTCTATAATTATATTTTGTATGTTGTACTTAACAGAGGATCCATAATTTTAATACAGACTAACTATGCAATTAATAATTCTGTGAATTATTAATTAATGATATGAACTTCATGAGTCAATTATGAATGGACCAAATTTTAAGGAAGAAATTTGGACTTGAATGCAAGCAAGTTTTGGTGGATTAAAATGGATTTTTTTCATCCTATTTACTTCACTTTTGCATGCCACGTTCCATTTCTCATTCCATCTTCATTTTTTTATTTCATTTTCCTTTTGCATTGATTTTTTCTTTTTTTTTATTACTTGATCATCTGACGTCCGATTTGTAATCCGTCAGATCCTATGGCTACCCCGTGACACGAGTCACATATGGGAGCAAAAATTCTAATAGATATGATTATTCTATCCCTTTATTTTCCTTAGAATAGCCTTGGATTGGATACCATCTGTAGAGGTGCTATCATAATATGTGGCTTTTGGCACGTCCTGCATGTATGTTCTTCTTCTTCTCTCTTTTTTTTTATGATAAATTGATTTATTATTTCTTTTCCATATTTGGAGTATAGAGAGCAGGCTGATTTGGGGTTTTGATGTTATCAGTTCTAACATGATTCTCTGTTTGATGTAAAGATGGGGTTCTTCCTCTCTATCTAGCATCAGAAATATTCTTCAGACCTATCATGACCAGATAACCACCATCGAGTGGCACATGGTAAGAAAATAAAATCATTAGTATTTTATAATGCAAGTTAAACTTAATTAATGTAATTTGCTAATTAATTTTGATTAGCTGGAGGGAGCTAATGATGTCTAGAGATATAATTTTATGTTTGGAGCAATATGCCTTGAGTCCATAAGAATTCTACTCCTTAGATATGGTTGTCCGATGTGGTCTCTGGGGGAGTGAGTATATTGCTAGTCTTCTAGACCTTCATGATGTTTTACTCCTTCTAATATCCCTCCTTTGACGTTACATAGCTCACACCTGATGAGTTTAGAGCTGAGAGAGGTGCTACAAGGATATGCTACCTTCACTTTTCTTAAGTGATCTCACCATTACCAGCAATTCATTCATGAGAACCTCCTCTAGCAGATTCCTACTGACCATGTTAAAGTAACTTCTGATCATTTCATTAATTCTTTAAGACCCCATAAATTACTCATTCTTTTTCACAGTTTGAGAAGATTGGTTCCCTTACTACTGAGGCGATGGGGGAAGAGATAGAGACTACTCCAAGGATTGAGACTGCTCCTGATACTGAGAGATCTTAGCCTAGATCTAGTCATACACACTATACTCAGCATGTTAGGACTAGTCATGAGGGGGCTTCTATTGGTGCTATCCTTAGTGATGTCTCTCTTTTAGACAGGTCTATGCTTTATTAGGCTGCTGCTATTTAGACTCTGATTGAGCAGTGTATGCACTTTAGCGACATTCATCTTCCTAGCTTTTCTTTGGGAAATACTCTTTATGTGAGTCTATCTGACTTATTTTTTGCATGATTTATACACTTGACATGGATGTTAATAAAAAATATTATAACACATGTTCCCTAGTCAGAGGTAGAGTATTTACACGGTCTTGCCTCATCTCAAAGGTTATTTACCATACATATCACAAATAGTTGGGGAGTAAGTATATACACTGAAAAATGCAAAGTGTATCCATGTTATGCATGGAATGCATATGATATGACATTTCCCATACATGCAGAGTTATTCCAGTGGTTTGGAGCATGAGAATGAGATGCTTCATCGATAATTTGTAGACTTGGACATTAATCCTTATAGTGTTGGGACTTCATCTGCTAGGCCTTTAGATACTTATCAGTAGGATGATCTAACTGGAGGATGGAGGTCTTGGCCTAATTCGGAATCTCATGATGACTGATTAGGACTATTTTATTTTTGATTCTCAACATGCTTGTATATGACTATTTTTGTAGTACTGTTACTTTCTAGATTCTGCACTGTTCTTAATATTGTTATGTATCACTTGAACTGGTAGCTACTTTTGGGTAAACTTCTTCCATTAAAATCCTTATAATAATGGGTAATGCTCTTTTATATTCCATCACTTTATCTTATGCATATTCCTTGAGCACATATAATCCTTTGTTGCTTTCTTTCCCTTTTATTTGCCTTAACTTTTGCCTAAGTCACCCTTTTGAGTTTTCAACTTAGCAGATTTGCCTTAACTTTTGCCTAAGCTGCCCTTTTAGGTTTTTAACTTAATGGGCTCTTTTCTTTATTGCAAGAGAAATTAAGTTTACTTGCTGTTCTTGCCAACTGTTTATCCTATTAGCCTCATCAGTTGTAATCTTGACCTTTAGAGATGAAAGACAAGCACACTATAGACCATTGAATTGATTGGATGAAGGGTATTATGGACATTGAGATTACATGGGTCTGCCCTTGGTAGAGACTAAATTTCATGACTTTTGACTTATATGATTAGTGTGTTCCCATCTCGGGGTTGTGCTTTTTGACTTTCATTTCCCCTTTACACCTTTGTCGTCAATATTGTTGCCCGTAATTCATTATTACTATTCCAACTGATTTCAAAGGTTCCCTCTCATGTAGGATTTTTTGGATAAGGTATGGGACTTATGGCCTCGTAGAACCCTTGAGCACAACATATCCTTGAATATTGATAAAACTACTGATGATAACTACAAAATTGGGTCATGATAGAAGCTGCAGAGCCACCCAAATTTTCTAGATGCAAAAGGACTCAAGCTTTACATGATGAATCTTAGAAGAAGAAGAAATAGAGGCACTACTAAAGCAAAATCATCTCATATAGCTAATTTTAAGCTTTCATGTTCTATTTTCCTTTCTAGTACTTATGCATTATAAATAAGATAGAACATGCAATGTTATCATGAAATTCATTTTCAATAAGATTTATTAATTAGGGATAAAATGAGTACATTTACTATATCACATGATATAACCCCTATTATCAGCTAGTCCTTTTAGATTTTCTAACTGAATATTTTTTGTTCACATTTTATTTCCTTAACTTTTGCTTAACTAGCCCTTTGTGTGTTTTCTAATCAGTAGGACCTTTCTCTTTTATTTATTCCCTAATTTTTTCTTGCCTGCCCTTTACGGGTTTTCTAAACAGTGGGAATTTCCTAATTTTTGCCTGGCTAGCCTTTTCAAGTTTTCTAATCAGCAGACTTTATTTTCTTTATACTACTTTTATTTATTTTTATAGGTCGTATTTCTTAAGGTGACCCACATTAACAGGCTCTAAGAACTCATTCCTTTTAAGATCATATATCTTAGTAGCTCCCTTTGGCAAAACTGACTTGACTAAGTACGGTCCTTCCCAATTCGGTCTAAATTTTCCTCTCAGATTAAACACCATTAAGACCATGTTCCAACTCTTATTATCTTAGGCCTTACTTTCTTATTTAACAACCTTGCTATCCTCCTATGATATATCTGAGTATGAAACAAAGAATCCTTTTCTCATATAGAGATACCAGATGATCATGTCTCTTTTGTGCCCATTCACTCTCAGGAATTCTAGTCTCCATAACCACTCTTAGAGACTTAATCTCAGTTTTCTATAGGTAAAACTACTTCACAACCATACACTAAGGAAAATTGAGTTTAGCCTATGGCAGTTCTGATCGCAATTATGTATCCCTAAAAGGCAAAAGAAAGGTACTCAGACCATTCTTTGTAAGTTTTGACCATCTTAGAGAGGATTTTCTTAATATTCTTATTCGCTACCTCCACTACTCCATTAGCTTCAGGTTGATACGGTGATGACTTATGATGCTCGATCCCATATTTGTGCAACAACTCTACAGTTTCTGCTTGAAACTAAACCCCATTGTCCATCAGAACATGATGTGGAACTCCATATTTGCAAATAAGATTCTTCTTAATAAATCAGGCCATCCATTTTACCTTTAGAGTATTAAAAGATTTAGCCTCTACTAATCTAGAGAAGCAATCAATTGCCATAACTATACACTTATGTCCATTCGATGTTGTTAGCCTTATTTCTCTTATGATATCAATCCCCTATGCTGTAAAAGGCCAAAGAGATGATAAACTATTCAACACTATTGGAGGAAGGTGGTTGAGATTCCCATAAATCTGACACTGATGGCATTGCATTACTGTCTTAATGCCATCTCTTTCCATGCTTATCCAGTAGTACCCTTGTCTGATTATCTTATTTGCTAGGATTATTCCATTTATGTGAGAACTGCAAGCTCTAGCGTGAATCTTCCTTATCACCTCTTTTGCTTCATATTTTTTGAGACATCTGAGTTGTATCCCATTTAGCATTCTCTTATACAACACCCCATCATGACTTGCAAAATTACGTACAAGTACATGCAGGGCTTATCTTTATTTGATAGGATTATTCCATTTCTTTGGATATTTTCCTTCCTTCATAAACCTTTGAACATTGCAAATCCATGGCTTCTTTTTGGGCCTTACTTGAATTCCTATAATCTACTCACCCCTACAACATGGAGCTTTTGATTTCATTATCACTAATGGCTTTATAGTCAATCCAATTACACTGTCCCACATTGAAGAGAACATTGCTAGAGCATCTACCATCTGATTATAATCTCTTAATAGATGGATAAAAAGACATTTGGTGAAGTTATTTATTAAAGTCTTTAAATAGTAGACGTAGGGTTTTAACTTTTCCTCCTTTACTTCCCATTCATCATGAGCCTGACTAATAACCAATAATGAATCCCCATATACTAATAATTCATTTGCTCTAACTGCCATTGTTGCTTCCACTCCATGAATGCATGCCTCATTCTCACTCGTATTATTAGTTACTTTGAAATCAAGTTTCTTGGCCATTAGTATGGTTTCTCCTTCTTGCGTAACAAGGATACTCCTAATCTAGCTCTTTTGTTGTTTATAGCCCCATCAAATTATAGCTTCTATTCCTGATGCTTTATAATTACTAGATTCTCATATGGAAATTCTAAGTTCAACGGTTCATCACCTTCTATTGCATTTCGTGCTAGGAATTCTGCTACTGCCCTTCATTTGATAACCTTCATGGTAATGTACTCTATATTGAATTTAGTTTGGAGTATAAGCCATCAAGACATCCTTCTAGTCAAAGCAAGTGTTTGCAGTAAGTATCTTAAGTGATCTATCTTTGAAATAGCCTACACTTTATAGGACTGAAAGTAATGCCTCAATTTTCATGTTGCCCAGATCATTATTAAAAATATATTTTCTACTAAATCATACTTTTCTTCATATGGCAAGAACTTTTTGTTGAGGTAACACACTACATGCTCTATCCCATCCAGTCATTCTTGAGCTAACATTTCCCCCATTGCCTTTTCCTTTAGAGCCAAATAAAGTAGGATCAACAGTTTACCTTGCCTCGGTAGCCTTAGTAGAGGTGGACTGGCGAGATATTCTTTTATCTTATCAAAGGCCTTAAGATAATCATCGTTCAACTCTATAGGTTGATCTTTTCTCAACAGCTTAAAGATTGGGTCACAAATATTAGTAAGCTTTGCCATGAACCTGCTATTATATTGCAACCTACAATAAACCCTCTCACTTCTTTCTTTGTCTTTGGTGCTGGCATTTCTAGAATAGCTTTCATTTGTTTGGATCTACTTAAATTCCTTTACTACTAACTATATGCCCTAGTAGCTTCCCTGAATTAACTCCAAAAATGTATTCTTTAGGTTGAGTATCAGATTATATCTCTTAATGCATGCCAAGAAATTGTCCAATGCTTTAAAGTGTCCTTCTCTTAGTTCTGACTTGACCATCATGTCATCTACATACACCTCAACTTCCTTATGCATCATATTATGGAAAAGAGCAGTAGCTGCCCTTTGGTATGTTGCACCTGCATTTTTCAACCCAAAAGGCATAACCTTATAACAATAGGTCCCCCATTCTATAATGAAAGTTGTCTTGATCTTATCCATAACTACCATTATTATCTGATTATACCCAGAAAACCTATCCATGAAAGAATACATTGCACTTGACACCATACTATCCACTATAACATCGATGTGGGGTAAAGAAACATCATCTTTCTGACATGCTTTATTTAAATCTCTGAGATCAACACACATACACACCTTACCATCTTTTTTGGGTACCGGGACTATATTTTCTAGCCATTGGGGTTAATCTACTACTTCCAAGAAGTTAGCCTAAATTTGTTTAATAATCTCCTCTTTTATTTTCTCAATCCACTCTGGCCTTAGCCTATGCAATTTCTATTTAATCAGTTTTATTTTTAGATGAGTTGGAATATGATGCTCTTCAATTTCCCTAGCTAAACTTGGCATATCTTCATAAGTCAAAGCAAATACTACCTTCCTTTTTGTTAATATTCTCTCAAAACTTTCCCTCTTTTTAAGAGTTACATCATGATATAGAAATATTCTTTGGATTATCATTCATGCCCATGTTAAATGAATCAAATTGAATTGAGTTGAATTAATCTCAAACATGCATGAACAATTAAAATAATAATGCACAGAAATATCAGGATGCACATCACACAAGTAAAACCAGCATTCATATAATTGACCATGAAAAAACACAGTTTTCATCCTCACAAAGACCAAATGTTATTACATTAGTTTCCTCATAAAAAATAACTAAAACTATTACTAATGATAGTAGTTAAATCTTGGGGTATCTCCTCTTCAGGTGGCAGACATAATAGTTCTTCGACGATAGTATCACCTATCTTCTCAACTACTTGCTTCATCAATTCCTCTTTGTTATCCTCTACCAGGTTCTCTATAATCTACTCCTTGAAGATTTTGAACCCAGGAATGTCTTTTCTAGCAATATTAACAGATTCCTTAGCACCCAGATAGTACTTGCCTTCCCCTAGCTTGATAAAATTCTCACTCATTAGCCCGACTCTCCCTAAGGGCTTATTTATCTTGGCCTCTCCCTTCTTCCTTCCTCTTTTGCTACCAAGTTCTATCTCAATGCACCCTAAACCCTTGGTATCACTTTGACTCTTAAACTTTGGTAGCTTAGGGCTTCCTTGCTTATTCTTTCCTAGTCCTTGTTAAGGTCAATAATTCATGCTCTCCATCATCTTCACAACCTTTGGATCCATTTTAGTTCTATTAAATATCCCAGCAACATAAAAACCAGGAGGAATGCACACTTTCTTCTATTTTTCCAATATGGCAGCCACAGCTACATCAATTCTTACTTATATAGTCACTACATCTCCTTCATAAGGGAATTTTATCTTTTGGTGCACAGTTGAGGGTACTCCTTCTAAAGCATGGAACTATGGCCTTCCTAGTAATAAGGCATAGGTGACAGGGATATCTAGCACAGTGAACTCAATGATGGATTCCATAGGTCCTGTTTTAATTAAAGCTTGGAATGTCCCTTCCATATTCCTAGTACTGGCATCATAGACTTTAATTATTTGGTTTGAACCTATTAAGTCATCAGCTTTCAAACCCAAATTAGGAAAGATCTTCAACGGACACACATTAATAGCAAAAGCATCATAAACCATTACAAAGTTAGTTTGCTTCCCCTTTACTTTAGCTGGATAAAAAATGCTTTATTATGATTTCTTCCTTCCAAAGGCAAATCATCATTTGAGAATGTTATCAGCCTATGTTTCTTTTCCGTAACCTTTGCTACCATAGCCTCAAGTGTAGTTGTTATTTCAATGTTTATGTTTGACAAAGCTTTGATAAGAGCTCTTCTATGATCAACTGAATGCATTAGTAGCTCCTAAATGCTGACATTTGCCTTAGCCTTCTTTAGCTATTCCAAAATCAAGTCTTTTTTTTCTCCTCCCTTTGTTTTTGCATCCTCTACTTCTTCTCTTTTTGTGACTCTCTCAATTTTCTTTTTTGTTGCCTTTTAATTCCTCCCACTCCTAATAACATGATTTACATTAGGGTTATCACTCCATACGTCAAGCCCAGCATGACTTTCTTTGTCAGAGTTGTACCAGATGTCAATACCCTAATAAATTAATCCCTTTTTTCATTTTTTCACACTTCAACTATGCACGTTTCTTTTCCCTCCATGTTAAACTTTTTTAGATGCTCACTTAGTAGCCCCTTGATCCCTTATTCAGGAGTTAAGGACCCTTTACTCTCTTCTTCGAACTCATCACCCCATCCTGTAGGCATAATCTCCTCAAGGAGTATGTCACTAGAAGTTGGTCTTGAATAGAATACTCTATAACCAAATTTGCTTAAGGGCTACCCTAGCAAATCCTCAACTCCTCTTTATGGCTATTTTAGAGTTTTGGATTCTTCTTCTTCTTTTATTGGCTTGTTATCAAACTCATCAACCCATCCTGAGGGTGCAATTGATTCAAAGGGAATATTAGTAGAGGGTGGCTTGGAGTAGAACACTTTATAATCAAATTTGCTTAAAGGTTGTCCCAGTAAATCCTCAACTTTACTAGAGGCATCAAAAGATTCCTTGCTAATTGTAGGGTTTAAGTTTTCAAAGGAGTCTAGCATTTTCTCCTCGGTAACTCCCGAGTTGATCATCATGATGGCTAGTGGTGGGACATTTTAGTAGTCTAGGAAAGGATTATTTCTAGTGTTTGGGTTAGGATTGGATTTTTTGGGGTCTGTGGGTTTTTTGAAGTGTATCATATTTTGGATTTTATGTTTGAGGTGAATACAGGTATCTGTGGAATGACCAACTACTTGATGAAAATTACAATAGCTGTTAAGGTCATAGCTTGGGACATTTGGGTTAGGTGGTTTGGAAAAGGTTAAGGGTCAGAGTAGGCCTTTCTGGATTAATTAGTCTAGGACTTTTGAGAGTGGTTAATTGAAGTTGATGAATCTATTGGGCGGCTGAACTTTGTGCACCTCCATAGCTCTGCTAGTGCTTCTTTATTGTGTGCCCCTAGTTAAGTAATTTTGAGTTTTGATGCCTCTAGAGCTTTTCTTCTTTTCATTCTCATTCTCTTCAACTTATAATTATCATCATACATGTCTATAAATGTTTTGGGGTTCATCATCTGTAATCTCTTGACTACATTAGGTTATACGTTGTGGGATATCATCTTATCTGATCTTTCTCAGCTAGTTTATTATTCATTAGTCCGACTTTGTTCATGAACCTAGTAAGAAAATCAATGAAGGATTCATTTGATTTTTGCTTTGTCAATTTTAAATCTCTGATGGACACTTCTAATCTAGTGTTATAATCATACAATTTCAAAAAGGCAGTACATAATTCTTCCCAATCAACCCAAATAAAATTTTTCTAGCCCATGATACCATTTTACAGCCATAACTTGTAAAGACAACACAAACAATGTAGTGATTACTACTAATGGGGCTTAAGTAGTACTCATAGTGGTTGTGTACTGACTAAGATGAATCCTTAGGTCTCCTCTTCTATATAATTTTTGCAATTGCAACATTTTGAACTTATTAAGCAGCCTATCATCTTCCATTTGCAGCATGCCATCAAAGTCAAATGAATATCCCATGCCTTATCCCTTAATAGGCTCCTCCATCTTGAACATCTTCTAGGTCAGTGCTTATATATGCTTGAACTCGTGGTCTTGCACTAGTTCAAGTAACTCTCTATTTACTTTATATACCATGTAGTTCTCAATATCCTCCAACTTCACATCAATAATAGGCGGATTTCTAGTAATAGGTTGTGTCCCAGCATTATTAGCAGTAAGTAGAGCATTTACAATAAGTGGGATAGCTACAGCAGCAGGTGGTTGCTCAATTACAGGTGGTGGTATGACAACAACAACAGGTTGGATCAGTGCAGATAATACTTATCTTAGTTCATCTTGCATCATAGCCCTCATTTCATCCATCAAAGCTCCCTTGATATCTTCTAAGGTCTAGTTCCCTCCTTATTATTGTTCCATATTTATAAGTTCAAGTGTAGTTGGTTCAACTTCTAAGTAAAGTGGATTGATAGGACTCTTCTCTAGTCTGTGTAGGATCTCTTCTACTATGGCTTTAGGACTTAAATTTGTCCTTCTCAGTCTACCACCTTTCCATCCCCAAATATGAGAAGACCTAGATGAATCTATGACGGCTATACAAAAGTGTTAGTGTGATGGATGAAATGCATGTATGCATGATGCACGTGCTATGCAACACGTAGCAAATAGCAAGTATCAATCAAGTGTACAACATTCATCCTTCCAACCTTATTCCTCTCACACACATGCTCAATAGTAAGTCTCTTTTCCTAGGATTTTTGGTCTTTAGCCTTAATATCAATAGGGGATATCAAGAACTGACGTGCATGTCAAATCTCTCTTAAAGCAATAAAAGCATAGAAATAGTATTTCTAGGTATAAAAGATTAGCCCAATCTTTATTAACCCAAGTAGGCTTCTAAAGTATAGGCTTGGGCCTTTATATTTAGAACATGGCAACATTCATAAGAAATTTGGGTAACCTTAGGGGAAGTTACTAAGCCATTATATATGGTTAGGGTATGATGAAAAGTCAAGGTTCCCTTAGCAAGATGCTCTCCTTTAAGACTTGAGTTACAAGACAATGTTAGAGGGACCCAACATCCTTTGCAAACTCGAGAAAAGATTACCCCCCTTTAGGACTTGGGTTATAGACTTTGGTCAGATGAGCCCAATAATCTCTCTTAAACTAAGTTAAGGCTAGTGGAATCATGAAATCATAAACCAACACCATCGTTTTAATAAAGACATGTAGAATGAATGCAAGAATAAAATAATAATTATTAAAATAATTCTAAAGAACACAAGTAGAATCAGTATCTCTTATCTCTAGCGGAGTTGCCACTGTAGACAAAGGGTTTAGCGTGTGTCCAAGATTTTAGCAATCGTGATACTATTTGAGCTCAGGACTCAAAAGAACACACTAACCATCAGTTTAATAGGAGATTCTAGGAACGAATTACTGACTTCTTTCAGTCTTGTGTTCATTTAGAATTACTTTATGAATTACTATCTTATTCTCTAATTACATGCAATTTTAATTAAACCCTAATTAAACATTCATTTAACCCAAAGGTAACAAGTAATAAAATTACATGTAAAAATGCATACAAAAGGCAGTGTCCCTATGTCTAAACTAGATTTATTAATTAAAGTTAGCTAATTCTATATATTTTATTTACAAGTAAAATAGACTAAAGATGGGCCTACATTTTAGTTGAATTAGTGAATCTAAATCTACTTGTTTTGACTAATTAAAAAAAATGGGCCTATTGTCTATGAATTTTAAAGAAGAAATTAAATTATTAAGTGATCCTAAGTCTAACTTAATTTAACTCAAATAAAAATGGAGCCTAAGTCTATTTATTTTAAAAGAAATGAAATTAATGGGCTGAGCTAAATCTAAATTAGTTTTAATTAACTAGAAATGGGATTAAGGTCTAAAATAATCTAATTGGGCCTAAATTAATTTTAAAATTAATTAAACCTAAAATTCCAATTAAAAGCCTATTTATTAAATGGGTTGGAACCTAATGTGGGCCTAATGCCCAAAGAGAATAAAAACATTCAAACAAGCGCAAAGAATAAATTAAAGCAAATAATGAATCAAAAACATACATTCAGTGATATCTAACCTAATTTTAATTACATGTAACCTAAATTAATTTAAAGCCACCATTGATTTTATTAGGGTTTTATCAAATGAACCTAATTTACTAATTAATTTTAGTGCAGAAAACTAAAGAGTTTCACTATTCCCACTATCGGGGTTATTACAAAATCTACCCAAAGATAACAAAAAATATTAAAATTACAATCCTCAAGAAAATAAATTAAACAAATTCAGAACTAAAAAAATAAATTATATAGAACAAAATAAAAAAAAAACATAAGAATTAAATTAGGATCTTTATTCTTGGTTTTCATTTATGGATTCTCCATGGGTTTTCCTTAGTTCAATCATGTGTTCATCATCATAGAAACATGAAACACAAAGAATAAAAAAGATTAGAATGATTGAATAAAGAAAACAAAATAATGAAAATTAAACAAGAAAACACAGAAAAAATAATAAATAATAAAATGACATAAAAAAGAATTAAAAAAAGAAATGAGTAGAGGAAGGATGCTATGCAGATGCTATTTCAATGTCTCTTAGAATGGAATTTCACCATCTTGAGAAAATTAACTTTGTATTTTTCTTGATTTCTGGACCTTAAAAAGAACTTATTTTTTGAAAAGTTTGTTTTTCACTTTCTTTTTTCTTTCTCTCTATATTTTTTCAATCAACTTTTTTTTCAGTAGCTACTAGGGTTTTCTCCTTTTTCTCTCTTTATGCAGTATCCCCTCTTCCTTTTTTCTTCCCAAACTTTTCTTTTTATATCCTGTTCTAACCCTAGCTAGCCATTTACGTGATCATTGAAGAGGTAGCACTGATCTTCCCTCTCCAAACAAATAAGATAATAATTTTAATTTCAAAAAAATTATGCATGTAAGAAATGCATATTGGATAGATAAATATCAAAATTAATTTATTTATTAAAAATAAATTAAATTTGGACTAACCATAATTAAAAAAATTTTAAATATAATTTTTTTTTCTGAAATTTTAGCACATCGGCATTACAAAATGTTGACTGACATTGCGTAATGCCGATTGGCTTTATATAATTTCGATCATCATTGTGTAATGTCAATCGGCATTGTGTAATGTCGATTGGCATTACGTAATGCCGATCAGCGTTACGCACATTTTCAAATAAACCCTTGTAAAATTTAATTTTTTTTGCAATTAAACCAAAAAAATGTTGCAATTTAGTCCTTAAAATCATGAAGCTTAACAATAAAGGTCAATTTTTTTCTAAATTTTCATAATAGAGGCTTTCATCGCTTTCATGCACAAATGCATTCTGAAATTGGGTGCTTACAGATACAAATATCACATTTTATGAGAAATCTACTAAAAATTCAGCAGAGTCTCCTCTATAAAACGAACATCTCTCTATCGAAGTAGAGATAAACCTGCACGAAAATGATACTTCTAATAGTCTCACAACTCAACAACTCGAGTTGGGCCCCACATTGCAGTTATGCCTAACTGAGAACCAATTTCACAACAATAACAAAATAATATAATTTTCATTAAAATCATCGATAAATCATAAAAATTCATTTAACCATCATAATTCAATTTATTTCCAAAATAAAACATAAAAGATATTTATTTCCAAATAACTAATAGAATTGTAATTTACGATTAAAATTTCATCAACAAAATCCATTCTTATATTTTTACAATTAATTTAACATAATTTCAAATAACTATTTAAAACACTTAAATATATCATAAAATTAGCAAATAACTTACTTAAACTTAAAAAAAAAAACAATAAATAAGTTTATTATTTTATTCTTTTTCAAAAATTAATATTAATTAGCTAAAAATAGGAAATAAATTATAAAAATTATTTTAATACTATTACTATTCAAAATATGTCTAAAACATAATAATTAACAATAAATTTACTTAAAATACAAAAATTACCAATTTATAATTATTTTTCCAAAAATTCTATTTTGTCATAAACTTTCAAAAATTCATAATTAAAAATCTATACATAATTTCACAAAACTTTCTTCACAAAGTTAATCAACATAATATATAGAATTTAATAAAAATATGTTCACATTCCAAGTCTAGAACAGTATTGTGAACAATATTCAGACCCAAAATAGCGACATGAAACTCAACTTCCTCGAAAATTTGAAAACTATACATCAAATGAAAGCCCTCAACCTCAATTGAACTAATCTAAACTCAATTTCACATGAATTAACCAAAATCAAGTTCAATTTCACAAATTAATTCAAAAAGACCTAGAATTAATTTCTCAAAATTGAAGTACTTACCGGTGTTAGAATCTAAAATTGTATGAAGGGAATGATTACCAAAAAGGAGAGGAATGATTTGCACTCTTCGAAAAAGGTGAGGTTTGGTGTTACTAGAATCGACTCTAGTGACTCCTCCTTTTATGGCCGAAAATAGAAAATGATGGAGGAGAAGGGAGGAGCTTCATCGGCTGGAGGCGGCTGCTAGTGGTGGTGTGACTCGACAACGTGGCAAGGAGGAGGTGGCATAGTGGTTATGGCTGTGTCTGTGGTGGGGGTGGTGATAGTGTGTGGGAGAAAAGAGGAGAAGAAGAATTGCACGTTTTTGTTGTTGTTCTTTTTTCTAAAAAAAAAAAATAAAGGTACCAAAGCAAAATTTTTAAAATAACATACTTACTTACTTACTTACGTTATATATATATATATATATATATATATATATATATATATATATATATATATATATATATATATATATATATATATATATATACTCTTTAACAATTAATTAAAAATAACATTTACTAATCTCATAATAATTAACAAAGTTTAATTAAAATAATGATTAAACTTAATAATCCACATTTAATATTAAAAATAAAAAAATTGATTCTTTACAATTCAATACTTATAAAAAGATTCTCAATCCAATTCAAATCCAAAAAATATTTAAAAGTACTCTTATAAGATTTAGAGCACTATACAACATGTATAAACAAAAATTAGTGTGGCTAATATTCACACGACCACTAAAGGTAATACACGTTAGTATGCATATGACTCGGTTTTAATACCCCAAAGGATCACGAGCCTCTTGTCCTATGGACTCAAAATAACCACATCACAACATAGTCATAACAAACATTATGTCAATTCCACATTTCACATAATGAAAGGTTGTGTCCCAAATAACTTGGCAAATCATTAACCCTACCATACGAGAAATTATTAGGTGAACCCAGTTCGTCACGTAAGATTATGAACTCTCCATAATGAACTTGATATATAGCACAATTAAATAGCATTTGTTATACTTTTTAACTTCAAAAGTTAAACATGTAACCATGATTACTTTTAACACATTTATAAACTTCTTTTTTTTTTTTTTTGAATTATGATTTTTTTAAAAAATCTCATATTTTATGAATTTTTTATATAAAATTATGGGTTATTTTCTAAAATAATAAGTACAACTCACTTGGTCATATCCCTCGTTTTATATATATATGCCTAATTTTACTATTGTTCAAGTCTTTGTTTGATTTTTACTTGTGAAATATTGAGCATGAACATGTTTAAAATGATTTAAAACCCAATAACTCTTAGAGAAAGATGAAGCAACACTTTAGAAGATGTGTAATTTTATTTGCTCATTTATACCTTAACTAATTATGTTATTAATTCGAAGACCAAGTGAGTTATATATATTTATTTATTTAATTTGAAGATCGGCTAGAAGCTGGAATGCAATTAATTAAGGAAAAATTCATATTAAGACCCCTAAGTTTATCAAATTTATAATTTTAGATTCCTAAAGTCTCATTTTATATATCTAGGCTCTCGAACTTTACAAGTTTGAAGTTTTAAATTCTTTCGTCAATATTTTTAACATAAATCATTCCTTTTTGGTCTTTGAATTTTTTATTTCTAACATTTATACTATTTTTTACCTTTTAATACTTATATCACTTTTATAAAAAATTTCACTGGTTAAAAATAAATTTACTTATTTTAACTTCTAATATTTTAAATTAAAAACATAAATTTATATACATTTTTAGATAATTTTAAATTTTAGAACTAAATAAACAAGTTAATGTTAAGATTAAAAAAATTATAATAAAAGTACTATTTTTCAAAATAAAATATTTTGATGAAAAAGAACACCATAATTAAAAGAGTTTATGATAAAAAATATTTCATAATTCTTCAAAATTTATATTTGATATTTTCAATAAATTTATATTTTTTTGTATAAAATTTTAATTAAACTATTGTGAATAATTTTTTATGATATAACTTTATAAATAGTAGATACCAATTCATGTCTGTGCATCACCAAAAAAATGGTGATAGATTTTCCTACCAACTCATACTTTTATAACCATCATCTTAACCTTCATTTTTTTATCATGTTATATATGTACATGAAAAAAAATTATCTTATAAAAATTTATTTACAATAATTTTAAATATTGTAAAAAAAATAGTATTATTTTAATTTTTTTTAAAAAAATTAGCATAATAGCATTAACTTGTTTGTTAATTTTTAAAATTTAAAGTTATGTAAATATGTGTATAATAACTTAAAATATTAGAAATTAAAATAAATTTATTTATTCTTCATAGTGAAAAATTTTAAAAGTGATATAAGTGTAAAAAGTAAAAAATGGTATAAACGTTAGAAATATAAAACTTTAGGGACCAAAAGGATGCAATTTGTGTCAAAAAATTCACATAAGGGTTTAAAACTTCAAATTCGTGAAGTTTAAAGACCTAAATATATAAAATGAAACTTTAGGGGTTTAAAGCTAAAAAGTCAATAAGTTTAGGGGCCTAAAAAATGAGGTATGCCATTAATTAACTAATTAAGGCATATGAGATTTTTATTTATTTAAATAATCCATAATTTTATATAAAAAATGATAACATATGATATTTTTTAAAAATCATAATTAAAAAAAAGTTTTATAAATGTGTTAAAAATAATAATGGTTAGGTGTTTAACTTTTGAAATTAAAAAGTATAATAAATGCTACCTAATTATAATACATGTCAAGTTCATAATCTTATATGGCGAACTGGATTCACCCAAAAATTTCTCCTACCATACCCCAAGTATGAACTTACTATCTCTTAACACATACACTTGTACTAAAAAATTCCTCTTCATCGAATGCTCATCTGAGCCAGTAAATCATTATCAATATTCACTTCTTTTCATCATATATATACTTTTACAAAAAATAAACTTTCTACTTATTTTATTATACATAAATTACTTTGTTTTGCCCTTTAAAATTATATACTCAACACTTGCCAAGGGTGCATGCAAGCATTTTTACTTGTTATTAATTATCAAAACATTATTTCCTAATATTATAAAAATTAAATATTATAATTAATTTTTTATTATATATATATATCTCATCGCTTTCCCATTTGTAGAAGCTTTTGGCTTTAGTTTATGGAAATCCCTTTTTTTTTTTTCTTGTAAGATTCCATAGACTAAGAATCAAGTTTGCAAAGCTTTTTCACATTAAAGACTTCTCAGATAGTTGGCCAAAATAAGAACGCCAAAACAATAGAATTCATTGTTCACCAAGACTTAAATTCATTTAACAAAGGAACAAACCAAGGTAAGCTTTAAGTTTCTAGCAAGAAAAAAGAGTTGGGAATTCACAAATTAATTATTCCACAAGGACATAGTTAAAAGTTAATTTTAGAAAAGAATACCACTAAGGCCAACATGTCATAGATTCGACAAACAACCAGGTCCTATTAAATAACAAAAATGTTTCAAACTAGTTTGAGGACCAAAACCAAGAAAAAGTTATAAGAATTCAATTACATAGAATGAAGTTAAATCATAATTTAAGGATTAACAACAAAATGTACAAAAATTCAAAATTTAAAAGAGAAGTTATCAATGACTCAACTCATAGCAAAAGTTGGTCATTTTATTAAGGATTTGCAGCACTAACAGAGTCCATTTGTGTAATAACCCGAATTGTTATTTTATTATTATTGCTATTGACTTCTTGATGTTAATTTATTGTTATTATTAATATTGTTATCTTCTTTTACTTTGGGTATTATTATTATTGGTGTTATATATATATATATATATATATATATATATATATATATATATATATATATGTTAAAAAAAGGTCATGGGTTTTGTCTAAATTTTATTAAAAAAAAAAAATCGGGCGTCCCAGAGAGGATTAAGTAGCGGGGGGAGATTTTTTTAGGGTAAAATTTCATTTTAATGCCAAGTGGTTTCTTTCTCTTTTTCTTTTTTGTTAAGTACCCAAACGAACTCCGAATGACTCCAAATTTAAATTGTAATTTTGCCACACCCTCTTCTATCTTTCAATAATTTTTGTTTTCCAAGAAAATGTCCAGAAATTTGAAGAAACTGTTGGACTTTTTTGCAATTTTCTACTATTCTGGTCGGTTTTAGATGACAGGGTTGCCTCCATTACGTCCCTCTCATCATAAGGAGTCTATAGGTACTGACCATGCATCTGATCTATTTCGGTAGAATATTTGACGAATATTTTTAGGCAAGTTTGGTTTTTATTCCAATTGTTTTATTCATTATATATTTTAGGTTGTTTGAGGCTGTTTCTGTGTTCTAGTAATTATTACAAACATTTTGGTATATTTAGTTTTGTCGGGTGGTAGTTTTTTGGTGAAAAGTTTGGTGGCTCCTACATGAAGTTCGGTGAATGAACGGTGTCGATTCCAAGATAAATGCATGAAACTATTTTTAATAAATAGTATAAATTATAGCGATCAATTTCTGTGAATGGAGTTTGATTTAATTCTTTAGGGATTTTGAGTAAAAAAAATCTCAAAAGGTTTGCAGTGGAAATTAGTTAATTTCCATTTAAATTAGTTTAATCGCCAAAAATAATTCTTAAGCCTGAAATTAATCATTTAGGGTGTTCCTAAGTCAATTTCCATGATTCCATCATTTTTATAAATTTTTAGAATTTTTGAGACTTACTAGGAATTTATTTAATAATTATTCATTATATATATCTATTGTTTTTAGAGTACTCATACGCAAAGACATCAGGTAATAGGCAAACAATGACACATTAGCTTGCTTGCTCCACTTGTAAGTTAATATTTGAAATGTCTGTTGGATTTACACATAAAGTATAAATTGATTGAATATATTTAAAAATAAAAAATTAAATTAAAAATTTATATTTTAATATTGAAATATTTATACCGTTAAATTATTATATTTAAGAAGAAGATTCAATTTAAGAATTTATATTTCCAATATGTGAATATTGAAAAAGTTGATTTTGATATTTTAATATGTTGATTATGTTTTCATATTATTTGATGTTATTTTGCCTTTATTATTTTATTATGATGACTATTGATGCTTTAATTTGGTTATTGGTAATTATGATTTTTATTATAAGTAAATGGTGAGAAATTAAAAGTACTTTCATTTCCAATTACCATATTTCTTGTGCATTTTATATATACTTATAAATATTTTTGGAAAAAAACTGGTAGAACATGTTATTTAGTGGGCTATACTAGGATTGTGTGCGTACTAGTATGTTGGATGGGTTGATATGAATTTTGAGTTGATATAAGATTATATGATATTGGACATATGGTTAAAATGGAATTTTGAGTTCATAGCGAGATTGTGGTAGCTCAGTTGAACTTGTAGGGTCTCAGGGCCGGTTCACTGCCCAATTAGAAAAGAGAAATATTATTTGGACTCAAGAAAGTTTAATGGCTAGTGAGGCATAGTGTTCAAGCTATGGGAATCATCCTTTAGTATTGGAATAAGTGACGAACTGTGGTTGGTAGCTTCATGGAAGCTTAACTCTCGGGAACAGGTAGTCATTAGATAAACAAGAGAGTCAAATGGCTTTTATATTGTGCTTTAGGGTTCTAGCACTAATTTCCACCTAAATTATTTATGGATATTGTTTTATCTTTTTATTATATAATTGTTTAAGTAAAAGGCATTTGGAAATTATGTTTTTAGGAAGGTTACCAAATGAATGTTTGGTGTAATTATATATCTTCACATTTTTAAAAGATTTTTATTTGGGTATGTTATAACCTGTATTTTTATTTATTAAATTAAAAAGGGGAATTATTGAATTTTAATTATTATTTTATTTAATTAGTGTTAAATGGAATATTTTAATACATTTTAATAATTATTAGAGTATGTTATATATATATAATGTGTGTAAATATTTTGGGAGGAATTTAGATTTTAAATTATTAGAATATTATTATTATTTTAAAAATCATTATTTTGTGCAATTAATAAAAATATATATATATGTAAAAATGATTTTTTTTTCTTTTCCTGTGCTCTCCCTTTCTTTTTCTTTTCCTTTCTCTTCTTTTCCTTCTTCCCCCACTGATAGTGCCACCACCCACCTATCACCGCCACTCTAGCCGCCATGTCATTGCCAGGACCCATAGCCACCAGTAGCATCTCGTCTCCACCACCGATTGCTTCTCTCTCTTTCATCTAGGTTTCCTCTTGGTGCCGGATTAAAGACATGACCACCAGTGATGATTCTGACCACCTCTGACAATGTCACTGGTCTTATTTGAATCTTGAAATCTTGGGCTTCAATTCCCCTTACCCAATTTGTCTGGGCAACTCTGGGAAGCACCTCAATTTTGGGTAATTGTTTTAAAGTTATTTTTAGTTAATTTGGTTAAATTGAGTTTGAATTCAATTTTATTAGGTTTAATGGTTAATATATTATTGAAATTGAGGTTGAGATCTTTCTTTTAATGCATTTTGCATAATTTTTTGAAATTTTCAGGCATCGGTACTGTTTCAAACAATGCAAGGGAAATTTTTTTTATATTTTTAATAAATTTTATATATTATGCAAATTAAACTTTGTGAAGAAAGTTTATGAAATTATGCATAGAATTTGAGATATAAATTTTTTAAGGTTATGTATAAAAATGTATTTTTGGAAAATTATTAGAAATTGGTGAATTATTTAATTTTAATTAAAATTTTTGATAATTATACTGTTTTAGACTATTTTTAAATAATAAAAGTATAAAAATAATTTTTATGATTATTTTTCAGTTATTAGTTAATTAGTAGTAATTTTGGGAAATTAAACGAACAACAAATTTATTTATTATCATTTGACCCTAAATGAGCATTTTATTATTTTTATGATATTGATAAGTAATTTTAATAATTATTTAAAATTTATTTGTAAAATGGAAATTTTATTCCATTAATGGATTTTATTGGCAATTATTATTTGTGAACTAGAATTTTATTATTTATTTGGAAAATGAATTACCTTTATATTTTTATTATATAAATAAATGAAATTGTGTTACTAAATTGAATTTTATGATATATTAAAGATTTGAGCAAAATTATATTATTTTATATTTGTTGTTGTGTTGGTTCTCAATTGGGCATGAGTTATAGTTCGAGAGCCCAACCCGAGATGTTGAACTTTGAAATATTTTGAAGAGTGTTTTCGTTCAGGAATGACTCTACTTTTAGTAGAGAGATGTCTATTTTATAAAGGAAACTCAATCAAATTTTTAGTATATTTCTCGTAAAATGTGACTTCGGGTCTGTATTTAGTATTGAGTTATTAGAGTCATATTTTAGATCGAGTCTTTCCTTCAAAATCTATAGTATATAAGATTAGGATTTCTATTCTAATTAATTTATTATCATTTTTCTATAACTGCACTGAGACTGAGGGCCACAAAACAAGGCTAGTTGAGTCACCATAGAGGAGCGCACTTCACCTGTGAGTTATTATTATATGTATGCATTGCATATAGAAAATATTATTGGCATCCATATTTTAATAAATATGAATTTTATTATGGTATGTTGCATTAAATGTTAATTGTTACTGTTATTATATATATGTTTGCATATATATAAAGGTGAATATTTATTTATGTAATTTGGATGCTGCTCATATTAATATATGATTTTCATTATTTTATTTATGAAATGTTATTTTGGAGGATAGCTCTAGAATGTGCTACATAGTGGGCTACACTAGGATTATTGCGCAACAATACGTTAGATGCTAGGCTATCAAATTTTTATTGATATGATATTATATGATTTGAAATATGGAAAAATTGATTATTGAGATTTATGGTTAGAGAGTGGTGTGACTATAAAGATTGGTTGACTTAGTGCCTCAGCACCAATCATACTGGTAGTGAGATTGTGGATGCTCAGTTGACTTACTGTCTCGGGGCCAGTCCACTGTCAAATTAGAAAAGAGGAAGATTCTTGGATTTAAGTGAGCCTATTGGCTAGTGAGGTTCAGTGATTGAGGTTATGGAAATTTTAAGGTTCTACTCCGATCCTTCACTTAATTTTCATTGGTGTGCTGATATGAAAATTATTTTAATCACCTGCTTGAAATGCATGTATAAATTACATAAATATAAATATATAAATACTATATTGATGCTTGATTTCTTGTATTCTTAGGTTGCATGTATATATTTAATAATAATTCACTCAATGAGGTCTGAACCCCTCAATTATTTTTTAGGACTTATCTCATCAGACCTCTTATAATAGTTCTTTTCGTTGAACTCTTTCTTCTTTGGTTGATTTATGTAAATTTTAAATTTCCTTTTCCTTGTATTTTATTAGACATTGCAATAGTAGTTTGTACTTGTAGTAGTATGTATTTGTTGTAGTTTCTGATGATAATGTTGATAGTGGTTATGTACATGTATGTTGTAAAAATATTTTATTGAGATATTATTTATGAAATTTTTCATATTATAAAAAATTAAAATTCTAAGGGAAATTTGTGTTGATGTTTGGTGTGAAGTTATAGTTTAGGCTTGCTACAGCTTCCAGATTTGTGTGAATTCCCATTCCCTAACGTCAATCATGACTCTCAGATTTGGATCATAACAGGGTATATATATATATATATATATATATATATATATATATATATATATATATATATATATATATATATATATATATATGTGATAAATTAATGCTTTTCTTAAAAATAAAAATTTCATATAAAATATTATAATAAATGTTTTAAATAAAGGAGGTTTTTAAACCAATATATATTTCTCTATATTAACTTACTTAGTGAGGTCTGATTCTACTCAATTATTTTTCCAACAATTTAGGATTCTTTAGTTAGTTCACCTCCCATATGCTGGACTCATTCTTCTTTGGCTATTTTATATAGGCTACGTTAATATTTATTATCTTATATTTTTCCTCTAGACACCGTAGTAGTAATCTAATATTTGATAAATGTATTTATACTTTGATTAGTTTAAATTAATAAATAAAAATACAGGTCTTTACAATCTCCCCCTACAAAAATTCGTCCTTGAATTTTAACAAGATAGAATAGTGTACTAAGGTTTTATTGAGGAAAAAGGTAAGGATATGCCACCCACATCTTTGCCTGAGTCTCCCAAGTGCAATCTTCAAAGGAATTTCTTTGGTGCGGAGCTGACGAACTTATCGATCCGCTATTACCACTAGATACTCTTCATAAGTGAAATATTCACTGAGCTCCACTATCTGAGGTAGAAGAACATATGAAGGATCAGAGAAGTACTTCTATAACATAAAGATATTGAACACTAGGTGAGTCTGGATAACTTTGGTAGCAACACCAGTCTGTAAACCACATCGCTTACCCTTGAATGAATTTTGAAGGGTCTGACATATCATGGAGCTAACTTACCTTTTTTACCAAACCTCATTACTCCCTTCATTGGAGACACCTTGAGGAGAACAATAACTCCAATAGAAAATGTTACATCTCTCCTCTTAGGATCATTATAGCTTTTATGTCAGTTAAAAATTATCCTCATTCTCCATTGAATGATAGGAATTTTCTCTGAAGTTACTTGCACCAATTCTGGGCTTGTTAGTTATCTCTTGCCAAGTTCCCTATATAAGAGTGATCTACACTTCCTTCCATGATCCCTTTCTCAAATCCTCTACATTTGGCACACACAACCTAGTGCCCAAGCATAATATGCCTTCATTGTCGATTATAAAATCCCAAGACTAACCTTGTTGTACCTTTAACATTATCTTTTACAACTGAGGGTCATCCAAATCAATTTAAATCATAAATAAATAAATCAGAATAAAATAAATTCCATTAAAGCATCCTTTCAAAAAATATTATTCATGATAAATAAGGGATAATCATGCAAGTAGAAAAAAATATTTTTTTTTTCATAAATAAGTCCATATAATCAACTTCAATATTATTTTAACCACATGAAAATTTAATTTAAATATCTTCAACACACATTCCAAAAAATTAACTAAAAGGTTGAGTGTGTTGGGTGATGCGTCCTCAGCTACCTAAGTGCTACAACTCTCACCCTGGAGTTCTTTAAAATAAATTATATTCATTTAAAACATGCTTATATGATATAAAAAATAAATTCTTAAAATTCTTAAAAATATTAAAATTAAGGAATTGATGAGATTGACTTGATCTAAAACATAATACTATGAAGACTAAAAAACTAACACATATCGATGTCACGTGTTACGATAAATCTATCAAAAATTTAGTAGAGTTTCCATTGTAAAATAGACATCTCTTTAATAAAGTAGAGTCATCTCCCTACACAAAACAACACTCCTTTAATCTCTATAACTCAACAATTAGGGTTGGGCCCCGAACTACACTTTATGCCCAACCGAGAATCAACATAGATACATATATATACATATTATGATTTTTATCAAATTTACTAATACATCACAAAATAAAATTTAGTTAAACAATTTAAATTAACTCATTTAAAAATTAAAATATAAAGGTAATATATTTTTCAAACAATTAATAAAATTAATAATAAAATTCTTATATAATATCACCAAAATCAACTATTTAAAATAATTAAATTTATAAAGCTTCCAAAGGAGTCCGAGGTTGAATAGGACTATCGAAAAATAATTAAAAATTAAAAGAATTCATTGCAATAATTGAAAGAATGTTGAGAAAGAAGAATGAAGAACACAAAGATTTAAAGAGTTCGGATTGAACAACAATCCTATGTCTCCACCTAACTTATCCCCAAGTTAGGATTTTCAATCATTGATAATCTTATTCACAAGATTGAGATTACACAAGAGTTCTATGGCTTAGTCTTACAACCTTACAATTTGAGTTTTCAAGGCTCCCTCAAAAATCAAATACCAAATGTTTCAATAGACAACACTTAAACCAATTCCTTTAGAAATAAATCTAACTTCTCTTCTAATCTAACCTAAGATTTAAGATGAAGAGAAATTCTATTTCTAATGCACAATCAACTCTCACAAGTGTTATAACAACAAAAATGAATTTGAGAAGTGTTTAGAGAGATTTAATTGAATGCTTGTATTATAAAAGGAATGTGCAAGTTTCTTAACCTTAAAACAATATTTAGAGGTCATATTTATACTTGAGCAATCTAATTATAGTTATTGGAAGCAATGATTTCATTCCCAACATAATCCATGTTCATTTTAATGAAAATTTAGACTTTTGAACTGAATTTAGTTAGGTCCTGATTGGGATATTATCAGTCCTAATTAAGACTATCACCATATAGTCGTTACTAGCCATTGCCTTTGAAATCCTACCTTGATCCCAGTTGGAATATGCATTGTCCCGATCAGGATATTCATTCCCAAGCAATGTCCCAATTAAGACATGAGGTCGAGATAGGTTTTGCCCCTTTTCCTAAATTTTGCTCATTTTAGTCCCGCTCAGGGCTACTTTGGTCATGATCAGGACTTCAACCAAAATTGTAACTTTTTATGCAATTTAGTCCTTGTGATGAGTTTGATTGAGAATGCTTATCTTGTTAAGGTCAACAATCCCCCCATTTTTTATTTTGACAAACTTATTTTGAGTTTAAGAAAAAATATAATATGTAGTGTGTGCACAATTTATAATAATGAATATATGGAATGAGAATAAATATATTTCTTTATTTCTCCCCATATATTTATAGACATGATAAGAAATGTAAATATTATTTCTAAATGACATATAATATATCATGACAAGAGTTATGGTCTTTCAAGGCATAAGAGGAATTTTTGAGACTGTGAAGGAAATAATTTCAAACATATGCAATGCATCACACAATAGTACATACATGATTTATATATAGCCTAGCAACTCAATTAATCATGTGACACTTAGCATATTACAATAATAAAAAATATATTGTTCTATCACCCCCTTTGTTAGACAATAAAGAAAACAAAGGACCATAAACCAAAAAAATGAGAAAGAAAAGATATTAAAAATCTCTATGAAATAAATATGTCATTTATTTAATGTTCTAAAAAATTTGATATTAAGGACACATTATTACATAGTTATGTTACTTATACAAATGCATCTTAAACATAATAATTAACTAAGTATATATGCAAACTCCTTTTAAAGATCAAAACAATTCTTAAGAGGAATTAATGAAATTTTGTATGTAATGTAATTAAAAAATCATGTTATTATCATGTTTAAACATAAATATTAAACTCAAATATTTTCTCCCCTTTTATTAAAAGTGAAAAAACAAATTTAAATCACTTTAAAAACTAAAATTGAAAAAGGAGAAATTGCATTAATTAATAAAGAGATGTAGTATAAGGATAAATTATTAAAAATAAATTAGAAATAAACAAATCATAAACTAAGATAGAATGAGCCTAACACAAACACTAATAGATAGAGGCTCATATACCAAAAATAAACTAAAATAAAACTAAAATAAAAACAAACGAAAATACAAATAAAAGCTACTTTTGAGGATGGAAAGGAGGAGGAGGATAGTTACATGTGTAGCCTTATTGCTTATAGATGTGATGAACATCATGTTGAAGATAAGCAATATTTGTATCAACTTGATTGAAGCACATATTGAAGTTAGTATCAACTTCATCAAAATAAGCATTGAAGTTGGTTTCCATGAGAGACATGTACTAAAAAATTTTCCCTACCCATGATGCTTCATCCTCTTAAGCTTAAGCTCTTGAGATACCCTTACTCATTGTTCTTTTTCTTGGAGGAGTAGCTTATGGTGTAGGAGTTTGTTCTTCTTCCCCTTATCCTTCTTGTTCTTTTAATTCTTAAAATGTAGCTTCGATGTTTTCACTAGCACTAAGGTCATGTTTCCAAAACCAAACTCAATTAATAAAGGTAAATTGTTTGGAATTTTGAATAAAAGTAGCATTAAGAAAAAGAGGTTTGGTAGAAGGAAGAGAATAAAAATTAACATTGAAAAATTGAGCTAATTTTGTAACAATCCTACCAAATTTTATGGAGCGAAGAGTAAAATATGAGAGAAATTCAATAATGAGAGTGGGATAAGAAGGAAAAGGAGAAAAAGAAAAATAAAAAATCCCACCTTGGAGTATAAGTTCTTTAACTTCACCAAAATAACTAATGGATTTAAGAGTTTCTTCATGCATGAATCATGAAGGAATGAAAGCCCTTTTTTGAAATAAGGACATCGTCTTTTTTATTTCTTGAGAGGAATAAGAAAAAAGGAGAGTGAGTTCTCTTTTTTTTGTCTTTATTTGAAGGAGGAGGAGCTTGAGAGGATTAAGAGGCATTGCTGTGTTTCTTTGGAGCCATATTGAGAGAGTTTGGAGTAGAATTTATAGAGAGAAAAGAGTTGTTTTGAGATGAAAAAAATCAATTATGAATAGAGATGTATTTATAGGCATGAGATTAGGGTTGGAACTTATATGGGATTTGAATTTGAATTGAATGGGAGCCTTAAAATTCATTCCTAATTGTGATTGAAGAGTTAAAAAGGCAAAAAACTTTGAACATCCTAACTGTTGGGAATAATGTCCTGGTTGGGAAATTCTCCCATCCTGATAAGGACATGTAGTCCCTAGTGATGTCCTGATTGGGACATCTGTTTGGGATTAGTTTTGTGTAAAAATGTAGAATTAAAGAGTCATATCCCAATCGGGACATGATTTAGTCCCAGACAGGACCAGGGTCCCTTCTTAAAAGTTTTAGAAAAGTTAAAAATAGGTCCATTGGCTTTTGAAAACTTAGTTTGAAATATAATAAGATGTATTAACAACTTTCACCCAAAAGTATAAAGGCAAATTATACTCATGAAGCATTGTTTTAACCATTTCCATAAGAGTATTATTTTTCCTTTCAACTACCCCATTTTATTGAGGAGTTCTAGGAGATGAAAATGTATGAGAAATACCATTTTCATTATAATAATTTTTGAAAAATTCATTTACAAATTCGGTTCCATAATTACTTCTAATAGATGAAATACAAAAACATTTTTCTTTTTTAACTCTTTTAGCATAATTTTCAAAAGCTTTAAAAGTATCATTCTTATAAGCACGAAAAAATACCCAAGTAAATCTAGAGTAATCATCAACCAATACATATGCATAGTGCATTCCATCGAGACTAGTAACTCTAATTGATCCAAACAAATCCATATATATAAGTTCAAGTGGTCTAGAAGTAGACACTACATTTTTTAGCTTCAATGAGGACTTGCATTGTTTTCCTTTTTGACAAGCATCACAAGGTTTATCCTTAGTGAATTCAAGCTTAGGTAAACCAATCACAAGTTCATGTTTACAAAGATCATTTAAAAGCTCAAAATTTACATGTCTTAACATTTTATGCCATGTCCATGTGTCATGGGAAATAGACATTAAGCATTTGATGTCTTTGTTATCAATTTTATTCAAATTAATGACATAACATTGTTTACTCTTTCACCACTAAAAATAACTTTGTTTTCATCAAGACTACTAACAAAGCATTTCTAGGGTAAAAAGTTACTTTATTTTTCATATCACATAATTGACTTATACTTAGAAAATTATGTTTAAGACCATCAACAAATAACACATGATGTACAAATAAGGATTAAGGATTACCTATTTTTCTAATGCCAATAATATTTCCTTTTGCATTATTTCTGAATGTAACATGTCCTCCTTCCTTATCATCAAGTTTATTGAATTGCTCTTTGCCTGCCGTTATATGCCTTGAACATCCATTACTACCAATTGCTTTTTGTTCTTATGGATTTCAAGAACACCTACGTAAAAATAATTTAAGTGTTCTTTTGGACCTAAACCTTTCTTAATCTAGGTTGATTACTTTTAAGATAATTTGAAGGAAGTAAATTCATGTATAGTCTTCTATAGAAACATACATTGTTAGTATGTCTTTTAATCATGCAATATGAACATACAATTTTTTCAAATTTATTTCTCCTAGGATAAAATACTTTCCTAGTATATGTAACATTCCTTTGTGGTGGTGTGTATCTCCTATTGTTTAATGTCATTGTGTGAGTTAAACATTTACAATGACAATGTGTGTTTTAATAAGTTTGTGCAGCATGTTTATGTGCCTTGTTTTGTGTAGCATGCCTACTATAATTGTGTTTAGTGTACATATAAGCATGCTTGGATTATGGTACTATAGTTTAAGCCTTATCTCTTTATGTTAATGAAGGGTGAGTCTTATGAGACTTTCCCTTATTATTTAACACATGAGATCTTTTAACTTTAAAAGCTTAAGTCTCATTTGATTTGGAGGTTGAAAGAGAGAAACCATGTGAGGCTTTTATGAAATTAATAAATAATGAAGATGATGAAGACATTCCATTTTTATATCCAATTCCATAAGTATCCCTATGAAATTTTTGAGAGACACTAAGACTATCTAAAGTTTCTTTTCCTCTCTTAAATTTAGCAATAGAATTCTTTTATTTAACTCTAAGACCTCTTTAGAAAGCTTATGATTTTCATTATTTGCTTTGTCAAGTTGATCTTCTAAAGAATTAGAAGATTTAGCATCACTAACAAGTTCTGTGTTTGATTCAACAAGTTTAGTAAAATTACTTTTTCAATTTTCTAATTCTCTATTTAAGCTGTCTAACTCATGCTTATAATGTTTTTTCTTAGATAATAAACTCTTACTTTTAACACGTAATTTGCTCATAATAAAACTCTTATCATCATCATCATCATCATCACAATAATCATCACAGGAAGAATAAAAAGTGGATGGTACCTCATTTTCATTTTCAAGAGCCATGAAGCAAATATTGCCACTTCTTGTTGTTCCTCTTCCTTTTCAGATTTGAAGGAATCATCCTAAGTTCCTTTAAAGGCTTTCTTCTGATCTTTTTCTCCTTTTTTCTTGAATTTGAGTTTAGGAAACTTACTTCTACTGTGTCCTAATTTCTTGCATTCATAGCAAGTAACCTCTTTTGTTTTTTCTTCCCATCTCCTTCGAACTTCTTGTTGAAGTCCCTTATTATTGAAATGTTTTTCTTTCTTAAGAACTTCTTAAAGTTATTAGTGAGCATGGAAATTTCACCATCTTCATCACTAGAATCTTTGATGCTTTCCTCTTCACTATCTTCTTGAAAAGCTTTTAGAACAATGGTCTTTTTCTTTTCATTTTTCCCTTTTTGTTCTTCACCTCTTTGCTTGATGGCGAGCTCATGTGTTAAAAACTTACCAATGCGCACATCGGTTGATAGAGTGGAGAGGTCATGAGCCTTCTCAATTGAAGTAACATGAGATTCCCAATCCTTCTTAGGTGGGATTCTTAGAATCTTGTTATTTACCTCTTCCTTGGAGAAATGTTTTCCAAATTTCTTAAGGGTTATGAAGAGAGCATTGAGATGGTTTTTCTTCTCCATGATTGATTCTTGAGTCTTCATTTTAAAGAGTTCATATTCATACATATGAAGTTGAACTTTCTTGCTTCTCACTTGTATGTTTCCCTCATAGTGATTTTTCAAGGTCTCCCATATTTCCTTATCCGACATATAATGTTGTAGCTTGCCTCCTTCTTCTCTTGTCATGGAGGAGAATAGAGGAATCATAACCTTTATATTTTTATGATTTTCTTCCTTTTAATCAATGCTCTATTGGTTTTTTAAAAGAGTAGTCACCACACCATTAATGATAGTTATAGGTGGTTCCCATCCTCTGAGGACAATATCCTAAAGTTTGATGGAATCATAATCAAGATATAACTCCATTTTGAACTTCCAATATCGATAGTCACTACCACCGAAGAATGGTCTAAAAGAAGAAATGTTTTATGATTCACTCCCTATGATCTTGTATTTTAGAAATGAAGTACCTAGAACTCAAGCTTTGATACCAATTGAATGAGTCAGAGAGGGGGGGGGGGTGAATAGGACTATCGAACAATAATTGGAAATTAAAAGAATTCCTTGCAATAATTGAAAGAATGTTGAGAAGGAAGATTGAAGAACACAAAGATTTAAGGAGTTCAGATTGAACAACAATCCTATATCTCCATCTAACTTATCCTTAAGTTAGGATTTTCAATCATCGATAATCTTATTCACAAGATTCATATTACATAAGAGTTTTATGGCTCACTCTTACAATCTTACAACTTGAGTTTTCAAGGCTCACTCAAAAACCAAATCCTAAGTGTTTCAATGGACAATACTTAAACCAATTCCTTTATAAATAAATCTCACTTCCCTTTTAATCTATCCCAAGATTTATAATGAAGATAAATTTTATTTCTAACACACAACCAATTCTCACAAGAGTTATAACAACAAAAATGAATTTGAGAAGTGTTTAGAGAGCTTTAATTGAATGCTTGTATGTATAAAATGAATGTGCAAGTTTCTTAACCTCAAAATAATCTTCAGAGATCATATTTATACTTGAGCAATCCATTTATAGTTGCTGGAAGTAATGATTTTATTCCCAACATAATCCAAGGTCATTTGAATGAAAATTTGGACTTTTGAGTTTAATTTAGTTAAGTCCCGATAGGGATATCATCAATCCCAATCGGGACTATCACTATATAGCCATTACTAGTCATTGCCTTTGAAATCTTGCCTTGATCCCTATGAGGATATGCATTATCCTAATCAGGACATTTAGTCTTGAGCAATGTCTCGATCGGGACATGAGATCGAGATGGGTTCTACTCATTTTTTCAAATTTTGCTCATTTTAGTCCTACTCGGGAATACTTTGGTCCCGATAAGGGTTTCAAACAAAATTGTAACTTTTTATGCAATTTAGTCCCTATGATGAATCTTATCGAGATAGTACTTGCAATAACTTTCTGGAATCATTTTTCTTTAATATTTCATTATTATTTTGACTTCCAAAATGTCCCTAACTTATATACACTTGAAACAAACACATTAGTTGCTCAAAATTGAGTTTGTTAAGATCAAAATCAAGATTGCTTAACTTGCTAAGGTCAACACTTCCTGTAAACCTCATTAACTAAAATTATTGTTAATTATAAATAAACTATTTAAATAATCCAAATATATAAAACTGTTAAAGGACTTACATTTAAGCTTTTAAATAACAATAATAAATATTTTTTGAAATTATTACCAATTCACTAAAAATTACAATTTACTTATAAAATTATTTTCATACTTTTATTATTTAATATTAGTAATCAACATGGTAAATACCTTAAATTCAATTAAAAATTTGAATATATAATAAAATATAAATTTTCTTCAAAAATACATATTAACCATAATCTTTAAAAAATTTATATCTTAAATTCTACAAGGAATTTCACAAAACTCCCTTAACAAAGTTTAATCTACACAATTTACAAATTTTAGTAAAAATATAAAAACACCTGGGTTTGGAATACTAACCAAACCCAGAATAGTACCCGAGAATATAAAAATTTCTAGAAAATTATGAGAAAAATATAAATGGATAGATAATAACTCCAATTTCAATTTATATAACTACCATTAAGCCTGATTTAAACTCAAATTAACTAAATTAATCAAAATACCTAAAATCAATTTACCTCAAATTGAGGTGGTTGCCTAAGCTAATTGGGGAAATTGGTTGAGGGGTTTTGTTTCCAGAAGGAGAGGAGTCGATCGAGACTGATGACATCATCGAGTGTCACCGGAGCTAGCGGTAATAGCCTCATTTCATCTCGGTTGCCAATAGAAATAAAGGGGAAGAGGAAGGGAAGGTAACCATAGGGAGAAGGAGCTGCTAGCGGCATTGATCGACAATGATTGGTGCTAGCAATGGTTGTGGCGGTGGCTGAATCAGGATGGAGAAGATGAAGAAGAAGAAGGGAAAATAAAAGGAAAGGAAGAAATAGAAAAGAAAAAAAATGGTTTTATAATATTTATTATTATTATTATTATTATTATTAAAGTATAAAGGTACATATTTATTGTTTTAAAATAAAATTCCTTCCAATTATTCACACACACACACACACATATATATACTCTTGATGGTTAATAAAATTTATTAAAATACTCATTTAACTCTAATTTAATAAAATAATAATTAAAACTTTATAATCCACATTTTATATTAATAAATAAAAATACTATTAAGGAAGTGAATATTTTGTGTTTGTACTAGGAAGTAAATATTTGTATACAACTAGGAATAAAAGTCTTTATTTTATTTAGGGTTTTATTCTATTCCTAATTAGGATGTGATTAAGTTTCCTATCTGTATATACAAGGGTTGTAATCTCTTTTTTATGAACATATAAAAACATATTTCCCTTAAATTTTCTCTTCTTTTCTCTAAATTTTATTCTTCAAGGTATCAAAGCTTAGCCATTGAAATCAAATTTTTTATTCAATCCTTGAAATCATTTTTTTCTTCTCTTCAAAATTCTTTGAATCTTTGAAAATATAGCCACTGAAAACACATCCATTGTATCCCATGGAACACCCAATTTTATTAAAATCCTTTAAAATAATTCTACTTTTCCTATAAGAATTATTCTTGATGATACGAACTATCCTCTATGGTCACAACTCATAGAGATGCAAATTAGAGCCATAAATAAATATGGCTTTCTTAATGGCACAATGCCAAAACCACCAGCATGAGATAAAGCTTTGGAGACTTGACTTATTGATAATAATCGAGTCAAAAGTTGGCTGATTGATTCCATGAGTCCAACATTGATATAGAGATTCATCCATCTTCCAACAGCAAAGGAGATATGGGATGTTGACTTCAAAACCTTCTATAATGGATCTAATAAAATTCAGTTGTTCAAATTAAATAAAAATCATTCATAACACGTCATGGTAAGCCATTACTTATATATTATAATGAGCTAGTTGGAATACTTCAGGAAATTGATGCCTGAACTTATGCACAAAGGGAGGATGTTACTGGAGTAGTATCACTCCACAAGCACATTACTTGGCTTCGAACATATTTTCCTAGCTGAACTTGATTTTGAATGCAATAATGCTCTTAGTGAAATACTTTGGAAGGATCCACCTCTTGATCTCGAGTCTAGTTATACATATGTACGGAGGGACCACAACTTGCACCATACGATGGAAGAGCCAAAGATTCTATCGGACCATGATGTACTTGTAGTAGCTCAAACTCATCCTTAGTTCAAAAGGAAAGTATCAACTAAGTCATACACTTGTACTCATTATGGAAAAGTTGGACAATCTAAGGAATGGTGCTATAAAATAATGGGATATCCAAAATGGTGGGATTTCAATAAAAGCCTCGTAAGAAACTCAGAAAAGTTACAACTACCACCTCTAATGGTACTAAACCAAGTGGTGATCTTGATGCAACATCAGGTATGAAAAATCTTACTCAAAATAATACATGGATTATTGATACAAGTGCTACTGATCATATGGAAAAATCAACTCACCATTTTACATCCATCTAACCATCAACCCAACAAAATATCCTAATTGCTAATTGAGGCATAACACTAGTCACTCATGAAGGATCAAATCTAACTTTGACTCTCTTAATCTAGATATTATTCTTATTATTTCATCTCTTTCTTGTAATCTACTATCTATTGTCCAAATCATTGAAACCTTAAGTTGCACTATCAAATTTTAGCCTAATTATTGTGTATTTCAGGACATTGTAACAAACCAAATTCTTGGCTCTAGTGTTAAATATGAAAAGTTGTACTATCTTGATTTGTATGGTGATCCAAGTTAGAAGTCAAGTAAAGTTAATAGGGTTGGTAGAAGTTGTTTGGCTAAAGACTAAGCTATTTTGTGGCATCATCATCTTGGTCATCTTTCTTTTCATTATCTTAAACAAATAAAACTGGAATTATTTTTTAGTACCACAGACTCTGAATTCAAGTGTGATGTCTATGAATTGGCAAAAAGGCATTGGATTTCATATGTACTGAGTTATAATAAAAATTGAATTCCATTTATGACCATTCATTATGTTGTATGGGGACCTGCTCAGATTCCTACTCTTTCTGGTGCTTGATATTTTGTAACATTCATGAATGAATATGCCCAAATGACCTAGGTATCATTACTTTCAAATAAATAAGATTTTTTCTTTACTTTTCAAAACTTGTACAAAATGATGGCTACACAATACTAGAGTAAAATCTGAGTCTTACATTTTGACAATACTCTTAACTTAGCTCTTAAAGATTTTTTCCACAAGCATGGTATTCACCACCAGACATCATGTGCTAGCACTTGCCAAAAAAAATGGCATTGAAAAATGGAAGAATCAATAATTATTAAAAGTCAACCGAGCATCTTTGTTTGACATGAATGTTCCTCGACAATACTAAGGAGAGGTTGTTCGATCGGCTGCGTATCTTATAAATTGAACTCCATCAATAGTACTCGATTTCAAAAGCTATACAAAAAATTCAAGAACTTATCATATCTCCACCTATAAGTAATCTTGAGCCTCAAATCTTTAGATGCTCGACATATGTTCATCAGAAACTCAAAAAATTAGATCCTCAATCTATATGGTGTATCTTTGTTGGCTTTGTGGATCTATAAAAGGGATATCAGTGTTATGATCCCAATGCTAAGAAGATGTATAAAACTTAGGATGTTTAATTCCATGAAAATGCTCCCTTCTTCTCTCAATCTGAGTGCTCTCTTCAGGGTGAGAAAATTCTGAGCATCTTTAAATTTCAAGATAGCACTCCAAGTGTTCTGAATGTTTGGAGTATCTTAGATGTCCCGAGTCTTCCGCATGTTCTAAGCATCTCACCTAGACAAACATCTAATGTTCTGAGTGTTCTAAGCATCTCACCTGGATAAACATCTAATGTTCTGAGTGGTTTGAGCATCATATATGGACAGATAATTGAAGATAATTGAAGTATTTTTCTCAAACCTGAAACTAATCAAGGTAGAACATCCTTCCAGCCCATACCAGAAGCTGAAGAAACTCCAAATATGCATAATGAGTTAAACTCGTCTCTCCTAGTAACTCCAAATATTGAGCCTCGTTATCCTTATAGAATTAATAGGGGGATTTTGAAAAAAAAATGATCTGGCCCTTCATACCAAAGCTAAATATCTTATCAATAATTTCATATCAATCAACCATTTGTCTAACTCATATGTATTTACTATAAATAAATTATATACTATATCTATTCTAAGTAATGTGCATGAGGCTTTAGCTAATCCGAATTGGAAGAAAGCTATGAATGATGAAATGGAGTCATTACAAAAAAATAGCACATGGGAACTTGTTCCACTCCCTAAAGGAAAGAAGATAGTTGGGTGCAGTGGATATTCACTGTCAAACTCAATTTACATGGAAGCATTAATCGATATAAAACTCGGTTGGTAGCAAAGGGATATACTTAGAAGTATGGACTTGACTATGAAGATACATTTACCCTAATAGCAAAATGAACACCATATGAGTTCTTATTTCCATAACTGCCAACTTGGACTGGCCATTACAACAATTTGATGTAAAAAATGCTCTTTGGATAGGAACCATAGATGAAGAAGTGTACATGGATCCACCAAGTGGAATAAGACGCACTAACCAAGTATACAAACTAAAAAGAGTATTGTATGGACTCAAGCAATCGCCTCAAGCATGGTTTGGATGACTCTCAACTTTCATGAGGAAGCTCAAATATAAGCAAAGGTTGACAAACATTTCATCAAAGATTATCTGAATCAAGGAACAATTGATCTTCCATTTGTTTCTTCTCAAACTCAACCAACTAACATCCTCATAAAGGTTATATCCAAAAAATTATTTTACAACTCACTTGGAAAATTGAGAATGATAGACATACATTCACCAACTTAAGGGGGAGTGTTGAGGAAGTAAATATTTTGTATATGTATTAGGAATTAAATATTTGTATACAATTAGGAATAAAATTCTTTATTTTATTTAAATTTTTATTCTATTCCTAATTAGGATGTGATTAGATTTCCTATGTGTATATATAAAGGTTGTGACATCTCTTTTATGAATACATGAAAACATATTTCCCTTAATTTTCTCTTCTTTTCTCTAAATTTTATTCTTTAAATACGGATTTTTACAATTTTCTCGAGTCAACAAATAATGTCTTCATCTTCTCTAATGTATTCACACTCACACATTGAGTCATTTTTTCAAAGAGGCCTTGGCACAATGATAAATTTTTTGCTTTAACTAGCAACATATTAATGTGTCCTTTTAGTGGTAAGCTTATCAATCTTCTAGATTATAGTTATTTTTATTCAGCTTAATTTTTTTTAACTTCTTGAAAACCAAAAAGAAAAAAAATCCAAACCATTGCGGTATTCAATAATTATTTCTCAACATTTTTACTTTTGATAAAAATATCTTGATTTAATTAATCTTTAACAATTTTAACATTAGTGTTAGTTTGATCAAAATTAAATAAAAAATAATAAAATATATTGAAAAAGTTAAATTTATTTATGATAAATTATTAAATTTATAATTGATTACTATTCTAATAAATTCTAAAAATATTTTCAATATAAAATATTATTTACTGCAAAATATTTTATACTAATTATATATATTTGAAGAAAGTGTAATTATTACTAGAGACCCAAAAACAACAGTAACAAAAACCAAGCCCTTTAGGAGCAGTGAAATAAGAAAAAAGGATTGGAGAAATTGCATTAATTAGTATTTTCTTGAGCTACCAGTTTAAAGAAGAAAAAAAATGAAAGATATATGAATAAATAAAAGAAATTTCTTTTCCTTTTAAACTCAGCCATCATTTTGATTGGTTTTTAAAGAAAATGATTTAATGAGATTTAAGATTTTATACTGAAAATACTTTTAAATTGACAATAATTGTAACTATCATAACTTTTTTTAGAGGAAAAGATAAATCATTCATTCATTAAAAAGTGAAAACATATCTTGATGAATAGTAATATAAATAAAAGTATTAAACCATAAAGTTGTTTGTCATTATTCTTCAATTATATTAACCAAACTATTTTAATTTGCAACTCAACAATTCGTTCGAAAATTTGTATGTTATAAATCAATTCTATAATCTTTAATTGAGTCTAATTATAGAAATATTAACAAAAGTATCACAACCAAAAGATATATAAAATTATTAAAGGACAACTATCAAAATTCCATAAGAAACTAATAAACATTTTAAGGGTATATTTGGTTTTTTCTATTATGTAAGTACTTTTTTTATTTAACCTTGGATAAAAATATTAAATTATTAAAATCATTATAGACACTTAATTTTTAATGCTAATAAACCTTTATTTTAAGTCTAGTCATCTGTGTTTAAGTCATGATGTAACTTTTCATTCTTTTGGCACTTCTTTTACAATCGGGAGATTTAAATTTGAAGATTTCTAACCAATCATATAAATCTTTGCTATAAATTTGTATGTGTTATAATCATATGATGGAGAAAGGAGTGTGATAAGATAGACTTCTGCCATTTATACAATTGATACTAAACATTTACATGGTATCAGAACCTAACAATGGCTGAACAAATTATTCCTACCACTTCATCTCTTCCGATCTCCTTTACCACAAATCATACCCTTTACATTAAACTAACTTCAAGAAATTACCTTCTATGGAATACTCAATTCCAATCTCTTATTAACTACCATAAATTGAATGGTTTTATTGATGGCTTAACACCTGCTTCTCCACCCATGTTACCCACAACAGACAATGTTGAAAACCCAAATCCTGCATTTACTTAATGGTATCAAAAGTATCAATATTTGCTCTCATGGATCTTCTCCTCCTTATCTAAAGAAATCTTCCCTTATGTCATTGGGATGACTTCATCTTTTACTGCCTGGTAAGCAATAACAAGTGCTTTTGGTTATGTATCTCAGAATAGAAAATTACAAATCCATATAGAATTACAAGAATTGAAGAAGAATGACCTGTCAGTTTCTTAATATCTATAAAAAGCAAAATCATTAGTCAATGAATTAGCCTCTGCTAGGAGAGCCCTTTCCAATGTTGAATTCAATGCAATAATATATTGGAACCTTGGATCCAAATTTTACAATACTCAATTAAAGACCTTTGCCTATCACTTTTCAAGAACACCATGGGAAACTTATAGCCCATGAAATTCTGATACAAAATATTCAAGATCCACTAGCAACTCATATCACAACTCGTCACTTTTCCAACCCAAATAGACATGTTCGATTTCAATTGTCATTATCCTAAGCCTCCTACCAACCATCATACTCACCCAATAATAGATCTTGATCCTTCCCTGGTCAACCTCACAACAAAAATGCCTATTAGATTTGCAATTATACTAACCACATGACTGATTGATGTTGAAGGCGCTATAAATATCATAAAAACCAGTCTATTGCTCAAGCAAATATCATCTCACATGCCTAACAACTCCCATCACATCGATAATCCCCCTGTGTGATATGTTGCTGCCACAAATCAATGGTATCCGGATGCAGGAGCTACCAACCACATGACTACCAATCCCAACTTGATCACTCAGACTTAACCATACACTAGCACTGATCATATTTTTGTTGGTAATGGACAATCTCTTCCTATTACCCAAATTGGTAATGCTTTTCATCACTCTTCATCTTTGAATAGTAAATTTTTACTTAAAGTTATGCTTCATGTTCCTCAAAGTACTAAATCACTTCTCTCTGTTAAAAAATTTGGAACTGACAATTCTTATTATTTTAAATTTTAGCCTATGCATTTGTTTTTATCAAGGATCTAGAGACCAAGGCAACCATATTGTGAGGCTGGAGTGATAATGGGCTCTATGTGATGCTTCCATCCTCTTCTAGACAAGCTTTATTGACCACAGTGTCTTCCTTTAATGATTGGCATGCAAGACTTGGTCACCCATACCAACGAACTGTATCTCAAATCATCAAACAAAATAATTTACTAGTGTCATCTTCCAATTTTTTTAGTTGCTCGTCTTGTCGTTTAGGGAAATTATCAAAATTACATGTTGCTTTAATTGAACATCACTCTACTGCACCTTTTCAAATAGTTCATTCTGATGTATAGGGACCTTCTCCAATTACATCTAATCAAGGTTTTTGATATTTTGTTTTCTTTGTTAATGATTTCACGAGATATACCTAGATTTATTTTCTTAAAAATAAGAGTGATGTCTATTCCATTTTTCTTGAATTTGAATCTTTAATTTTTTTGATAATTTAATTCCACAAGCAAAGCCTTTCATTCTGATTGAGGTGGAAAATTTCAAAAATTGAACAAATACTTCAAAACCAAAGGCATTATTCACATAATTGCATGCCCCTACACTCATGAGCAAAATGGTTCATCTGAGTGAAAAATTCATCATATTGTAGACATAGGCTTAACATTACTTGCTCATGCAACCGTACCCTTTTGGACATATGTCTTTCAATGTGTAATCAATTCAATTAATTTTATGCCCACTCCAAATTTACAAAACAATGTCCTTTTTCAAAAATTATATAATAAAACCCCAAAATATATGGAGTCCCACATTTTTGGTTGCATGATATATCCCTATCTTAGGCCTTATAATAATGCAAATTTTCCTATAGGAGCAAGCGATGTGTCAACTTAGGTCCTTCTTTTACTCATGCTAACTATAGTTTTTTAGACATTGATAATGACCACATTTATGTTGTACGTCATGTTGTGTTTGATGAAAAAATTTTCCTTTTAAAAATCTCACATTGTAAACTTCCCCTTTCATTACTGCTTCACTTGTACCGTGGCTCACCATCCAAGCGCCTATCACTTCAGCCTCCTCATCAAGTACATCTTCTATTTCTTCCCATTCTCCCCCTATTTGAACTCTATCACATTCACCCACATCACCTCAGACTCCTACCTTATCTCTACCTCTCCCCTTCCAACCACTTCTATCCTTACCAAACACCACCCTTACCATACCATCCTCACTTGAACCTTTATCTCCTTTAGATAATCCCACCTTATCCTCTCTAGCCAACACTCATCCTTCATAACCAAATATCAATAGCCCATCCTCACTTGATTCTCTTGACCTAAATCTTGTTGTCGACCTCACCTGATATGACCAAGCCAAATTGCCACCCACCACCTCCTCCTCCTCTCCTTCTTGTACACACCCTTAGGATCCTTTGAAAATCAATAATGTCTTACCACCATGCCCATATATTAATCACCAAATCCTCTCCCATCAATTACCTCAATTATGAACAACATCTTTACAAGGATGCTATTCAACATACTTAGTGGAAACAAGCAATGGATCAAGCGATTTGTGCATTCTGATGAACTCATACTTTGTCACTAGTACCTCCACCACCTAGCATAAATATGATTGCTTTATCAAATAAAGCAAAAACCTTATGGTAGTGTTGACCGATACAAAGCATGACTTGTTGCTAATGGATTTACACAAATATCCAGCATTGATTATCATAAGATGTTTAGCCCAGTTGTTAAAGCCAATATGATTCAGGTCATTCTAGGACTTGTAACCATGAAAAAATGGTCACTTCAGTGATTAGATATTTCTAATGCCTTTTTACATGGCCATCTTTCAGAAGACCTTTTTATGTCACAATCGCAGGGCTATGTTCATCCTTAATTTCCTCACCATGTCTATAAACTACATCGATCCATCTATAGGCTTAAGTAAGCACCACTTGCTTGGTTTGATAGACTCAACAAATTTCTTCTCCATGCACTTTGTGTCATCCAAGGCTGATACATTTTTAGTTATTTTAAAACATGGAACTAATGTTGTTTATCTTTTAGTTTTTGTTGATGACATTGTTGTCACAGATTCTAGCAAGTCTCTCCTTCAAAGAGTTATCACTTCCCTTTAATGAGAATTTCCAATTCGGGATTGGGTGACCTTTATTTTTTTCTCGGCATTGAACTTAAACATCATCCTGATGGTATTTTACTTTCTCAGCATCACTACTTGCAAGACTTACTTCAACGCCATGATATGCACAACTCCAGGCCATATCCCACACTAATGGCGGTCTCATAAAAATTGACAAAACACACAGGCTCTCCCATCTCTAATGGTCATATATATCATCAAATCCTTAGGGCTCTTCAGTGTGCAACAATCACAAAATTGGATATTGCCTATAGTTTCAACTGCCTTTGCCAATTTATGTACAATTCGATGGACACATACTAGTAGGCCTTTAAATGCTTACTGCGTTACATCATAGGCACCATATCTCATGGTATCCTTTTCTCTCACACTAGCACTCCATCTTTACACTATTTTATTAATAGTGATTGGGGAGGTGACCATGATGATCGACGCTCCACCAATGGCTATGCTATTTTTCTTTGTAACTCTCTTGTGTTATGGGTTGCTAAGCAATAACCTATTGTGTCTAGATCTTCCATAAAAAGTGAGTATAAGGCTATTGCTAATGCTACATCAAAGATTATAGGGCTTTGTGGTTTATTACATGAGCTTGGACACCCAATTCCTTTCACTTCTATTCATTATGACAATCTTGGTGCTATTTACCTAAGTACCAATCCAGTTTTCCATGCCTACACTAAACACATTGCATTGGATTACCACTTTGTACGTGAGCAAGTTCAATCTGGCTTGTTAAGAATTCAGTTCACATCGACAAATGATAAGGTGGCAGACCTCTTCATAAAACTATTGTCTACATATCAGCTTCTCACTTTTTGAAATCAACTCCACCTTCGTTCCGACCATGGATTTAAGGGGGGCTAATAAGATAGACTTCTGCCACTTATATAGTTGATACTAAACATTTATAAAGTGAACAAAAAAAATCTTTATGACCAAATATTATCCATTGACTCCACATGTGCTTAGCTTAATATTAAAAATCTTTGTATATACAATTTAACTTCTTAAAATTTTAAAATTAAATTAATTTTAGAAGAATTGCACCACTTACCAAATTAACAAAAGATTTAACTTTCATAACAAAGGTCTATATTATTCAATTTGGTCTCCATTATTCATTAGGCAATGCCAGTCGGCATTATGAGTGAAAATTGGCATTTTTCAATTGTTTATTAGTCCAAGACAGTCTACTTGTGAGTCTTTAAGTTTTCAAAATCCTATTGCTTATCATATCATTATCCTAATTTTGAAAATTAAACAAATAAAATGCATACTGAGAGACTCCTCATCTCACTCCCAACTATCACGTCTTGTGTGATCACAAGAGCTGAGATGGTTGGGTCTAGCTTTAAAAGCTAGAATGGGAGGCTGTGAGGACTAGCTAGGGAGAGAGGCAGAGAGAGTCTACGAAAAAAAGAGGCTACGAGAAAACCTTAGAGAAAAGAGCTACAAAAAACTAGAGTGAAAAAGAAAACCCTAATTAGCTATTGCCAAAAAAAATAAAGACATTATTTGCTTAAGTCCATAAAATCAAGGAAAAAACAACATAGTTAATATCAAAATGGTGACAAGCCCAATCTAAGGGGCATTCAAACAACACATGCACAACATCTTCTACTCTTTTTTTATTCTATTTTTTGTTTAATTTCTTAATTGATTCATTACTGATTAATTTCTTCTTTTTTGTTTTGATTAATATTCTATGACACCCTGGAGATGGAACTAGTGATATGAGATTTTGGCTGTGACCATTAGAAGAATCCATTGAATGCCATGGATTAAGATCTATAAAACCCTTATAGGATTTAGGATTTATGATTTTTGCGTTATATTAATTTGCTTTTGTTTTGGGTTGTAATTAATTTTATTATAATTTTTGCACAATAGGCTATAATAACCCCAATAGTGGGAAATAATAGAATTTTATATTCTCTACACTAAAATTGACTAGTAATTTAGGTTCAAATGAGTAAAAATCAATTAAAATCAATGGTGGCTTTAGATTAATTAAGGGTTGCATGTAAATTGATATAAATCCCATGTTTGATATGATTTTTTCGTTTTGGTTTTATTTTTAGATCTTTTAGTTATTTGGGCCCCAAGCCCACGGTAGGTCTAAACCCACTAAATAAAAATAGGCTTAAAATGGTTTATATTAACTAACTCAAATCAATTTAAGCCCATTAGGTTAATTTAGATTTAGGCTCATTTTTAGGCTAACTAAAATTAATTTAAACATAGCTCAGCCCATTAATTTCATTTCTTTTAAAATAAATAGATTTAGGATCACATCATTTAATTTAAAACCAAGTTAGACCTAGGCCCACTTATTCATTTAATTTCTTCTTTAAAATTTGGTAGACTTATGACTATTTCCTTAGTAAATTAAAATAAATAGACTTAATTTTACTAAAATTAATTAAAAATGTAGGTCTTTTTCTAGTCCACTTCACTTGTAAATAAAAACATGTAGAATTACCTAACTTTTAAAAATATTAACCTAGTTTAAACATAGGGACACTGCCTTTTGTATGCATCTTTACATGTGATTTTATGACCTATTGCCTTTTTTTTTGGGTTAAATGGATGTTTAATTAAGGTTTAAATAAAATTGCATGTAATTAGAGAATAAAATAGTAATTCATAAAGTAATTCTAAATGAACATAAGATTGAAAGAAGTTAGTATTCCATTCCCAGAATCTCCTAGTTATGGTGCTAGCTTTCTTTTAGAGAATTGAGTACCACCTTTCGATTTGTCCTAATTATTACCCTGGGTGGCAACTTCTCATCTCCATGCTATGTCTTTATGATATAATATATGTTCCCTAGAGCCCTGAGCCCAAACAATATTGCAGTTGCTAAAATCTTGAGCGTGCACTAAACCCCGTCGCCTATAGTGGCAACTCCACTAGGATAAAAGATACTGATTCTACTTGTGTTCTTTAGAATTATTTTATTAATTATTATTTTATTCTTGCATTCATTCTGCATGTCCCTATTAATCGATGGCATTAGTTTATGATTCCATTAGCTTCATGGAGTTGTAAATTGGCTAACCATCACTCTTAGCTTTAACTTGATTCAAGAGAGATTACCAGGCTCATCTGACCAAAGTTTGTAACCCAATGGCTAAAGGGGGGGTAGTCTTCTCTTGAGTTTGCAAAGGACGTCGGGTCCCTTTGACCTAGGTCTGTAACTCAAGTCCTAAGGGAACCTTGACTTTTTACTAGACCCAAACCACATATAATGGCTTAGTGACTTCTCCTAAGATCTACCAAAATTGCTTGTATGATTTTTTGCCATGAGGTATTTCTATCTATAAAAGCCCAGGCCCATAATTTTGAAGCTCACTTAGGCCAATAAAGATTGGGCTAGACCTTTATACTTTGAAATGTTGTTTCTATGCTTATTATCATGAAGTATTTCGATCTATAAAAGCCCAGGCCCGTACTTTTAAAGTCCCTTAGGGTAATTAAGATTGGGCTAGACCTTTATACCTAAAAATGTTGTTTCTATGCTTTACTACTTTAAGAGAGATCTGGCATGCACGTCGATCCCTGATACCCCCGTTGATATTAAGACCAAGACCAAAAATCCTAGGACAAAAGATTCACCATTGAACACGTGTGTAAGAGGAATAAGGCTGGAAGGATGTATGCTATACACTTGATTAATACTTGCTACTTATTGCATAACATGTGCATCATGCATACATGCATCTCATCCATCACACTAACATTTTATTTTGCAGCCAATCATAGATTAACCTAGGTCTTCTCATATTTAGGGACAACAAGGTGGCAGACTAAAAAGAATGAGTCAGAGTCCTAAAGCCTTAGCAAAGGAAATCTTAAACATACTATATAGACTAGAAAGAAGCCCTATCAACCCACTTTACTTGGAAGTTGAACTAACTTCAACTGAATATGAACAAATGGAATAACAATAAGGGAACTAGACTTTAGAAGACATCAAAAGAGCTTTGATGGATGACATGAGGCCTATGATGTAAGATGAACTGAGACATGCTTTATTTGGATTGATGTAACATGCTACTACAGTCATACCACCACCTACAATTGAACAACCACTTGCTAGTGTAGCTATCCCACTTGCTGCAGATGCTCCACTTGCTGCCAATAATGTTGGGGGTAACCTGTTGCTAGAAAGCCACCTACTATTGATATGAAGCTTGAGGACGTTGAGAACTACATAATAGAAAAGGTAAAGAGAGAATCACTTAAACTGGTATAAGACCATGAGTCCAAGCAAATGCGAGCATTGGACTAGAAGATGTCCAAGATGGAGGATTTGATTAGGGGACAAGGCATGGGATATTCATTTGACTTCGATGACATGCTATAAATGGAAGATGATAAGTTGCCTTATAAGTTCAAAATGCCACAGTTGCAGAAATTTAATGGAAGAGGAGACCCAAGGATTCATCTTAGTTAGTACATAACCAATATGAGTACTACTAAAGCCCCATTAGCAGTAATCATTAGGTTGTTTATGTTATTTTTAAAGGGGATGGCTGTAAGCTAGTATCATAGGCTGGAAAAATCTGTCAGGGCTAACTGAAAAGAATTATGTACTGCCTTTCTGAAACAATATGATTATAACACTAGATTGGAAGTGTCCATCAGAGATTTAGAATTGACAAAGCAGAAATCAAATGAATCCTTCTCTAATTTTCTTACTAGGTTCATGAACAAGGTAGGATTAATGAAAAATAAGTTGGTTGAGAAGGATTAGGTCAAGATGATAGTTCAAAATGTGTCTCTTATTTTGGTTGAGAGATTGCAAATGATGAATCCCAAAACATTTATAGACTTGTATCATGATGGTTTTCAAGTCGAAGAGATTGAGAGAAGAAGAAGAAAACTTTTAGAAGTACAGGAACCCAAAATTACCCAACTGGGGGCATACAGCAAGGAAGCACTAGTTGAATTGTGGAAGTGCATACTGTTCAACAACCAAGGAGATTCTCCAATTTTAACCAACCTTTGTCAAAATTCCTAGAGCGCCTAATGCACAAGGGCTTACTTTAACCTTTACCTAATCCAAATCCATAAAACCTAAACATCCTAGGCTATAACCCAAACAAGCACTATAAATTCCATCAAAACCTCTAACACTCCATAGATAACTGTATCTGCCTCAAACATGAAATCCAAAACCTTATAGACTCTAGAAAGATCATAGACCCTGAAAACCCAAGCACTAGAAATAATCCTTTCCCAAACTACCAAAATATACCACCCCCAGCTACTATGATGATAAACTTAGCGAGGAAGATGTACTAAGCTCCTTTAAGGACCTAGACCTTAAAACCAAAGAAAAATCTCATAATGCCCCTAAGGGTGTGGAAAGAGTAGAAAACTTATTGGGTGGTCAACTTTCAAGCAAGTTTGACTATAAGGTGTTTTACACTAAACCACCTTCTTTTGACATACCCTTTGAGTTGATTGTGCCTACAAGGTGGGGTGATGAGTTTGATGATGAGATGCTGCCAAACAAGAAAGAACAATGCATAATTGAGGTATAGAAAGATGAATTCATGGAGACAATTGGCTACTATATCAGCAACCTAAAGGATAGCCACCATGAGACTCAGCATCCCTAGCATCAAAAATAGGAAATAAATTTTCTTATTGTCTTCTTTGAATAAAATTTTAGCTTCTTTAGAACTTGTTTTATTTTAGTGATCGATGATATGAATTCTGGTCATGCTTACTTATGTAACATACAATCTAATGGTATTATGCATTATGATATAGATCGCATCTGTATATTTAAAATAAATTCAATTCATTTAGATTCATTCAATAGGGGCACAAATGAAAATTCAAAGAACATCCATATATCACATTATTTAACTTCTGAATATAGGATATTTAAGGAAAAAATAAAGAGACAAAAAAAAAGAGACAAAGAAAAGAAAAAATAATAGTAAAGTAAAAATTAGAGAGAAAAAATTAGGACTGTCTGGTAATAAGAGTTGTATCATGTAATGTAATGAATGTTCTCATTTTTGCCCTAATGAATGATTGAATTTTAAATTTTTGTTCAAATATCGCATATTCAACTTTATCATACTGCATAAGTATCTGGAAAGACAATACATAATGAAAGCTAAATCAAAGCTATGAGATCACTATTTTAGTTATGTTTTCTTTTTTGCCACCCCTTTTGTAATTTTCCTTGTAAGCCTTGTGTCCCCTTATACCTTGAGAATTCAGGTGGCTTAGTAACTTGCACTGCACCCCATACCTTGTAATTGTCATCAATTATTAGATCAACATCAAGCTCATATTCTACTTAAGAATTCTTTGAAGTGCAAGTCTAATTAATTTTATCATCAAGAGCTCACTTCAATCAGTTCACCCACTCCTTTGTATCTTCAACACATGAGACTGTAACTAATAGGGTTAGTAAGATAAAGGGTCAATAACAGCAGTGACCAAACTGAGTCTCTTGTACACATAAAGAAAAGTCTGCTAGAATGAATTCAAAATGAAGCTAGGGGAAAAATGTAACTCTGGGGTAGCTTGGGGGAAAAATAGTAAATACAACACTAAAACTACAAAGTTAGTGAAAAAGATCTCATGGAAGAAAAGAGTAAACTACAAGCATACAAATAAATCAATTATCATATAGTAAAAGTAGTAATAAAAAAAAAGTTCAAAAGTGCATCAGTCAATCACGAGCTCCAATGTAAAGCCATGGACCCCACTTGCTAGCCTAGTCATCAGTCCGATGAGATGTATCAAAAGCTCAGACATCATAAGTACTAACAACAAAGCATCCAGTGCTTAAACCTACAAGCTACTGATGAGGCACTTCGTTCTCACACTCCAAGCTGCGAACATAGCTTTATTCTAAATATAAGACCTATTAGGATCATGCTTGTCATACATAACATGCATACACTTACATACATTTCTTATGAAATACTTGCTTTTCATAATAAAGTCATTAAGCCTAGGAAAGATTGTGCAAACACTTTGCTATTAACATTAAAGATTAGTGTTGTAAAAGTGTAGAAAGGTAGTTATAATGTTAACATGTGAAGCATCTGAAGGAAAACAGGTGACACTATTCAGGTGAACCTGATGCTCAATGGGACTCTAGATCGTACGAGCTTAATTAATTATGGGCCCATCCAATAAGGGAATATCATCAACAGTGATATTTGCGAAAGCATAATCTTAGTAACCTGAAAAGGGTGGATAGGACATTCAGGCTCCTCAAACTCAATATCCATCTTCATAGTCTTATCGAGAGCATCATCTGGAATATCTCTCCATAATAGTTAGACTAGTATAAGATATTAAATATGGTGATGAGAAGGTCCAACATGTTAGCAATACATTTGTCAGCCTTATAAAAGGGAATAATGCATTAAAAACTTAAAATGAATGCACTATAGAAAATTATTTGATCATGAAATAAGATCTCTAACTCCTGAACCTTTTTTTGTAGGAGATGTCAAAAACAGGAATGAAGCCCTCTACCATAGTATTAATGGAATGGCAGAAAGGAAAATTCAACCATAGGCTATGACTTCAATGATAGAGTATCATGAACTTATGATCAGAGACATCATCATCATAATTAAAAGGGAAGAATGCAAAAGAATAACATTTCATTTTGACAAAATCTCTTCACTTACAAATAGACCATACTAACTTATAGTATTTTGTGCAGGGGAAAACAAAAGAATGAAGAAGGGTGTAAGCACCCAATTTCGGGATGCAATTGTGCACAATTGTGATGTAAGCCCCTATGATGAAATTCATTCAAAATTGAACTTGGTTGTCAATTTTCTGGACTTTAAGGACTAAATTGCAATATTTTTTAGGAATTGATTGCAAATAAGTCAATTTTTTAGGGGTTTTTTGGTAATTAAAAGTAAAAAAATTGAAATTATGGATTTTCGATCGAAAATCCATAATGCCGATCGGAATTATGGATTTTCGATTAAAAATCCACAATTCCGATCGGAAATCCAATTTTTCGATCAGCATCGTACAATGTCGACACGTAAAAGTCCTATTTTTTGCGTATTTTTTTCTTATTTTTTATCAATTTTTTCAGTATTTTTATTGGTTGAAAATTTAATTTTATTATTTTTATTATCTGATAAAAATTTCAACGTGTAAATAACATTCAAAAATCAAAACTTATCACTTTATTTTAGAGAGATAAGTTTGTTCCTCCTTTGGAGGAAGTCAATACGCAAGCCGACTCTCCATTTAACAGCAGAGTCTACATGCGTGCAAGAGGAGGGCTTTTTTTGGGAGAAAATTTTTGGAGACTCATAGAGAACTGCATAGAAAAAAATCCCTAAACCCAAAAAGCTCTTGAGAACACCCTTTCTAGTCCAGAATCAATAGCCATTCAATTTCAACAGTGATAATCCAATTTGAGGGGCTTAAAAGGGCATTTGCATAGCATCAATGTTCTTTTTCTATTTCATTTCATTTCTATTATTTTTTCTTTGTGATTTTTTATTTTTGTTATTGTTTTGATTATTCAACTTTTTTACTAATCTAATTACTTTTGTGTTTTTTTTTTATTTTGATGTCCACATGTGGATTGAGGAGGATATTGCTTGTGTTTAAACTGCATAGAAGGTCCATGGAATGCCATGAAAGAACCCGTATTGTTTCCTAGTAGAATTTAGAGTTTATTTTTTTTATTTTGGTGTTCCGTATTTTTTTTATGGATGTATAATTGTTTAATTTTAGGTTTTTGTATGTAGTTTGTAATAGCCCCAGTAGTGGTAGTAAAATTTTTTATTTTTCTGCACTTTAAAATTAATTAGTAAAACTAGGTCCATTGGGAAAAATTAATTAAAATTAATAGTGGCTTTAGTTAATTAGGGTTTATATGTAATTAAATTAGGTTTTTTTAGAAATCATACGTGAATGTATTTTGATTTGTTTTTGTGATGTTTTTTAATTTTTTTTTTATGTTTTTTGGCTCCAAGCCCACGTTTAGGTCTAACCTACTTAATAAATAGGCTTAAAAATGGTCTAGGACTTTAAATAATTAAAATCAATTTAGGCCCATTAGGTTAATTGGATTTTAGGCCCATATAGTTAATTAAAACTTGTTTAGACTTAGCTCAGCCCACTTAAATTCATTTCTTTTAAAATAAATAGACATATGCCCATATTTCATTTAAAATAAAACCTAGTTAGACTTAGGCCCACTAATTTAGCTTTTCCTTTAAAATTGAATAGACTTAAACCCATTTTTAGATAAAGTAAAATAAATAGATCTAGGCTCACTAATTAATAAAAAAATGTAGGCCCACCTTTAGTCTCTTTCTCACTTGTAAATAAAATGTAAATCTAGCTAACTTTTTAATAAAATTAACATAGTTTAGACTTAGGGATAACATGATCTTGAGTGCATTTTTTATGTGTAATTTTATTGACTAGATGCCTAGGGTTAGATGGATGTCAAATAGGGTTTAATAAAATTGCATGTAATTATAGGATGAAATAATCATTTATAAAATTATTCTAAATGAGCACGAGACTAAGAGAAGTTAGTATTCTGTATCCAGAATCTCCTGGTTGTGGTGCTAGCTTTCTTTTAAAGAATCGAGTACCACCTTTTTTATTTGTCCTAGTTATTACCCTGGGTGGCAACTCCTCATCTCCACGCCATGTCTTTGTGACAGTGGTTAGTGTGTTCTCTAAGGCCTAGAGCCTAAACAGTGTCGCGGTTGCTAAAATCTTGGACGCGCGCTAAACCCCACCGTTTACAAAGGGGAAAGGAACCAATACATCAATAAGAATGGGCAAGATAGCAAATGTTAAACCCTCACCAAGATACTAAAGGGAAGTAACATAACTCTATTATGTAATAAAGTACGATCTCAACCATAAAATTCATAAATTGAAAGTAAATTCATACACTTCATGAGATCATGTGTGAAAAGCCTATCTCATGACCTTTGATTATAATGGCTCTTTTTTATGAGCCTTGCGAAATTTAGATGATTAGTTAATGACTTTGTATTGAGAGTTTATAAACTGTAATCAATTTAATGCTTACTTTATACCCAAACAAGGGGAAGAATATGCAAAGACAAAATCTATGGACTTGTAGTATAAATTGCTTGAGTTTCAAAGTCTCATTTTAGTTTTTTGAATAATAAATGTGCATATAATCTACTCTAATGCTCAGAAATGAGTATGAGTACAAATCCCTCATTGGTATCCATACTGAGTAATATGAAAAAGGTGACGGAATATTGAGAGGAGAATCAAAATAAGAGCAAGCATAATTTACTCTAATGCTTAAAAATGAGCAAGAGTATCAACGTGAACCTCTGGCGGTACCTACACTGAGTAATACAAGAAAGGCAGGGGAATACTAAAAGTGGACCCACATAAAAAAACCACTCTATTTACTCCAATCCTCTGTAAGAGTATGAGTATCCAAAAGACCTTTCCAACAATATCCATGTTGAGTAATATTAGAAAAGGCAAGGGAATTCTTGAATAAGGAAGGAAAGCATAAAAAATAATTCAAAGGCTATTTTGATGCTCAGAATTTAAACTGTTCATACTTAAATTCCATGAGTTTTGTTTAGCAAATACTCTCTAAATTTAGGTGTGGAAGTAAGATTTTCACTTGGTAAAAGATATGCTTTCAGCATAAGATGGTTAACAATGCCTCTGACCTTTGTAAATGGTGAATAAATAACAGTCATGAAAATGAAAAATAGTGAGATTTGTTGAGTGCACTCTATCTCATGATAAAGTGATGAATTTTCTCATAAATTTTCAACATTATAATATAATACATTCATAATGATTGAAATAACTTCCATAAGTCTGTAGGATTTGTAAATCTAAAAGGAAGTGTACCTAACTTGTAAAGTTGGTTAATGCAGCAGAATTGAAATTAGTCAGTAGAAAAATTCTAATAAGTCAACACAGAAAAATTCAAAGTCAGTCAGCAAAAATACTAATCAATTAACAAAAAAGAAATCAAATCATTTGACTCAAACAACCAAAGATAAAAATCATGAGTAATTATAGACTGTATCATCAAAGGTGAGCAATGAAATGATTGCAGTCAATTTGCAAGCAATTATTGGTTGCAGCTAATCATGAGTAGTTATGGACTGCAGCATCATCAGTGAGCAACGAAAGGGTTGTAGCTAATCACGAGTAGTTATGGACTACAACATTATCAGTGAGCAACAAAAGGGTTACAACTAATCACAAGCAGTTATGGACTGTAACATTATCAGTGAGTAATGGAAGGGTTGCAACTAATCATGAGCAATTATGGACTGTAGCATCATTAGTGAGTAACAAAGGGTTGCAGCAAATCGTGAGCACTTATGAATTGTAGCATCATCAATAAGCAACGAAAGGATTGCAACTAATCACGAGTAATTATGGATTGCAGCATAATCACATAAAAGAAATCAACACTACACGATTGAGTGTAGTGTATTTCAATTCAGATTATAAGACCGGGAATAGTCAACATTGTACAAACGAGTACAATGTACTTATTTCATTAAAATCATCCTAACATGAATTTTTAAATCTTTTGATTTACCAGATACTAAACAGTAGTTATGGTATCATTGCTAGATGTTCCACATGAACTACAACACACTTTTTATATCATAAATTGCTAAACGTCCCACAGAGAATGTAGCAAAAATCATTACATATATTTTATTAAATGTCTCATAGGGAATATATCGAAATCCACTATCACTAGACGTCCCAAAAGGAATATAGTGTAGTTCACCAGGTACTACACAGTAGTTATGGTATTATTGCTAGATGCTCTACATGAGCTATAACATGTTCTCAAATCATAAAATGCTAAATGCTCCATAAGGAATATAGCGAAACTCATTTGCATATATATATATATATATATATATATATATATATATATATATATATATATATATTCACACACATAAAAATGATTTTTTTTCTTCTCTTCTCTCCCTCCACCCATTTCTTCTTCTCTTTCTTCTTTCTTCCCTTCTCCACCTAACACCACCACCACCATCACTATGCCAGTCAACTGCCATGCCACCATTGCCACCTCCACCCAATGATGACCCCAACAGCTACAGCCATCGACGATGTCACTTGCTCTTCTTCCTTTTGTTCTTCTTCATTGCCGATTAGCAAAGGGAGTCGCCAATGTCGATTCTAGCAACCCCTGGATGTGTTAGTGCTTTGATGGAATCCTTAGCACTCAAACATTTTTTCCCCTCAATCAATTTTGGTGATCCAAGCTGGTAACAACTTCAATTTTGGGTAATTTGATTTTTAGGTTTTTTTTTTTTAATTTGAGCTTGAATTATGTTGAATCATACTTAGTTGCTATAAGATGAAATAAATTGAGGTTGTGATATAGTTAATGTTAATTTTTATGATTATTTTGAATTTTCTGGGCTCGGGAAAATGTTGTATTTTTAATAAATTCTATTAATTATGTAGAGTAAACTTTGTGAAGAAAGTTTTGTGAAATTCTTTATAGAATTTTAAATATGAATTTTTGAAGGTTATATTTAAGTATGTAAGTTTTGGAAAGTTATTAGAAATTAGTAAAATTATTTAATTTTAATTAAATTGTTGTTGATTATTCTGTTTTAGACTATTTTTTTTATTAATAAAAGCATGAAAAATAATTTTTATAATTATTTTCCAATTTTATTTAATAAGTAGTAACTTTGGGAAAATATATGACAAAATAAGTTTACTTATTATTTTCCAAGCTTAAATGAGTATTTTATTATTTTTATCATATAATTGAGTGATTTGGATAATTATTTACAATTTATGCTAATTTAATTGTAAAATGGAATTTTATTCCATTAATGAATTTTATTAGCAAAATATTATTTATAAGCTATAATTTTATTATTTATTTAGAAAATAATTTATTTAATATTTTTATGATATCTTTTGGAGATTTGAGAAAATTATGTTATTTTTATATATTTTGTGATAGTGGTTCTCGGTTGGGCGTGAAGTGTAATTCGGGTAGTCTAACCCGAGATATTGAGTTTTGGAATATTTTGAAGTGTGTTTTTGTGTAGAATTGGCTCTACTTTTAGTAGAGAGATGTCAATTTTACAAAGGAGACTCTACCAAATTTTTGGTTAATTTCTCATAAAATGTGACATCAGGTTCTATTAAGTTTTGAGTATTTTTAGAGTTGAGTTTTAGATCAAGTTTTCTCTAGAAATCTAGAATATATAAGATTAGGATTTTTTGTCCTAATTAATTTATTATTATTATTTTTCTATAGCCGCGTTGAGACCGAAGCCTATAGGGCCGGGCTAGTAAAGTCATTATAGAGGAGCGCATTCCACCTGTGAGTTATTATTATATATATACATTGCATGTAGAAAATATTATTGGCATCCATATTTTGATTAAATATGAATTTCAATATGCTATTGTTATTATCATATATATGTGTTTTCATATATAAATAAATGTGAATATTAATAGTGTAAATTTGTTGTTATTCATAATTTAATATCATTTTCATTATCTTATTTATGAAATGTTATTTTGGAGGATAGCTATAGAATGTGCTACCTAGTGGGCTACACTAGGATTGTTGTGCAATAGTATGTTAGATGCTAGGTTATAATATATTGATTAATTTGAGTTATGATAAAGATTTAATTATTAAGATTGTCAATAGAGAGTGGTGTGGCTGCAGGAGCTTGGTTGACTCAGTGTCTTAGGGCTAGTCATGCCGGTAGTGAGACTATAAGAGCTCAATTGACTTAATGTCTCGAGGCCAGTCCACTGTCAACTTTGAGAAGGGAAATATTTTTGAATTTAAGTGAGCCTGTTGGCTAGTGAGGTTTAGTAATCGAGGTTGCAAAAAAAATTTTGGGTTCTACTTTGATCCTCCACCCAAAATCTTTCTGCATTTATTTGTTTGTTGTAAAATGTGATTTTGAGCATTTGTATGAAATGCATATATAAAATAAATAAATACAAATATATAAATATTATTATACTAATGCTTGAATGTTTGTGTCCTTAAGTTACATACATATATATAATGATGATTCACTCAGTGAGGTCTAATCCCTCTTAATTATTTTTCAGGATCCTTTTTATTAAACCTTTCATAGTAGTTCTCTTCGCCAAACCCTTTCTTCACTAGGTGACTTATGTAAATTTGGAATTATAACTCATATTTATTAGACGCTGCAGTAGTAGTATTTACTCATGGAAGTTATGTTGATGTTGATAGTAGTTGTGTATCTGAATATTTGTATGAACATATTTTATTATAATATGATATGAAAGTTATTTTGATTTAAAAAGTTAATTCAGAGGTATATTTATGTTTATGGTTATATTTGTTGTGGATTTTATATTTAAGGCTTGCTACGGGTTCCAGATTCTTGTGAATTCCCATTCCTTAGCACCGGTCATGACTCTGGGGTTTGGGTCATGAAAAAGTTAGTATCAAAGCCTAAGTTTAGTATGGTTGGACCTAGGTTACTAAAGTTTGAGTTTTCATTGAAAATACTACACCAATTAGGTTCGATTATGTCTTTAAAAATCTTCCTTGCTTTAGAATTCTATGTAATCATTTGGATGTCTATTTTTATCTAAATTTTGTTTGTTTATGTTCTTTTTAGAATGAGGAGGAGAGCATGAGTCGCTCCATTCTCGTTAAGGTCGAGGATGAGGAGTCCTACCAAGATGAGATTCTACCCCCTGAACCGCTGGTTAGGCATAGGGGTAGAGGTAAACCTAGAGGAGTGGCAGGTCGTTGTAGACAAAGAGAGCTATAGGATAAGGAACCTGTAGGCTAGGATTTTAAGGAAGCTGCTTTTTCACCAAGAATTCAGTAGGGTGTAGGAGCTACACCCCAGGCTATGCCGCCTATATAGCCTCTATATCAACAAGGAGTTCAGGGTATGTCAGACCTAGAGGCAACTTTATTTTATGCCAAAGTTGGTAGGATTTCCTTTAATAGGACTTCAAATCTGCTTGATTTTCTTCACTTGATTGAGTCAAGGACCCAAATTGCATACACCAAGTATTAGAGGATTTTGATTGTTGAGCTATCAGTTGAGGGTGTAAGCACCTAATTTTGGGATGCAATTATGCACGCATGCGACAAAATCCTCTAGGATGAAAATTTAGTCAAAAATTGACCTTTAGTATTAATTTCTATGATTTTAGGGACTAAATTGCAATGTTTTTTAGGTTTAATTGCAAAAAAATGAAGGTTGAAAGGTTTACTTGAAAGTAATGCCAATCAGCATTACACAATGCCGGTCAACATTCTGTAATGCTGAGGAGCAAAAATGTCAAAAAAAATTATTTTCTTAATTTTTTTAATTATGATTGGTCCAAATTTTGCATTTATTTTTAATAAATAAATTAATTTTGATATTTATTTGTCTAGTATGCATCTCTTATGCGTATAATTTTTTAAATTAAAATTCTTATCTTGTTTGTTTTGAGAGGAGGATCAGAGATGCCTCTCCTATGATCACGTAAGTGGTTAGCTAGGGTTAGAATGGGATATAAAAAGAAAAGTTTGGCAAAAAAAAAAGAGAGGGGAGACTGCGTAAAGATGGAAAAAAGACAAAACCCTAATAGCTACAACAAAAAAAGAGTTGATTGAAAAAAACACATAGAGAAAAAAGATAAGAGAAAAGAAGAAAAAGATTAAAAAAAAACACGTTCTTTTCAAGGTCTAAAAATCAAGAAAACATAGAGTTAATTTTCTCAAGATGGTGAAATCTCATTCTAAGAGGCATTCAAATAGCATCTGCATATCATCCTTCTTTTACTCCTTTCTTCTTTTTATTATTAATTCTTTCCTTTACATCATTTTATTATTTTTTATTTTATTATTTCTATGTTTTTTTGTTTAATTTTCATTATTTTGTTTTCTTTGTTCATTCATTCTAATCTTTTTTATTCTCTGTATTTCATGTTTCTATGATGATGAACACACGATTAAACTAAAGAAAACCTATAGAGAATCCATGAATGAAAACCAAGAATCAAGATCCCAATTTAATTCTTATGTATTTTTTGTATTTTTTTGTTCTATCTAATTTATTTTTTAGGTTTTGAATTTTTTTATTTTATTTTCTTAAAGGTTGTAATTTTAATTTTATTTTCTTTGTTATTTTTGAGTAGATTTTGTAATAGCCCTGGTAGTGGGAATAATGAAACTCTTTAATTTTCTGCACTATTAAATTTAATTAGTAAATTAGGTTCATTTAATAAAACCCTAATAAAATCAGTGGTAGCTTTATATTAATTTAGGTTGCATGTAATTAAAATTAGGTTAGAAATCACAAAATATATGTTTTTTGATTCATTATTTGCTTTAATTTGTTGTTTGGATTTGTTTGCATGTTTTTATTCTCTTTGGGCCCCAAGCCTACATTAGGTTCTAACTCATTTAATAAATAGGATTTAATTGGATTTTTAGGTTTAATTAATTTTAAAATCAATTTAGGCCCAATTAGATTAATTTAGACTTAGGGCCATTTTTAGGTTAACTAAAATTAATTTAAACTAAGCTCAACCCCATAATTTCATTTCTTTATAAAAAAAAAGATTTAGAATCACATTACTTAATTTAAAATTAAATAGAATTAAGCCCACTAATTAATTTCTATTTTGTTTCTTAAAATTAATAGATTTAGGCCCACTTTTTAGAATCAAAACAAGTAAATTTACACTCATTAATTATCTTAAAATGTAGGCCCATCATTAATCCAATTCACTTGTAAATTAATATATAGAATTAGCTAATTTTAATAAATAAAATTAATCTAGTTAGACATAGGGACGCTACCTCTTGCATGTAATTTTATGACTTGTTGCCTTTGGGTTAAATGGATGTTTAATTGGGGTTTAAATAAAATTGCATGTAATTAGAGAATAAAATAGTAATTCATAAAATAAATCTAAATGAACATAAGACTGAAAGAAGTTAGTATTCCATTCCCAGAATCTCCTGGTTGTGGTGCTAGCTTTCTTTTAGAGAATTGAGTACCATCAAAACGATTTGTCCCAGTTATTACCTTGGGTGGTGACTCATTATCTCCATGTCATGCCTTTGTGACAATGGTTAGTATGTTCCCTAGGGCCTTGAGCCCAAACAGTGTCCCGATTGCTAAAATCTTAGGCGCATGCTAAACCCCGTCGTCTACAGTGGCGACTCCACTAGAGATAAGAGATACTGATTCTATTTGTGTTCTTCATAATTATTTTATTAATTATTATTTTATTCTTGCATACGTTCTGCATGTCACTATTAATCGATGGCATTAGTTTATGATTCTATAATTCCACTAGCTTCATGGAGTTATAAATTAGCTAACCATCACTCTTAGCCTTAACTCGATTTAAGAGATATTACCAGGCTCGCCTGACTAGAGTCTGCAGCCCAAGTCCTAAAGGGGGGGTAGTCTTCTCTCTAGTTTGCAAAGGATGCCGAGCCCATTTGACCTTGGCATGTAACTCAAGTCCTAAAGGAGGGCATCTTGCTAAGGGAACCTTGACTTTTTACCAAACCCTAACCATACATAATGGCTTAGTTACTTCCCCTAGGATCTATCAAAAATTTCTTGTATGATTTTTTGCCATGAGGTATTTTTATTTATAAAAGCCCAGGCCCATACGTTAGAAGCCCTTAGGGGTAATGAAGATTGGGCTAGACCTTTATACCTAAAAGTGCTATTTTTATGCTTTACTACTTTAAGAGAGATTTATCATGTACATTGGTCCTTGATATACCTCGTTGATATTAAGACCAAGGCCAAAAATCCTAAGACAAGGGACTCGCCATTGAACACGTGTGTGAGAGGAATAAGGTTGGAAGGATGTATATTGTACACTTGATTGATACTTGCTACTTGTTGCATAACATGTGCATCATGCATACATGCATCTCATTCATCATACTAACACCTTATTTTACAACCATCATAGACACATCGGGGTCTTCTCGTATTTGGGGATGAGAAGGTGGCAAACTAAGAAGAACAAGTTAGAGTCCTACAGCCTTAGTAAAGGAAATCCTGAATAGACTGGATAGATTGGAAATAAGCCCTATCAATCCACTTTAGTTAGAAGCTGAACCAACTTCACTTGAATTTGAACAAATGAAACAACAATAAGGGAACTAGACCTTAGAAGACATTAAGGGAGCTCTGATGAATGACATGAGGGCTATGATGCAAGATGAGTTAAAACAAGCACTATCTGGACTGATGCAACCTACTGTTGTCATACCACCACTTGCAATTGGACAACCACCTACTGCTACTGTTATCCCACCTATTGTGGATGCTCCACCTGCTACCAATAATGCTAAGGGGCAAATAGTTGCTAGAAATCTACCTGCTATTGATGTGAAGTTGGAGGATGTTGAGAACTACATGGCAGATAAAGCAAAGAAAGAGTCATTCAAACTGGTGCAAGACCATGAGTCCAAGCAGATGCAAGCACTGAGCCAGAGGATGTCCAAGATAAAGGAACCGATTAGGGGAAAAGGCATAAGATATCCATTTGACTTTAATGACATGTTACAAATGGAAGATGATAGGCTGCTCGATAAGTTTAAAATCCTACAGCTGTAGAAATTTTATGGAAAAGGAGACCTAAGGATTCATCTCAGTCAGTACACAACCAATATGAGTACTAATAAATCCCCATTAGTAGTAATCATTAGGTTGTTTGTGTTACCTTTAGAGGGGATGGCTGTAAACTAGTATCATGGGTTGGAAAAATTTATTAGGGCTAACTGGAAAGAATTATGTACTGCCTTTTTTAAACATAATGATTATAACACTATATTGGGAGTGTCCATCAAAGATTTAGAATTGAAAAAGCAAAAATCAAATGAATCATTCTTTGATTTTCTTACTAAGTTCATAAATAAGGCATGATTAATGAAAAACAAGTTAGCTAAGAAGGATCAGGTTAGGATGATTGTTTGAAATATGTTGCCTAATTTGGTTGAGAGATTGCAAATGACGAATCCCAAAACATTTTGTAAACCTGTATGATGATGGTTTGCAAGCCGAAGAGATTGAGAGTGAGAAGAAGAAAAGTTTTAGAAGTACTAGAACCCAAAGTACCCAACTAGAGGCATACAACAAGGAAGCACTAGTTAAATTATGGAAGTGCATGCTATTAAAAAACCAAGGAGATTCTCCAATTTTAACTAACCTTTATCAAAATTCCTAGAGCACTTAATTCAAAAGGGCTTACTTTAACCTTTACCTAATCCAAACCCATAAAAACTAAACATTCCTAACTATAACCCAAACATAAAATCCAGGCACTGCAAATTCCATAAAAAACTCCAACACTCCATGGATAACTGCATCCACCTCAAACATAAAATCCAAAACCTTATAAACTCTAGGAAGATCACAGACCCTAAAAACCCAAGCACCAGAAATAATCCTTTCCTAAACTACCAAAATGCACTACCCCCAACTACCATGATGATAAACTCAAGAGTTAGTAATGAAGAAGTGATAAGCTCTTTTGAGGACCTAGACCATAAAACCAAAGAGAAATCTCCTATTGCCCATTCCCCTAAAGATGTGGAAAGAGCATAAGACTTATTGCATTAGCCCTCAGGCAAGTTCGACTATATGGTGTTTTACACTAAACCACCTTCTTTTGACATACCATTCGAGTCGATTGTGCCTACAGGATGGGGTGATGAGTTTAATGATGAGAAGCTACCAAAAAAGAAAGAAAAAAGCACATTTGAGGTACAGAAAGATGAAGTCATGGAGACAGTTAGTAAGAAGATACAATAATAATTGTTCTATCAGCCATTTGAAGGACAACCATTTGGAAAGAAGATATAAGAATAGTTGTTCTGTCAGCCATTTGAAGGACAACCATCCCTAGCATCTAAAATAAGAAATAAATGTTCTTATTGTCTTCTTTGAATAAAATTTTAGTTTTTTTTTGTTTTAGTGATCAATTATATGAATTATGATCATGCTTACTTATGTATTGTCATCCTAATGGTACCGTGCATTGTGATATTGATAGTATATGCATGTTTGACATAAATTTAATTCAATTAGATTCATTCAGCATAGGCACAAATGCAAATTCAAAGAACATTCATATATCACATGAAGTAACTTTTGAAGATAAAAAATTTGAGGAAAAAATAAAAAAAAATTATAAAAAAAAAGTGAAAACAAAAAGAAAAAAAGATAGAAAAAAGGACAATCAAGTAAAAATGAGGGAAAAATATTATGTTAAGAAATCTAAAAGGACTAATTGGTAACAAGAGTTGTATCATGTGATGTAATGAATGTTCTCATTTTTTCCCTAATGAATAATTAACATTGAATTTGAAAATTTTGTTTAAATATTGCATATTCGTCTTTATCATACTGCATGGAAAGACAATACATAATGAAAGCTAAATCAGAGCTGTAAGATCACTATTTTAGTTATGTTTTCTTTTTTTCCACCCTTTTGTAATTTTCCTTGTAAGCCTAATGTCCCTTTGTAGACAGCGAGGTTTAGTGCACGTCCAAGTTTTAGCAACCGCGACATTGTTTAGGCTCAGGGCCTTAGAGAACACACTAACCACTGTCATAAAGACATGGCATGGAGATGAGGAGTTGCCACCCAAGGTAATAACTGGAACAATTTGATTGGCGGTACTCGATTCTCTAAAAGAAAATTAGCACCAAAACCAGGAGATTCTCGATACGGAATACCAACTTCTCTTAGTCTCGTGTTCATTTAGAATAATTTTATAAATGATTATTTCATCCTCTAATTACATGCAATTTTATTAAACCCTAATTAACATCCATCTACCCAAAAAGGCAACAAGTCAATAAAATTACAAGTGAAAAATGAACTCAAGATCGCGTTGTCCCTAAATCTAAACTATATTAATTTTATTAAATAAGTTAGCTAAATCTACATTTTATTTACAAGTGAAATAGAATAAAAATGGGCCTATTTTATTAATTAATGAGCCTAAATCTATTTTTTAGTCTTTTTAAGATATGGGCTTAAGTCTATTCAATTTTAAAGAAAAATTAAATTAGTGGGCCTAGTCTAACTTGGTTTTATTTTAAGTGAGATATGGCCTAGGTCTATTTATTTTAAAAGAAATAAATTTAAGTGGACTGAGCTAAGTCTAAACAAATTTTAATTAACTAAGTGGGCCTAAAATCTAATTAACCTAATGGGCCTAAGTTGATTTTAATTATTTAAAGTCCTAAACCATTTTTAAGCCTATTTATTTAGTGCGTTAGACCTAAACGTGGGCTTGGGGCCTAAAAAAACATAAAAAGCCCAAAAAACATAAAAAAAAAACATAAAAAACATAACAAAATCAAATCAAATACACATTCACATATGATGTCTAAAAAACCTAATTTAATTACATATAAACCCTAATTAACTAAAGCCACCATTAATTTTAATTAATTTTTACCCAATTGAACCTAATTACTAATTAATTTTAAAGTGAAAAAATTTAAATCTTTCACTATTCCCACTACTGGGGCTATTATAAACTATGTACAAAATTAAAATTAAATAATTATACACCCATGAATTAAAAATAAACTACACAGGATACCAAAATACAGAATAAAAATTAAAATCCTAAGAACTATTATTAAAACAGTACAGGTTCATCCATGACATTCCATGGATCTTCTGTTCAATTAAACACAGGCGGTATCCTCCTTCTCAATCCACATACGGACAACAAAACCAAAAAAACAAAAAAAAGCAATCAAATTAGTTGTAAAATTAAATAATAAAACAATTAACGAAATGAATAAAAATCATAGAAGAGAAGAAAGAAAAAAATGAATGTTGTGCATATGCCCTTTTTCAGCCCCTTAGATTAGGATCTTCACCGTTGAAATTGACTCAGTGTTGATTTGATTATGGACTGGAGCTAAAAAATCAATGTATCATCTTCGTCAAATGAACTGCAAAAGTTAGGGTTTTTAAAGAACAAAGGAAATAAAAGTTTTTTCTATCTTCCGTCTATGTAAAAAAAAATCCTCCCCTAAAAATCCCCTAGCCAAGCCTCCTCCTTGCACACATGCAGACTCTGCTTTTAAATGCAGAGTCTATGCATATTGAACTTCCTCCAAAGGAGGAACAAACCTATATAATCAGATAGCATTTTTTTTTATTTCAAAAATATCTTTTGCATTTTTTAAAAAAACCTTATCAAATAAAATTTGAATTTTCAACCAATCAAAACACTGAAAAATCAATAAAAATTCATAAAAAAATGAAAAAAAAACTATATTTTAACGTGTCCGCATTATACAATGTCAATCGGCATTATGTAATGCCGATCGGTATTTTAAATGCCGATCCTAAAACTTTTTTTTAACTTTTAATTACTAAAAGACCCCTGAAAAAATGACTTATTTGCAATCAAATCCTAAAAAAACATTGCAATTTAGTCCTTAAAGTCCAGAAAATCAACAACTAACTTCAATTTTTGAATGAATTTCATCATAGGGGCTTACGTTGCAATTGTGCACAATTGCATCCTGAAATTGGGTGCTTACACCCTTTATACCTTGAGAATTCAGGTGGCTCAGTAACTTGCGTTGCAACCTATACCTTGTAACTGTCATCAATTATTGCATCAGCATCAAGCCTCATATTCTGCTCAAGAATTCTTTGAAGTGCAAGTCAAGTTGATTTCATCATCAAGAGCTCGCTTAATTCAGTTTGCCCACTCCTTTACATCTTCAATACATGAGATTGCAACTAATAGGGTTAGTAAGTTAAAGGATCAACAACAGTGGTGAACGAACTAGGTCTCTTGCACATGAAAATAAAAAAAAAAGACTACTAGAAAAGCATGAATGAATCAAGAATAAAGTTGGGGACAAAACATAGCTCTAGAGGCAATGCATAACAATAATTCCGCATTCAAAGAGTGAAGATGGATGATGAAGTATAAGAGCTAATACATCAGTTATCATACAGCAAAAGTAGTAACAAAAAGAAAAGTTCAATGGTGTATCGATCAATTACAAGCTTTAGTGTAAAGCCATGGACCCAACTTACTAACCTGGTCATCAGTCTGATGAACTATATCAGAAGCTCTGACATCAGAAGTACCAACAGTGAAGTATTCATTGCTCAAACTTATAACTATTGATGAAGCACCTCATTCTTACACTCCAACCTGAGAATATAGATTTATTCCTAACAGAAAACCTATTAGGATCATGCATGTCATACATAACATGCATACACCTGCATACATTTGTTGTGAAATACTTGCTTTCCATAATAAAGTCTTTGAGCCTAGGCAAGCATGTGCAAACACTTTACTTCTAATATTCATATTAGTCTTGTAAAAGTGTAGAAAGGTAGTCAGAATGTTCACATGTGAAGCATCTAAAGGAAAAAAGGTGACACTATTCAGGTGAACCTGATGCTTAATAGGACTCTAGATCATAGGAGCCCAATTAATTATGGGCCTATCCAATAAGGGAATATCACCGACAGTGATATTTACGAAAGCATCATCCTGGCGACCTAAAAAGGCTAGATAGGATGTTCAGGCTCCTCAAACTCAGTATCCATCTTTATAGTCTCATCGGGAGCATCATCTGAAATATCTCTCCATAATAGTTAAACTAGCATATGGTATGAAATATGGTGATGAGAAGGTCTAACATGTCAGCAATACATTTGTTGGCCTTATAAAAGGGAAGAACACACTCCATACTTAAAATGAATGCACTTTGGAAAATTATTTGCTCATGAAATAAGATCTCTAACTCTTAAACCTTTTTTTAGAAGAGATGTCAAGAAAAGGAATGAAGCCCTCTACCATAGTATTAATGGAATGGTGGAAAGGAAAATTCAACCCTAGGCCATGACTTCAATGATGGAGTATCATAACCTTGTGATCAGAGACATCACCATCATAATCAAAAGGGAAGAATGCAAAAGAATAACATTGCATTTTGACAAAATCTTCACTTACAAATAGACTATACTAACTTAAGGTATTTTATGTAGGGAAAAAATAAAAGAATGAAGAAGGGGAAAGAAACTAGCACATCAAAATAAATGGGCAAGATAGTAAGTGTCAATCACTCATCAAAATATCATTTTGCGTGACAAATAACTCGCCAAACACTCATCAAAATAAACAAGGGAAGTAACAAAGCTTTATTTCCTTAGATTCTATAATTAAATACAATATCAATAATAAAATTCCCAAATTGAAAATAAATTCATCCACTTCATGAGATCATGTGCGAAAAGCCTATCTCATGACCTTTTATCATAGTGGCATTCTTTTACTAACCTGACAAAATTCAGATGAGCAGTTAATAGTTTTGTGTTGAAAGTTTATAAACTCTAATCAATCTAATGCTTACTTTGTACCCAAATGAGGGGAAGAAAATGAAAAGACAAAATCTATGGACTTGTAGTATAAATTGCTTGAATTTTAGAGTATCTTTTCAGTCGTTTGAATAATAAATGTGCATATAATCTACTCTAATGCTCAAAAATTAGTATGAGTAAAAATCCCTCAACAGTATCCACGCTGATTAATATGAGAAAGGTGGGGGAACACTAAGAGGAGAATCAAAATAAGAGCAAGCATAATTTACTCCAAAGCTAAAAAATGAGCAAGAGTATCAATATAAACCTCTAGCAGTATCCACACTTAGTAATATAAGAAAGGCAGGGGAATACTAAAAAATGACCTATATAAAATATTTCTCTATTTACTCCAATGATTTATAAGAGTATGAGTATCCAAAGGACCTTCCAATGGTATCCATGCTGGGGAATATGAGAAATGCAAAGGAATACTTGGATAAGGAAAAAAAGCACAAAAATAATTCAAAGACTATTTTGATACTCAGAATTCAATATTTTTATATTCAATTTCCATAAGTTTTATTTAGCAAATTCTCTTTAAAATTAGGTGTGGAAGTAAGCTCTTTACTTGGTAAAAGATATGCTCTCAACATAAGATGGTTAACAATGCCTTTGACCTTTGTAAATGGTGAATAAATGATAGTCATGAAAATAAAAATTAATAAGATTCATTGAGTGCACACTATCTCATTATAAAGTGATGAATTTTCTTATAAATTTTGAACATTATACTGTACTTTTATGCATTCATCATGATTAAAACTAACTTCAACAAGTCTACAGGAATTGTAAATCCAGAAGGAAGTGCAACTTGTAGAGTTGGTTTACATAGTGGAATTGAAATTAGTCAATAGAGAAATTATAATCAGTCAACATAGCAAAATTCAAAGTCAGTTAGCAAAAATGGTAATCAGTCAGCATAAAGAATTCAAAGCATTCAACTCAAATAACTAAAGATAAAAATCATGAGCAGTTATTGACTATAGCATCAAAGGTGAGCAATGAAAGGATTGCAGTCAATTTGCAAGCAATTATGGGTTATAGCATCATCGGTGAGTAGTTATGGACTGTAACATCATCAAAGGTGAGCAATGAAAGGATTGCAGTCAATTTGCAAGCAATTATGGGTTGGAACATCATCAACGAGTAGTAATGGACTGCAGCATCATCAAAGGTGAGCAATGAAAGGATTGCAATCAATTTGCAAACAATTATCGATTGCAGCATTATCAATGAATAGTTATAGACTGCATCATTATCAAAGGCAAGCAATTATCAAAGGCAAGTAATGAAAGGGTTACAGCTAATCGCAAGCAGATATGGACTACAGCATCAATGGTGAGCAACTAAAGGGTTATAGCTAATCGGGAGCAGTTATAGACTGCAACATCATCACTAAGCAATGAAAGGGTTACAGCTAATCACGAGCAGTTATGGACTGCAACATCATTATTGAGCAAAAAAGGGTTATAGCTAATCGCAAGCAATTATGGATTGTAGCATCATCAGTAAGCAATAAAAGAGTTATAGTTAATCATAATTAATTATGGATTGCAATATAATGACATAAAAGAAATCAACACTACATGATCGAGTGTAGTGTATTTCAATTCAGACTATACGACCGAGTATAGTTGACATTGTATGACCGAGTACAATGTACTTCTTTCATTAAAATCATTATAACATGAATTTTCAAATCTTTTAATCTACTAGACACTACACAGTAGTTATGATATTATTGCTAGACGTTCCATAGAAGCTATAGCATGTTCTCAAATCACGAATTGCTAAATATCCCATAAGGAATATAGCAAGAATCATTACATATATTTTGTTAAATGTCTCATAGGAAATATAACAAAATCTATTGTCACTAGATGTCCCAAAGGGAATATAGTACAGTGCAATTCACTAGACACTACATAATAGTTATGGTATTATTCCTAAACGATCCACAGGAGCTATAACATGTTCTCAAATCATGAAATGCTAAATGTCCCATAGCGAATATAGCGAAACTCATTTGCATATATCTCACTAGACATTCTATAAGAAATATAGTAAAGCATGCTAAACCTAGCATCTTGTTTAAAAATTGCTCAGTATTAAACATCAGCATATCAATTAGGATACAATAAAGTACCTTAATTCTTTCTTTCAAAATTATGTGCTACTATTATTTTGCCGCAATTTGTCAAGCAAACAATGATAAAGTGGGGCAACTGTAAGCACCCAATTTCAGGATGCAATTATGTAGGCGTGCGATGAAAACCTCTATGATGAAAATTTAGTCAAAAATTGACCTATAGTGTTAAGTTTCACGATTTTAGTGACTAAATTGCAATATTCTTTTTGGGTTTAATTTGAAAAAAAATTAAAGTTTGCAAGGTTTATTTAAAAGTAATGCCAATTGGCATTACATAATGTTAATCAGCATTATGTAATGCTGATCGGCATTACACAATTTTGATCGACATTACACAATGCTAATCGGTATTACTCAATGCTAATCGGTATTACATAATGTCAATCAATATTTTGTTATGCCGAAGCATAAAAATATCAGAAAAAAATTATTTTATCAATTTTTTAAATTATGATTGATCCAAATTTTAATTTATTTCAATAAATTAATTAATTTTGATATTTATCCATCTAGTACGCATCTCTTATGCATATAATTTTTGAAATTAAAATTCTTATCCTATTTGTTTTGAGAGTAGGATTAGAGCTGCCTCTCCTGTGATCACATAAGTGGTTAGCTAGGGTTATAACATGATATAAAAAGAAAAGTTTGACAGAAAAAAGGAGAGGGGAGACTGCGTAAAGAGAGAAAAAAGAGAAAGCCCTAATAGGCATTGCAAAAAAGGAGTTGATTGAAAATAACACAGAGAGAAAAGAAGAAAAAGAGAAAAAAAAAACCTTTTAAAAATATATGTTCTTTTTAAGGTCCATAAATCAAGAAAACACAGAGTTAATTTTCTCAAGATGGTGAAATCTCATTCTAAGAGGCATTCAAACAACATCTGCATAGCATCCTTCTTCTATTCCTTTCTTCTTTTTATTATTAATTTTTTCCTTTATATTATTTTTTATTTTTTTATTTCTGTGTTTTTTGTTCAATTTTCATTATTTTTTTTACTCATTCATTCTAATCTTTTTTTTATTCTCTGTGTTTCATGTTTTTATGATGATGAACAGATGATTAAACCAAGGAAAACCCATGAAGAATCCATGAATGAAAACCAATAATCAATATCGCATTTTAATTCTTATGTATTTTTTGTATTTTTTGTTCTATCTAATTTATTTTTTAGGTTTTGAATTTGTTTAATTTATTTTCTTAAGGGTTATAATTTTAATTTTATTTTCTTTGTTATTTTTGGGAAGATTTTGTAATAGCCCCGATAGTGGGAATCGTGAAACTCTTTAATTTTCTACACTATTAAAATTAATTAGTAAATTAGGTTCATTTGATAAAACCCTAATAAAATTAATGGTTGCTTTAGATTAATTTAGGTTGCATGTAATTAAAATTAGGTTAGAAATCACTAAATATATGTTTTTTATTCATTATTTGCTTTAATTTGTTGTTTGGGCTTGTTTGCAAGTTTTTATTCTCTTTGGGCCCCAAGCCCATGCTAGGTTCTAACCCATTTAATAAATAGACTTAATTAATTTTAAAATAAATTTATGCATAATTAGGTTAATTTAGACTTAGACCTATTTTTAGGTAAACTAAAATTAATTTAGACTTAGCTCAATCCATTAATTTCATTTCTTTTAAAATAAATAGATTTAGGATCACATCACTTTATTTAAAATTAAGTAGAATTATGCCCACTAATTAATTTCTATTTTATTTTTTAAAATTAATAGATTTAGACCCACTTTTTAGAATTAAAGCAAGAAGATTTAGACTCGTTAATTATCTTAAAATGTAGGCCCATCTTTAATCTAATTCACTTGTAAATAAATATGTAGAATTAGCTAATTTTAATAAATAAAATTTATCTAGTTTAGACATAGGGATGCTACCTTTTGCATGCATTTTTTATATGTAATTTTATGACTTGTTGGCTTTGGGTAAAATGGATGTTTAATTAGGATTTAAATTAAATTGCATGTAATTAAAGAATAAAATAGTAATTCATAAAATAAATCTAAATGAACACAAGACTGAAAGAAGTTAGTATTTCGTTCCTAGAATCTCTTGGTTGTGGTGCTAGCTTTCTTTTAGAGAATTGAGTACCACTAAAATGATTTGTCCTAGTTATTACCCCTGGGTGGCAACTCCTCATCTCCACACCATGTCTTTATGATAATGGTTAATGTGTTCCTTAGGGCCTTGAGCCCAAACAATGTCGCGATTGCTAAAATCTTGGGTGCTCACTAAACCCCGCCGTCTATAGAGGGGCCAGCATTAGACTGGTTTGTTCAGGTAATTAAGCCCTATATGACTACACTGACATGGGCTCAATTTCAAGCATGATTCATGAGATGATTCTACCCAAAGCCAATGCATATGAGTTATAGACTCCGACTGACGAATATTTCTAGAGGCGACAGGTCAATGGAGGAGTACACTAGAGAGTTTCTTTGGTTATCTAGATATACCGAAGATATAATGAGGGACTATTATTTTGTCGTTACCACATATGTTATTGGATTGGGTTTTTTATTTTGTTGGGATGCCTACTATGAGCTTGATTCTTGAGTCAATGACTGAACTAGCTAAAAAGATTGAGCTTAGGCTCATTAGGTAAGGAGTTATGCTTGATTTCTACCCAATGGTAGGTACCAAAGTAGGGGGATATCAGGGTACTTCATATTTGACATTTCATATAGGGTTTAGTAATTAGCCTAGAGGATCTATTCAGTAGTGCTAGAGACCTCAGCAGAGAGTCCATAAGAGCAGTAGATATAGCCATTATGGGACCTGCAGACCTATCAGATTTAGTTTAGGTGCTACCAGTAGTAATAGCGGACAGAGTTTTGGATACGGTAGCATAAGATCTGCAGGTAGTGCCTGATAGACATGTGGTAGAGTCTATCAGGGACCATGTTATATGGCTATGGGGGCATGTTTTTTATATGGACGGACGAGACATTTTACTATATTATGTCCTTATTCTAGTTTTTAGTAGCAATTTCCCTAATCATCTTTAGTTATTGTTGCTCTAGCTCAGTTCCAACCACTGCCATTTTAGTACCCAAGCACTTCTCAGTTTGTAGCCTAGCAAGGGTGAGGCAAAAGGGGTAGAGGCAGCTCTAGAGGATTTTGACAGGCTTATACTAGCCAATAGAGAGGTAGAGGTTAGGCTAGAGTCTTCACTCTCATGCAGCAAGATGCTAAGGCATCTAATGCAGTGGTAGTATGTACACTCACAGTATGTTTTGTTGATGCTAGAGTTTTGATTGATCCGGGTGCTACCCATTCTTTTATGTCCTCTATTTTTTCTTTAAAATTGGGTTGGCAAGCTATGAGGATGGCAATTCCTTTATCAGTTGCCACACCTCTAAGTGATTCATTTAATACTGACATGATTCTTTGTGGGTGTCCTATGTTGGTAGAAGGTAGAGAGCTACTAGTAGACTTAGTGTTATTGGATGTAATGGACTTCGATGTAATCTTGGGTATTGACTGGTTATCTCAGCATTATGCAGTTGTTGATTGTTATAGTAAGGAGGTGATTTTTAGAATTCCAAGTGAAGAGGAATTCAAGCTTATGGGTGATAAGAGTTCTACACCTCAAAATCTTATTTCTACTATTACGATGAGGAAACTATTAAGAAAAGGGTGTCAATTATACTTTGAATTGGTTAGGGATACTAAAGTAGAATTGACATACATCTCATATGTTCCTATAACATATGATTTTCCATATGCCTTCCTTTATGAATTGACGGGTTTACCACCTCATGAAGATTGAAATTTTCATTGATGTGGTTCTATGCACAACTCTTATCTTTGTGCCACCTTATAGGATGGCCATTGCAGAGTTAAAAGAGTTAAAGGTGTAGTTGCAAGAGTTGCCAGACAAGGGTTTTATAAGACCCACCGGTACTTCTTCTTGGGATACACCAATCCTGTTTATGAAGAAGAAGGATGGTACTCTGAGACTATGCATTGATTACAAATAATTGAATAAGGTGATTATTAAGAACAAGTATACTCTTTTGAGGATAGATTATTTATTCAATTAGCTTCGAGGTGCATAATTCTTCTCTAAGATCGACTTGAGGTTGGGCTATCATTAATTACGAATTAGAGAAGCTGACATTCCTAAAATGGTATTTTATACTAGATATGACCATTATGAGTTTATGGTAATGTCTTTCAGATTAGCTAATTCACCAGCAACCTTAATGGATCATATGAATAGGGTGTTCAGACCATTCTTAGATCAATTCATGATTATTTTCATTAATCATATACTGATGTATTCGAAGAGTATTGAAGAGCATGTATATCACTTGAGAACAATGCTAGAGACATTAAGGGAACAACAACTTTATGCTAAGTTCTTAAAGTGCAATTTTTGGCTTGAAAGTGTAACATTCCTTGGGCATGTAGTCTTTAAGGATGGCATACAATTTGATCCACAAAATATTAAAGCAGTGTCTGAGTGGCCTGGATCGACAACAGTCACTGAGATTCATAGTTTCTTAGGTTTGGCAAGGTATTATATGAGGTTTATCTAGTATTTTTCAAGGACTGTAGCACCTATGACTGTTTGACTTATAAGAATGTGAAGTTTATATGGTTAGACACATATCATAATAGCGTCCAACTATTAAGGAGAAGTTGACTACAGCTCCAGTGCTGACTTTGCCCAATGCAGTAGATAAGTTCACTATGTACTATGATGCTTCCAGAGTTGGCCTAGGTTATGTGTTAATGTAGAATGGAAGGGTAGTGGCTTATGCTTCCAAGTAGTTGAAGAAGCATGAGCAGAACTATCCTACTCATAACCTAGAGATGACTACTATAATCTTTGCTCTTAAGATTTGGAGGCATTATATGTATAGGGTAACATGTAAAATCTAGATTGACCACAAGAGTCTAAAGTATATCTTTCAGAAGAGAGATTTGAATCTCAAACAAAGAAGATGGCTAGAACTTCTAAAGGATTATGACTGTGATATCTTATACCATCTAGGAAAGGACAATATAGTAGCAGATGCCTTGAGTCGGAAGTCCTCGAGTAGTCTTGCTCATATCAGTATAGAGAAGAGACCATTGATCCAAGAGATGCATAAGTTGGTGGATCAAGGGTTGATGATAAAGATAACTTGGTTAGGATAATTATTAACTCAGTTCAGAGTTAGATCAGTATTAAGGGATAGGATCAAAGCAACTCAGAGCTAAGATCCTGATTTGGTTAAGCTTGTAGAGAAAGTTCACAAAGGGAAGTTCACTTATTTTAATCTCGATGATGAAGGTGTGTTATGGATTAGTGGGAGATTGAGTGTTCCTAATGTGGATAATTTAAAAGAAGAGATATTGAAGAAGCTCATTTTGCAACCTATAGTGTACATCCTGGTTCCATTAAGATGTACCAAAATATTAAGGATCTTTACTGGTGGGATGGAATGAAGAAAGATGTAGCTGAATTTGTTTCTAAGTGCTTGACCTGTCAGTAAGTGAAAGCAAAGCATTAGAAGCCTTATAGGAAGCTTCAATCTCTTCCAATTCTTGAGTGGAAATAGGAGAGAGTCACTATGGATTTTATGACAGGATTACCTCATTCAAAGGATGGATATGATTCCATCTAGGTGATAGTGGACAGGTTAACCAAGTCAGCTCTCATTCTGCCAATTAAAGCTACTTTTTCAATGGCCAAGTTGGCTAGGCTATACATCAAGAATATTATGTGTCTTCATGGGGTGCACATTTTGATTATTTTTTATAGAGATTTGGTGTTTACCTCTCAATTTTGGCAAAATTTTCAAGAAGTGATGGGTACCAAGCTTGATTTTAGTATTGCTTTTTTCATCCTCAGACAGATGGTCAGTCTGAGAGAATGATCCATACACTTGAAGATATGTTGAGAATGTGTGTAATGGATCTTAGAGGCAGTTGGGGTGATCATCTGTAATTGGTAGAATTGGCTTATAATAACAGCTACCATAGCAGTATTGAGATGGTACTATATGAAGCTTTGTATGGTAAGAAGTGTATATATCCTCTCTATTGGAATAAAGTTGGAGAAAGAGAGCTAACTGAACCGAAAATTATCCAGGATGAGTCTACAAAGGTTGCTTTGATTAGAAGGAGATTGGAAATAGCAGTTAGCAGATAGAACAATTATGCAGACCCAAAGTGCAAGGATGTGGAATTTTAAGTTAGAGACTATGTACTCTTAGAGGTGTCACCAATGAAGAGTGTTATGAGATTTGGTAAGAAGGGAAAGTAAGCACCGAGATATATAGGACCTTTTAAGATTTTAAAGAGAGTTAGGATGGTTGCATATCAGTTGACTTTGCCTCTAAATTTGTCTAAGGTGCATCCAATGTTCCATGTTTTGATGCTCATAAAGTATATTTCGGATCCTTCGCATGTTTTACAACCTCAAAGGGTGGAAGTGAATGAAGATTTGACGTACGAGGAAGAACTAGTGGCCATTATTGACTATTAAGTTTGATAGTTTTATTCTAAATAGATTCTGATGGTCAAAGTCTTATGGAGGAGCAACAATGTGGAAAAGCACACATAGGAGACTAAGGCAAAGATACGGGTGGCATATCCCTATCTTTTTCACCAATGAAACCCTATATTTTCTTTTCACTTGTTAAAATTCAAGGATAAATTTTTGTAATAGGGGAAGATTGTTATGACCCGTATTTTTATTTATTAAATTAAAAGGGCAATTATTGAGTTTTAATTATTATTTTTTTTAATTAGTGTTAAATGGAATATTTTAATACATTTTAATAATTATTGGAGTATATTATGTATATATTATGTGTGTAAATATTTGGGAGAGAATTAATATTTTATATATTTTTTAAAATTATTAAAATATTATATTCACATGTACTTTAATATATATCTGTAAATATATCAAATACAAAAAACATTATTTAAATGAAGGATCAAATAAAACTCTAAATAATTACAACCTCAAACAAATATCTCACTAACCACGCATGCTTACTTAATTCCAAATAAATTATCTTTTTCCAATTTGGGTAGTAGATTAGGCCCAAGACACTAAGTTAACCGAGCTCCAGTAGTCTCACTATCAGTGTAATTGGCCCTGAGACACTAGGTCAACCGAGCTCCAGTAACTCAAAATTCACAATATCAATTCACCTCAAATAATTCTCACAATATTGACCTTATAGTTTAACAAACCGGTACATACACAGTCCTAGTGCAGCCCACTAGGTAGCACGTTGTATTGATATCCTTCGCATAAAATTGTATATTTATGGGAAATAAATAAATGCATAATTAAACATAAATGACATTCATAATAGAAAAATATACCATTTATATACTAGAAATATACCAAAAATATACTAAATATATTTCAAGTATATATGCTACATATAACCAAAATCAACCATAAATATACCTAAAATATACTTGAATGCATATTGAGAATATATCAAGTACGTATCATCGCATATATGTTGAAATATACCAAAATATACTGAAAGTATACCAAAAATATACTAAACCATTTAATGAAATAATTCATATCAAAACATAATTACTTATAATCATGCACTATATGCAATGTATATATAAAATAATAACTCACAAGTTTGCACTCCACGAGACTAACTCAATGGGCCTAGTCCAATAGGCCTCGGTCTTGGCACAACTAGAAAATAAATAATAATAATAATAATCAGAATAAATTTCTAACTTATACTTCTAAGAATTCTAAAGGAGACTCAATCTAGGAATTTAAAACTCAGACAACATAGAAATTTAGGATCGATTCGATGTCACGTTTTACGAGAATTCTATCGAAAATTCTGCAGAACCTCCTCTATAAAATGGACATCTCTCTTTTGATAGTAGAGCTGATCTTACAAGAAAAACATACTTCTAGATTCCATAAAGCTCAACATCTCCAGTTGGGACCCCGAACTGAACAAATTCCAAACTGAGGTTCACAATTCAACAAAAATCACTATAAAATAATAAATATAATAAAAATCATTAAATTCCATATATATCCATGAAATACCAAAATATAATATATTTAAACGTTAAATCACTAAATATAATTATTTTTACAATAATTAAATAAAAATCTCAAATAATAATATAATATTAATAAAAATAAAATTTATCAATAATTCAACATAGAATAGTAAAATTCACTTTTATATATTCAAATAACTTATTTATATAATAAAAGATATTAAAAATCCATTGAATCACTAAAATGGTAAATAATATATTATTTGAATATGATTTTTGAAAATTAGTATTAATTAGTTAAAATAGTAAATAATTTATAAAAAACATTTTAATACCCTATATAATTCTAAAATCATCTAAAACATATTATTTAACTATAATTTCCATAAAAATACACAATTAACCTATATATACAAAAATCACATAATATAAAAATATTCTTAAAAATTATATAAATTCTTTAAAAATTATTTTAATAATTCAAAAACTATTAACTCAAATTACTAAAACTAATTTAACTAAATTTTCATTAAAACTAATTAATTAACATAATTATAAAAAATTCAATATTTTAATATTAAAATAATAAAAAATTACCCATAATTCAAATTAATTCAAAAAAATAAAAAAATAGTTTTGAGAATATAAAGTTTCCAAGATCAACATTTCTTAAGCAAAAATTCATAAATCAATCAATATCAAGCTAAAAAAAAATCAAAACCCTTAAAAACATAAACTAAAAATGATGAAAACTCACAAATGGAGGAGTTCAAGCTTGAACCAAGCTTATATATGGTTTCACTAGAATTAGAGGGTTTGAAAGAGACTGAAAATACAAGCTGAGGTGGCCAAAAATGGAGTTGTCAGTGTGAAGCTGACCTTGCTACTACTGTTTTCGAGCTTCCAGGCGGTGGTCCGACGGTCCTTAGGTGACGGGAAGGTAGAGGAGGAAGAGAGGGGTCGATGATGATAGGTGGTGGCGGTCACTGACGTCCGGCATGGTGGTGGGTTGCACAGTGATAGTGTAGGAAGGAGAAAAAAGAAAAACATGGGGGAGAAAAGAAAAGAGAAAAAGGAGGGGGGGCTTTGACTCAAAAATTTTACTTTTAATCACCCCCCCCCCCTTTTATATATATACACACACACACACTTTATTAATTAATCAACTTTATATATATATATACACACACACACATACATATAAATACAACACATGCACATAACACAATAACACATAATAATATTAATATTAACAATGAGATAATAAATATAATAATACTATTTAAATATTAATAAGAATAATGACTTTAATGTATTAAAATATAGAACTCCTAAAATAACATTTTACGTAAATAAAACTTTTAGAATAAAACAAATAAATAATATTCACAAATATTAACAATAATAAATAAAATTTTAAAATTTTGTATTATTTAAAATACAGGATCATAACAGAAAATAAATAAAAATCACCATTAACTAGATCACAAGCTCAATTTCATTTCATCTCATAGCAATTATGTCTGATTCAACCGAATTCAAGCTCAAATTAAACAAAAAACCTAAAAATCAAAATACCCAAAATTGAAGTTATTACTTGCTGGGATCAACAAAATTGATTGAGGGGAAAAATGTCCATGAGCTAAGGATTCGATTAAGATCACCACCACATCCAGGGGTTATGGGAATCGACACTAGCAACTCCCTTTGCTAATTGGCAATGAGGAAAAACAATAAGAGGAAGAGCAAGTGACGTCACCAATGGCTACAACTGTTAGGGGCATCGTTGGGTGGAGGTGGCAGCATGGCAGCTAACCGACACAATGATGGTGGTGTCATGTGGAGAAGGGAAGAAAAAGGAAGGAGAAGAAGAGAAAGGGGGAGGGAGAGAAGGGAAGAAATTTTTTTTTTCTATATATATATATATATATATATACTGATGCCTAACTGGATATGTTTTATATTATATGTATATATATTATAATAAGTCACTCAGTGAGGTCTGATTCCCCTTAATATTTTTTTCAGGAGATTTCTAATTGTCAGACCTCAGTAGTAGACCTCAGTAGTAGACCTCTACGTCAGACTTCTTCAGCCCCGACTAGATTATATAAATTATTTATCCAAACTTTGTTGTATTCCAGAAAATTACAGTAGTAGTGCTTTGTATCAATAGAATGTTATTTTAATATGAGACATTTCTTAGAATATTGTATGAATATAATTTTATTTTATGAAATGACATTTAGTATTTATTTTTATATTAATTTAAGTTTTAATTCTAGTGCATTTTTTTTTATTTATTACATGCATTTTTTTAATTTTTAAGGCTTGTTACGGGTTCCAAATTCAAAAGAATTCTTATTCCCTAGCACTGATCATGACTCCCTCATTTAGGCCATGACAAAGTTGGTATCAGAGCCTAGGTTGTTAATGTTATGGATCTAGGTTTTTAGAGTCTTATTTTCTTTGAAACTACAATAGTGAATTAGATTCAATCATGTATTCGATAAGTTTTCCTTCATTTAGTATTCTGCGTAACCATTAGATTATTTTTTTTGTCTAAATCTCTTTAGTTTTTTCTTTTCAGAATGAGGAGGCGAGCGTGTGTCGCTCCATCGGTCGTTGAGGCCGAGGATGATAAGTCCTTTCAAGATGAGGTTTTACCTCCTGAGCCACCAACTAGGTGCAAAGGTCAAGGTAAAGGTAGATCTCAAGGAGTGGCAGGTCACCATAGACATTGAGAGCTATAGGATAAGAAACCTGTAGAGTTAGAGTACGAGGAAGCTACTATACCTCTAGTTACACTACCGATTTAGCCTACCTATCAACAGGGTATGTCTGACCCTGAGGCAAAATTGTTCTATGCCAGAGTTGGTAGGATAGCCTTTGATAGGACGTCAGATCCGTTAGACTTTCTACATTCCATTAAGACGAGGACTCAGACTGTTGACACTAAGTACCAACGGATCATGATTGTTGAGTTATCTGTAAAGGGACTAGCCCTGGATTAGTTCATCCAGGTGATTCAGTCGTATATGGCTACAATGACTTGGGCACAATTCAGAGAGAGATTTATGAGGAGATTCTTCCCAAAGCCACTCTGGATGAGTTATAGACTTCAGTTGATAAGCATCACTAGAGGTGACAAATTTGTCGAGGATTACACTGGAGAGTTTCTTTAACTTGGCAAATATACAGAGGATCTTATGCGAGACTAGTATTTTACTGTCATTACTTACGTCACTAGTCTAGGTTCTGCATTTACTAGGATGCCTACTATGGGCCTTACTCTAAAGTCGGTGATAGAGTTGGCTAAGGAGATAGAGTTGAGGCTAGTCAAGCATGGAGCTATGCCTGATTACTATCAATTGGGTATTCAGTCAAGAGGATTCTAGACTACTCCATATTCATCCTTTTATATTGGTTCTAGTAGTCAGCAGAGAGGCTCAGTACAGCAGACCTAAAGGCAGCAACAAAGAGTATATAAGAGTAGCAAACATGGTCGTGCTGGACCTCGTAGACCTACCAGATTTGGGTCAGGTGCTTCTAACAGCAATAATGGTCAGAGTTCAGGATACAAAAGCATAGGATCAGCAACCAGCACCTGTCAGAATTGTGGTAGAGTCCATCAGGGACCCTATTATTATTGGGTTTCGTGATACAAACGCAACGAAAAAATTAAAAATTTGTCACATTCCTAAACCTGGATCCATGTAATTTGACTACTTGATTAAATCTAGGGTTTCAAGAATCTCACCAAAACGTAGAAGAGGTAAGATTTTCTAGAAGGATGAGAGGTAGATCACACTGGTGACACCTTACCTCGAGCATTTTGCCTTGATTGTTTGGATCTGGATGTCTCCAAAAGGATGCGTCCTCTATAGGTATCCACACAAACATCCCTTCATAAAATAAATTGGAGTGTGTGCTAGTAACCTTCTTGATTATCTCATAAATCAAGAATAAAAGAAAAACTCTGTCTCATTTTCTAAGAAGAAATAAAATGAATTGGGAGGCAAGAAAAACTAGTGTGTTAAACCCTAGAGAATATAACATATTTATAGACTCCAAATTAGGGTTTCACCTACCAATGACCTTTTGGTAACTTCCATTTATTATATTCTGATTTTGTTTAAAAAAATCAAAAATAATATCTTATTTATTTATTTAAAAATAACATTTATCTTAAATAAATAAATAAAACACTTTAATTATTTATTTCCACAGAGTTTATTTTGGGCTTATTAAACCCATATTCATTTTGGGCTTATTCTAAGTATATGACCCTGTAGGTTCACATAACATTAGCAGTGGGCCTAAATCTCTATTTAGGCCTACAAGTCATAAGTGGCCTCTAGCTAGACATTATGACTACCCAAGTCATGTGAAGTCAATAATCTGACATAACCTAATTACAGTGAATTTTATCATCCCTTTATCACATGATATCTTAATTGAACATAAGGCATAGAATGTCATCCTTATATAGTTCAATATTATGACTTGATTCCAAGTAAACTGAAAAATGATAACTCTTTATCAATTCATTTCAGTATGGCCATGTATTTTCCTTCAGTCTATCTCATCAAGGGGCCCTTAGATATCTTTCTTACATTAATGAGGGATAAATTCTTTCTGAATCACTCATATTCCTCACATAACTAATTTCATATCCAACAATATCCTATTTAATCGTCTGGTTAAAGACAATGTTAGAATGTTTCAAAACATAAAATAGCTATGTAGAAATCCATAATGATGTCAAGGTCAAAGGACTAAAATAAAATTACTGTGATGAGAAATACTTATGACAATAATATATGTAGTATTCTCATAGTGGGTCAATCCAGTACATGATCTCTCATCATGTACCTATGAGTTGACTTAATATATCATATTCATGATTAGTAAAACATAACCATCAGTCAACATCATACTAGCCTTAATACTTTAATATTTATATAATGAGTAAATGGCTAGGGATAATTAGAATAGAACTCTTATTTTAATCTAAGGGGTTTTACTATCAAGTCACATACTTGATGGCCTTAATAAGAATTAACCATTCATATAATTATCATAAAATCAAATGATAATGAAATACCTCTTTATTAATAAAATAAGAAAGTCAATACATAATCATAAATGATTGACCTAGTGCATATCACTAACAGTTATATGGCGCCGCTTACATGTTTTTAGTGCGAACAGATGAGACACTTTGCTAGATCATGCCCCTATTTTGGTTTTCATCCATAACAGTTTTTGTAGTTTTCACAGTAGTCAATTGCTAGTGCAACACTAGCTCCTTTTCAGTTGCCTCTAGCTCAATATCTAAGTTCGACATAGATTGTTGCCCAGTAGGGGCGTGGCAGAGGTACTAGAGGAGGTGCCAGAGGTTTTGGCCAGGCTTCCACCAATCAGCAAGGAGGTTGAGGTTAGGCCAAGGTTTTCCACCTCACTCAGCAGGATGCTCAGGCATCTAATGTTGTCGTTATAGGTATTATTCTAGTTTGTTACTTAGATACTTAGGTTTTGTTTGATCCGGGTGCCACACACTCTTTCGTGTCCCTTGTTTTTACTTCAAAGTCGTGTTGGCTAGCTTCAAGGATGGCCTTTCCTTTATCAATCTCCACTCATTTAAGCATTTCATTGGACACTTACATTGTTCTTTCTGGTTGTCTAGTGTTTGTCAAAGGTAGAGAATTGCCAACATAATTGGTATTGTTAGATGTGATGGAGTTTGGTGTGATTTTAGGTATGGATTGGTTGTCTCAGCACTATGTCATTGTGGATTATTGAAGTAAAGAGGTGATTTTCAAAATTCTAGATGAAGAAGAATTTAAGTTTATAGGTGATAAGAGTTTTGCACCTCAGAATCTTATCTCTGCTATCACGACTAGGAAGATGCTGGGGAAGGGTTGTCAAGGATATTTGGCATTACTCAGGGATACTTCTATAGAGAAGTTGTCACTCATATATGTACCTATTATTTGTGAGTTTCCTGATATTTTTCCTATGGAGTTGCCAGGTTTACCACCTCACATAGTGATTGAGTTCTGTATAGATGTGGTTCCAAGCACTACTCCTATTTCGATGTCCCCCTACATAATGGCTCCTATAGAGTTGAAAGAGTTAAAGGAGTAGTTGTAGGAATTACTAGATAAGGGTTTTATCAGACCCAGTGTTTCTCCTTAGGGTGCATTAGTCTTATTTATAAGGAAGAAGGATGGTACCCTGAGACTATGCATTAATTACAAAGACCTTAATAAGGTGACAATGAAGAACAAGTATCTTCTCCTAAGGATAGATTATCTATTTGATTAGCTTCAAGGTGCTTAGTTCTTTTCTAAGATTTACTTAAGGTCGAGTTGCTGATCAGTGAAGTCGATGTTCCTAAAATGACATTTCACACTCGATATGGCCACTATGAGTTTCTAACAATGTCATTTGGGTTGACTAATGCACCAACTATTTCTATGGCTATGATGAATAGGGTATTTAGACCGTTTATGGATCAGTTTGTGGTAGTCTTCATTGATGATATATTGGTGTATTCGAAGAGCATGAAAGAGCACGTATATCACTTAAGGACTATACTGCAGACACTGAGAGAACATTAACTTTATGCTAAATTCTTGAAGTGTGATTTCTAGTTGGAGAGTGTTACATTCCTTAGACATGTAGTGTCTAAAGATGGTATCCAGGTTGATCCATAGAAAGATTGAGGCAGTGTCTGAGTGGCCCAGATTGACAACAGTCATAAGATTCGTAGTTTCCTGGGTTTAGCTGGGTATTATAGGAGATTTGTGCAAGATTTTTCCAAAATTGCAACTCCTTTGACTCGCTTGACTCATAAGAATATGAAGTTTGAGTGGTCATATGCTTATGAGAATAGTTTCCAATTGCTAAAGGAGAAGTTGACCACAACTCCAGTTTTGGCTTTGCCTAATGGAGTAGATAAATTCACTGTGTATTATGATGCCTCTAGATTCAGCCTAGATTGTCTATTGATGCAGAATGGTAAGGTGATAGCTTATGCTTCAAGGCAAGTGAAGAAGCATGAATAAAATTATCCTACTCATGATCTAGAAATGGCTACAGAGATCTTTGCTCTCAAGATTTTAAGACATTATCTGTATGGGGTGACTTATGAGATTTTCACATATCACAAGAGCCTTAAGTACATTTTTCAGTAGAGAGATTTGATCTGAGGCATAGGAGATGGTTAGAACTCCTGAAGGACTATGATTGCAAGATTTTTTATCATCTAGGCAAGGCTAATATGGTAGCAGATGCGCCTTGAATAGGAAGTCCTCAAGTAGTCTTGTTCACATCAGTGTGGAGAGGAGACCATTGATCAAAGAGTTGCACTAGTTGGTGGATCAAGGTCTGATGATGAAAATGAGTATATCATGTGGACTGTTAGCTCAGTTCAGAGTCTAATCTGTGTTGAGAGATAGGATTAAGGTAGCTCAAGGCCAAGATCTTATTCTAACAGAGCTTGCAGAGAATATTCATGCAGGAAAGTTAACTAATTTCACACTTGATGATGATGGTGTTTTGTGGATTAGTGGTAGGTTATGCATTCCTAATATGGATAATTTGAGAGAAGAGATCCTTGAGAAAGTGCATTTTACAACCTATAACGTACATGTAGGTGTTATTAAGATGTACCATAATATCAGAGATTTATACTAGTGGGATGGATTGAAGAAGGATGTAGCTGATTTTATTGCTAAGTGTTTGACATGTCATCAAGTGAAAGCTAAACATCAGAAGCCTTATAGGAAGCTTTAGACACTTCCTATTCCTGAGTGGAAATAGGAGAGAATTGTTATGGATTTTGTGGTTAGGTTACCTCATTCTAAGGATGGATTACGATTCCATCTGGGTGATTATGGATAGGTTAACCAAGTTTGCTCATTTCTTGCATGTAAAAGCCACTTATTCTGTAGCTAAATTGGTGAAGCTGTATGTTAAGCATATTGTGTACCTTCATGGAGTACCTATGTCCAATGTATCTGATAGAGGTTCAGTGTTTATCTCTCATTTTTTGTAGAAGTTACAGGAAGTGATGGGCACAAGCTTGATTTCAGTACTGATTTTCATTCTTAAACAGATGGTCAGTCTAAAAGGATGATCCAGACACTTAAAAATATGTTAAGGATGTGTATATTGGATCTTGGAGGTAGCTAGGATGATCATTTGCCGCTTGTGGAGTTTGCATATAATAATAGCTACCATAGCAGTATTAGGATAGCACCGTATGAGGCTTTGTACGGAAGAAAGTGTAAATCCCTTCTAAATTAGGATGAGATTGGAGAGAGAGCATTCATTGGACCTAAGATGGTTTTGGATGCCGCTAAGAAGGTTGCTATGATTAAAAGGTGATTAGAGACCGCATCTAGCAGAAAAAAGAGCTATGCAGATCTGAGATGCAGAGATGTGGAGTTCCAAGTTGGAGACTATGTGTTTCTAAAAGTGTCTTCAATGAAGGGTGTGATGAGATTTGGCAAGAAGGGTAAGCTAGCACCGAGATAAATTGGACTGTTTGAGATTTTGGAGAGAGTGGGCATGGTTGCATATCGGTTGGCTTTGCCTCCCAATTTGTCTTAAGTGCATCCAATGTTCCATATCTCGATGTTGAGGAAGTATATTTCAGACCCTTCACAAGTGGTGCAGCCTAATAGTGTGGAAGTGAATGAAGACCTGACCTGCGAGGAGGAACCAGTCACGATAGTAGACTATCAACTTGATATATTCTCAATATGCATTCAAGTATATTTTGGGTATATTTATGGTTAACTTTGGTTATATATAACATGTATACTTGCAATATATTTATTATATTTTCAGTATATTTTTGGTATATAAATAGTATATTTTTATGTTATGAATGTCATTTAAGTTTAATTATGCATTAATTTATTTTCCATAAATATACAATTTTATGCAAAGGATATCAATAGAACATGCTACCTAGTGGGCTGCACTAGGACTGTGTACATATCAGTTCGTTAGACTTTAGGGTCAATATTGTGAGAATTATTTGAGGTGAATTGTTATTGTGAATTTTGAGTATTCAATGAGTGAATAGTGTGGTTGCTGGAGCTCAATTGACCTAGTGTCTTAGGGCCAATCACACTGATAGCGAGACTACTGGAGCTCGGTTGACTTAGTGTCTCGGGGCCAGTCTACTGTCCAAATTGGAATAAGAGAATTTATTTGGAATTAAGCAAGCCTGCATGGCTAGTAAGATATTTGTTTGAGATTGCGATTATTTAGAGTTCTATTTGATCATTCATTTAAATATTGTTTTATGTATTTGATATATATATATATATACACTGATGTTTGACTGGATATATTTTATATTCAATGTATATATATTAGAATAATTCACTCAGTGAGGTATAATTCCCCTCAATATTTTTTTCAGGAGATTTCTCGTCGTCAAACCTCAGTAGTAGACCTCTATGTCGGACTTCTTCAACCTCAACTAGATTATGTAAATTATTTATCTAAACTTTGTTGTATTCTAGAAAATTGCAGTAGTAGTGCTTTGTATTAGTAGAATGTTATTTTAATATGAGACCTTTCTCTGAATATTGTATGAATATATTTTTATTTTATAAAATGACATTTAGTATTTATTTTTAAATCGATTTAATTTTTAATTATGGTGCATTTTTATTTATTTATTGCATTCATTTTTTTTTATATTTAAGGCTGGCTACGAGTTCCAGATTCAAAAGAATTCCTATTCCCTAGCACCGGTCATGACTCTCGGATTTGGGTCGTGACATTTTCATGATTATTTTGAATTTTTCGAGCTCGGTTACTGTTCACGCTATTGTTCCGAGCTCGAGAAAATGTTATATTTTTAATAAATTCTATTAATTATGTAGAGTAAACTTTGTGAAAAAATATTTGTGAAATTCTTTATAGAATTTAAAATATGAATTTTTGAAGGTTATGTTTAAATATGTAAGGTTTGGAAAGTTACTAGAAATTAGTAAAATTATTTAATTTTAATTAAATTGTTGATCATTCTATTTTAGACTATTTTTTATTAATAAATGCATGAAAAATAATTTTAATAATCATTTTCCAATATTAATTAATAAGTAGTAATTTTGGGAAAATATGTGAAAAATAAGTTTATTTATTATTTTCCAAGCTTAAATGAGTATTTTATTATTTTTATGATAAAACTGAGTGATTTTGATAATTATTTACAATTTATGCTAATTTAATTGTAAAATGAAATTTTATTCCATTAATGGATTTTATTAGCAAAATATTATTTACAAAATAGAAATTTATTATTTATTTAGAAAATAATTTCTTTAATATTTTAATGATATATTTTGGTGATTTGAGAAAATTATATTATTTTTATATATTTTTTGATGTTGGTTCTCGATTGGGCGTGAAGTGTAGTTCGGGAGCCCAAACTGAGATGTTGAGTTTTGGAATATTTTGAAGTGTGTTTTTATGTAGGATTGACTCTACTTTTAGTAAAGAGATGTCCATTTTACAAAGAAGAGTCTACCAAATTTTTGGTAGATGTCTTGTAAAACATGACATTGGGTTGTATTAAGTTTTGAGTGTTTTTAGAGTTGAGTTTTAGATAAAGATTTCTCTAGAAATCTAGAATATATAAGATTAGGATTTTTATCATAATTAATTTATTATTATTATTTTTCTATAGTCGTGCTGAGACCGAGGCCTATAGGACAAGGACAGTGAAGTCATCATAGAAGAGCACGTTCCACTTATGAGTTATTATTATATGTATGCATTGCATGTAGAAAATATTATTGGCATCCATATTTTGATTAAATATGAATTTCAATATGCTATTGTTATTATCATATATATGTGTTTTCATATATAAATAAATGTGAATATTAATAGTGTACATTGGATGATGTTCATATTTCAATATGATTATTTTATTTATGAAATGTTATTTTGGAGGATAGCTGTAGAACGTGCTACCTAGTGAGCTACACTAAGATTGTTGCACAATAATACGCTAGATGCTAGGTTATGATATATTGATAAATTTAAGTTATGATAAAATTTAATAATTAAGATTGTGAATAAAGAGTGGTGTGGCTGCGAGAGCTCGATTGACTTTGTGTCTCGGGGCTAGTCATGCCTGCAGTGAGATTGTGGGAGCTTGGCTGAATCAGTGACTCGAGGCCAATCCACTATCAATTTTGAAAAGGGAAATATTTTTGGATTTAAGTGAGCCTGTTGGCTAGTGACTAGTGAGGTTTAATGATTTATGTTACGGAAAATTTTAAGGTTCTGCCATGATCCTCCACCCAAAATCTTTCTACATTTATTTGTTTATCGTCAAATTTGATTTCAAACATCTGTATGAAATGAATGTATAAAATAAATAAATATAAATATATAAATATTATTATACTGATACTTGAATGTTAGTGTCCTTAGGTTGTATGCATATGTATAATAATTATTCACTTAATGAGTGTAGACGGCAAGGTTTAGCGCGTGCCCAAGATTTTAGCAACCATGACATTGTTTGAGCTCAGGGCTTTAGAGAACACACTAACCACTATCACAAAGACATGACATGGAGATGAGGAGTCACCACCTAGAGTAATAACTGAGACAAATGAAAAAAATGGTTATACTTGATTCTCTAAACGAAAGCCAGCACCATAACTAGGAGATTTTGGGTACGAAATACTAACTTCTTTCAGTCTCGTGTTCATTTAGAATTACTTTATGAATTACTATTTTATCCTCTATTTACATGAAATTTCATATAAACCCTTATTAAAACAATCCACTCTAAGCAAGCTAGTAATGAAAATAAATGTAAATAATGAATTCATATAAATCACAATCCCTAAGTTAGTATAATATACATTGATCTTAATTAAATGGGCTAAATCTACATGTTTTAATTTACAAGTGAGCCTAAAGACTAATGAGCTTAATTCCTACTTAATTTTAATAAAATGAATCTAAGTCTACTTATTTTAATTCTAAAATGAGCCTAAATCTACAAATTATGAATTGTTAAAAATTAGTGGGTTTAGTTCTGCATATTTTATTTCTAAAGCAATCTTAAATCTACAAATTATGGAAATGGCTTAAATTAAATGGGCTAAGTCTAAGTTAATTAAATTAAACTAAATGGGCCTATGTATAAATTAACTAAATGGGCCTACGTTATCTCTACCCTATGTCTATTTTATTATGGGCCTAAAGATGCATTTTAATTAATTAAACCTAAAAAAAACCTAAATTTATTTAAATGGGTTAAAGCCTAACATGGGCTTAAGGCCCAAAACACATAAACATAAACAAACAAGCCCAAAAATAATAACAAAAAATAACAAAAAATAATGAAATAAAAGATCAAACAATCAATCAAACTTATTCTAAAAACCCTAATTTAATTAAATTGACCTAAACAAACCAATAATATAAAATAATCAACAAGCAATATAATTCTATCCACTTAAATCTAATTCAATTTTAATTAAACAACCTAATGATTTCTATAGCCATTAATTTTAATTATTTACCTAACAAAACCCTAATCTTACTAACCAATTAATCAAAATATACAATCACACACACATGATTTCATTATTCCTACTATTGAGGCTATTACAACGATCTACTGAAAATAATAACAAAAGAAAAATTAATACAATCCAAAAAAACAAAATGAAAACAATAATAAATAACTAAATAAAAAAAACCTAGAAACTAAATTTAGCTACAAAGTTCAATCCATAGCATTCCATGGACCTTCATTGATCTTGTTCTCTAAGTAAGATTATCATGTAATCCCCTCCATAATCACCACCACAAAGAATAAACAATGATTAGTAAATAAAATAACAATAAAAATTAAATAAAATTCAAATTTAATAAAATAAAAAAATAAAAGAAAAGAAAATAGAAAAGAAGATGATGCTTATGGATGCAGTATGAGTTGCCCCTCAGACTAGTAAAATTCACCATTTTTGTTAAATAAGTCTTAAAAAAACTTGGTATTCTTCTTCTCAAAAGTCTATTTCTCCTTGCTTCAAAAAACAAATAAATCATAGAGAATATTTTTTTTATGTATTGCGTAGGAAAAGAATAAAAGTCTCTGAGAAGTTCCAGTCTCTCTTTCCCCTCTTTTTGAAAGCTCAAGCTGGTCTTTTATAGGAAAAACCTAGCTAAAAATGTATCCTACTATGACTTATTTTTCTTCACAGAATTTTGATTTTAAAAGGATTTTAATTTCTTGAAAATTTTGATAAATACTATTTGACCAATCAAATTTCAGGAAACCAAATTTTATTTACTGAAATAAAATACAATAAAATAAAAAAAATTAGATAGAACATGCATAATTCCAACCAAAATTATGTAATTCCAATTAAAATCAATTTTGATCGGAATTATAGAATTCCAATCACTTTTTTTAAAAATTTTAGTTATAAAAAGACCCCTGAAAGAATTTAGATTTTTTTAATTAGGTCCTAAAAAAATATTACAATTAAGTCCTTAAAAAAACCAATTAAACTCCTTTCAGAGATGCATTTAGACTTTTAAGGTTACAAACTTCATACCTATTTATAACATTTTCATCATCGGATCCCTCTGTAGCATCCATACTTCATCATCTAGAAATTGGGTGTTTACAATGAGGTCTAACCCCCCTCAATTATTTTTCCGGATCCTTTTCATTAGACCTCTTATAATAGTTCTCTTCGCCGAACCCTTTCCTTACTGGTTGACTTATGTAAATTTTGAACTATCACTCCTTGTATTTATTAGATGTTGTAGTAGTAGTATTTACTTGTGGTAGCAAATTATGTTGATGTTGCTAGTAGTTGTGTATCTGAATATTTTTATGAACATACTTTATTATGATATGATATGAAAGTTATTTTGATTTAAAAAGTTTTATTTCTGAGGTATATTTATGTTTATGGTCATATTTGTTATGTTTAAGGCTTGCTACAAGTTCCAGATTCTTGCGAATTTACATTCCTTAGCACCGATCATAACTCCCAAATTTGGGTCATGATAGATTTGAACATGACCTAAGCTTCCAATTTAATAAATTCATAAGTTGTTGCATATTGTGCTTATTAATCTTAATGCTTATTTTTTGACCACTAATAACGTGATTTTAATTAGGATTATACATTGAGAGATTACAATTTTAATGGACCTATAAACATAAGTTTAACTTAGTTAAAAATTAAAGATAAATTAAATTGATTAAATTCTCATTGAGTTGTGCTTTATAATTAATGATTTTGATATGTAGGTGTTTGGATTGTAATGAGAATTGGGTCTTTATTACCTTGATTGATAGTTGTGAATTTAAATTAATTGATACTTTAGAGAGATTGATTGATCCTTTAGAAAAAAAAAAATATGCATAGCTATTTTAGTAATGAATTTAGGTAGCTTAGTGATTGTGAGGTGATTTTATTCCTTACAAGTTTTGAATATTGATTGTTTATTCCTTAGATTTGAATTTTTTTTAATTCTATAGGTTAATTTATTTGCTATTGAAATTTCATTCGAAAAATTACTTATTCAAAAGCCTTAGACAATAAAGAATTAGGTTAATGGGTGATTAAAATGAGTCATCATGAGATCATTATTTTTATACTACTTGGAGATACCATCTGCTTATGGTTTTACATCAACAAGGTTTTTAGCACCGTTATGAAGGACTCAGTTCTAACATCATAATTAATTTAATTTTTTTCAAGCACCAATTTTAAATTTTTTTATCTTTTATTTTTCAGAGTTCTTCGGTGTAAGCACAATATCTAAAAATCAAGGAAGAAACCACTCACATACATACCGGAGATCACTAGGTTTGAGAAGGAGAATCGAGGACATATTTGAAAAGGAGCTGAATACAATGGCTAGTGAAGGGAATCAAGCTCTTACACAAGGGTGTTGTTGGACACGTCATTACCTGGGTTAAGTGGTACAAGGCAAAGCATAACAAGGCCAACCATTAAAGCTAATAGTTTTAAGATAAAGCCTGCTTTGCTGCAAATGCTCCAATCAACCATTCAATTTTCTAGGATGGTGAATGAGGATCCAAATGACCATGTTGTAAATTTTCTAGAGATTTGTGACATACTTAAGTACAATGGTGTGTCTAATGATTCTCTAAGGTTGAGATTATTCCCATTCACTCTAAAGGACAAGGCTAAAGTGTGGTTAAAATCTCAATCACCTGATTCTTTCACTAATTAGGATGATTTGGCAAAGGTGATCCTAGATAAATATTTTCCACCATCTAAGATAACTAAGGTGGTGAAAGAGATCACTTCATTCCAATAATTTAAGCATTAATCCTTAAGTGAAACTTGGGGGAGGTTCACAAAGTTGTAAAGGAGGTACCCAAATCATGGACTACTTAAAGATGTGCTTCTAAGGACGTTTTATAATGGAGTCACAAGTTCCACAAAGGATTCCATTGATGTTAAGGTTGGTGGATTCTTGATGAGAAAAATTATGGATGAGGCTACACAAATTTTAGAAAGGATGACACTTGGCAATTGCCTAAGGTTTTTAGAGAGAGTTCATCCACCAAAACAAATAAGATGGTTAGAAGTTGATGCAATGACAACCCTTTAAGCTCAAATTTCTACATTAACAAAACAACTTGACAACCTTAAGAATAAAAAATAATTTAGCCCCTTCAGGTGAGAATTTTAATTTTTTGGGGTACTCTATGAATAAATTTTGTATTTTTGATGCAATTACGGTGGGAGATGGATACTAAGAGCAAGTTAATTTTGTTGAAAATTAATTTCAAGAAAGGTAAGCTAGCAATCCCTACTCCAACACGTACAATCCAGGGTAGCAAAATCACCTAAATTTTTTATGGAGTAACACCAATAACATGGTTGTACCTAGCTTCCCCAATAATAACAACTTGCAAAGGCAACAAGCACCACTTGGATTTCAGCACCCATAGCAAGATAGAATGGCATCTTTGGAGAATAAGCTAGATAAATTTTTGCATGCCATTACTAGTAAGCTACTAAGTCATTAGGAGAATTAAAAGAGAATGGAGGCCAAGTTTGATCAAATTGCAAAGAATCACTCATATTCGATTCACAACATCGATGTAAAATTTAAGTAGCTTGCTAATGGCATAAGAAAAAGAGCACAAGGAAATCTTTCAAGTACTACAGAGTTAAATCCTAAAGAATTGAATGCTATAACTTTAAGAAGAGGCAAGGAAGTAAAGATGTAAGTTAAAATTTCCAAACAGGATGAGAAGAAGGATGAAGAACAATATATCATGGTGAAGGATGAGGCAAAATAGGAGATTATGATAAAGCAAAAGGAAGCTCCTAAATTTTCACCTTCCTTTTTAGTGCCAAAGCTACCGTTCGCTCAATGATTGAAAAAGTAGAAAGATGGAGAGTAATTCTCAAAATTCATGGAAATTTTCAAGAAGCTGTAGATTAATGTTCCTTTTTTTAAGCAATGGTGATAATGCCTAAATATACCAAGTTCCTAAAAGATCTTATCACAAATAAGAGACGTTGGGATGCTCATAAAACAGTACCTCTAACAGAGACTTATTGTTCAATTATTCCTCAGAAGATCCCAACCAAATTAAAAGATCCAAGGAGTTTCACAATTTCTTGTACTATCGATAATAGTGAAATTCCTAGGTGTGTGTGTGATTTAGGTACAAGTATTAATTTGATGCTTTGTTCTATTCTTAGAAAATTAGGATTGGGAGACATGATGGCTACCAACATGTTGTTACAACTAGTAGATCATTCTATTAAAAAACCTCACAAAGTGATAAAAGACGTCTTGGTAAAAGTAGACGAGTTCATTTTTCTTATTGATTTGGTTGTTTTAGATTTTGAGAAAGATAGAACTTGTCCATTGATTTTAAGTAGGCCATTCTTGAATACTAGTAAAGCCTTGATTGATGTGAGTGAGAGAAAATTGACATTAAGGATTGGCAATGAAAAGGTTGATTTTATAGTGTCAAAATTAATGAATTACCCTTTAAATAATGAATCATGCATGAAAATTATTGCCAACAATGAATGTGTTCGAAAAGTTAATTTTGCTTTAGATGTGAGTAAGGGAGATAGGCTACCAAGTGAGGAATTAGAAGGTGTGGGAGAGCATGAGACACATTTAACAAACCTGAACTTTTATTTGGAAGTGATAACTCCACACCTCCTTCCATTGAAAAACCTCTAAACTTAGAGCTTAAGCCACTACCCAATCATTTGAGATGTGCATTTGTGGAAGAAGCTAATACACTACTTATTATTACCTCTAATGAATTGACCATTGAGCAAGAAAAGAGAGTTTGTGAGGTAGTATGGGGTAGAGTTAGAGGTCTAGGTTGGCAAATTCCTGACATATATAAAAGAAATTGGTCCCTTTATTGTCATGCAAAAAATATAAATGGAAGAGGGAAATAGGCATATAGTTGAGAGATGATGGCCACTTAATCTAAACATGAAGGAGGTATTGAACAAAGAAATGGTGAAACTTTTTGATACATGCATTGTTTGTCCTATTTCTAACAAGGAGTGGGTAAGCCAATTTATGCCCAAAGAGAAAAAGTGTCTTAAAATTCTTGCACAAAGATAAGTTACCCAAGGGTCAAGCTAAAGACCAAAAATTACATTTTTCATTTATTTAGTTTATTTTAATTCTATTTTAAATTTTGTTTAATGATTATTTATTTTCTTTTTATTTTGTCACTTAAGTTATTAATTCATATTCTTTGTTTTTGTTGTAGGAAGTGGACCATTATTTTAGCGTTCTTAAAAAAAAACATAAATAAATACGTAAATAAATAAATTCGTTAGCATTGAACCATCTTTTAGTTCGATTTTATTTCGTGCGTGTTGACATACATTTTTAATTTTTGCTTGTTTAATTTTTTATTTTTATGCATGTTTATTTTTGTTTGTTTTGCATCTTATTTATTATTTTCATTAATGATTAGTGTTTATTTTCCTTTCTTTGTTTTCTTTTGTAAGCAAGAATAAAGCAATAAATATGTGTACATATATATGAGCTCTGACCGCAGGGCTTGACCTGATATATTGGCTGCAGAGTGCAGGCCTGTGCTTCGCCACGCAAGGCTACTATAGCAGCTCAAGGCTGCGACAACAGCCCCAGCCGGTCCAATTTTCAGCATGCTTCTGCTGCAATGGCAGCATTCACGCTACGACAGCAGCCTTGGTTTAATTTGTGCACTGCATTACCACTTTTAGCTTAATGTTTTCATTTGGTTATTATGCTTAGAAAGCCCATTGGCCTAGAGGTGGCCACTAGCCGTTTCAGAATTTGAACTGGACTTGAACCAGTTTGAACCAAAACAGAGCTTGAATCATGCTAGCACAGTCCTATTTTTGGTTTAAGGTTGGTTCAAATAAATTTTTTTGAACCGTTAAAACAGTTCTGAACCACATATATATATATATATATATATATATATATATATAAGTCACAATCATTTAATTTTATTTTTTTTTATATAACCAATTGTATAGTAAAAAGATTAGAGAATAAATATAGATAAAATAATATTGATAAAATAAAAAATGTAAATTATTTGCAAAAAATAGAAATTTATATATAATCAAATATCAATATGACAATATTGCATTCAAATGTTTACAACTATAAGGTAAGAAGTGTTATATATATATATATATATATATATATATATATAATAATAATAATAATAATAAAGGGCAAAACAGAAAGGCCTGTTGTGGGCACTGGCCAACAAAGTGATAGTCACCACTATAATTATGATAACCCGAATTTTTTATTATTAATATTATTTTTATTATTACTATTATTAATATTTCTTATTATTATTTTAATTGTTCTTGTTGTTGTAGCTATTATTATTATTATTTCATAGTATTATCATTATCCTCATTATTATTGGTATTATTATGATGAAGGACAAGTGGAGTGTCCCGTTATAAAAGGAAAGAGTCACCTACCTACTTAAAGAAAGAAAAAAATCAGGGGAGAGGATTATTTGGTGGAAATTTTCATTTTAATATCAATTCTTTTCTTTTTCTTTTTCTTTTTCTTTTTCGTTTAATACCCAAATGAATTCCGATTAATCTCAAATTTGAATGGTAGTTTGGTCTCATCCTCCTCTTCCCCCTCATAATTTTTTTTTTGTAAGAAACTGTCTAGAAATTGCCCAGAAATTGATTGAACAGTCAGCTTTGCTCTAATGTTTCGACACTGTTCTGGAGGGTTTTAGGCAACAAGGTTGGCTCCATTATGTTCCTCTCATTGTCAGGAGTCTATAGGTACCAACCTTACACCTGATCTACATAGGTAGAATATTTTATGAATTTTTTTTATGAATTTTCTTTACTCTTTTTGATTTGTAAATCCTACATTGTTTTTGGTGCATTTGAGGCTAATATTTTGTTCTACCCAATATTAGGAATATTTTTGTATAATTTGTTCATCCGGGTGTTGTGTTTTCGATGAGGATCCTATGGGTCCCATCCGAACACCAGTGAATGAATAGTGTCAACTTGAGATAAATGCAAGAAACTATTTTTTGAAAATAGTATAAATTGTGATGATCAATTTCTATATAAATAGTTTAGTCAAATTCTTTACGGATTTTGAGAAATAAATCTTGGAAGGTTTTCAGGGGAAATTAATTAATTTCCATTTAAATTAGTTTAATCATCGAAGATAATTCCTTTAGCCTAAAAAAAATCACATTTAGGATATTTATAAGTCCATTTTATACATTTCTTGAATTTTAATAATTTTTATGGAATTTTTGAACTATTATGAGGTTTGGTTACTGTTCATAGTACTGTTCCGAACCCGGAATGTGAATATATTTTTATTAAATTCTATATATTTTGTGGAGTAATCTTTGTGAGGGAAGTTTTGTGAGATTAGTTTTTAGAATTTAAGATATGAATTTTTAAAGTTTATGTATAAATATGTATTTTTGGAAAAATTGTTAGAAATTAGTAATTATTTAAGTTTAATTAAATTTATTAGCATTTATTCTGTTTTAGACAGATTTTTTAATAATAAAAGTATAAAAATAATTTTTATAATTAAATTCTAAATTATAGTTAATTAGTAGTAATTTTGGGAAAACAAGAAAATAAGAAATTTATTTATTGTTTTTAAACTTTAAATGAGTTAGTTATTTATGATTTTTATGATATATTTTGATTATTTAAATAGTTTGTGTAATTAATGGTGATTTTATTGAAACAGGCTTAAAGGGGGGGTTTTATGAGATTTACTATTTTTATTATTTATTTGGAAATAAATTTCCCTTATATTTACATTATACATAAATAAATTAATTTGCATTAGTTAACTATGTTTTTATGAATTATTAATGATTTGAGATAACTTATATTATTTTTATATATATTGTGAATTGTGAATCTCGGTTGGGCATAAAGTGCAATGTGAGGCCCAACTTGAATTGTTGAGTTGTGAGATTATTAGAAGTGTTGTTTTCATGCAGGAATGACTCTACATTGATAGAGAGATATTCGTTTTACAGTGGAGACTCTGTTGAATTTTTAATAAATTTCTCATAAAACGTGACATCGGTATTTGTTAAATTCTGAGTCTGTATAGCATTTTGTCTTAGATCGAGTCAATCTCATCCTTCCATGTTTTTAATAAATTTTGAGAATTTTTACAGATTTTAATGAATAAGCATATTTAAATAAATATTATTTATTTTAGGCAACTCCGAGACCAGAGCTGTAACATTTGGACAACAGAGGATGTGTTGCTCAACACGCTCAACTTGTGAGTTGATTTTATGGAATGTTTGTTGTGGAATTTTAAAATTATATTTTTGTATGATTAAAATGATAATAAATTGATAATAAGAATTTATATATGAATTCATTATGATTTATATTGTCATATGCACAATTACTCTATTTATAATCATGATTTGTATTCTAGAGCATCTTTTATGGAATTTATTTCATCTCACTTTAATTAATTAATTATTTTATTTATTTAATTATGATTCAAATGATTTGGAGAAAATGGTAAAATGTGCTACCTAGTGGGTATCACTATGATCACGTGCACACGAGTATCATCATGTATTGTGTATGTGAATGAGCTTAGTGGAGACTTATGCTCTCATGCAATGTTGTGATCGAGCTCGGTGGAGACTTGTGCTCTCAGGTCGAAAATAGGATGTAAAACAATTGAGCTTGCTCTCAGGACATCAATATTGGGTTAAGTGATTAAACTGCGCTATAACTCGATTGAGCTTGCTCTCAAGATGGTAGCCATTTAGACTGAATGAGCCGAAAGACTACTAGAATTTGATGGTTTAAGTGTTCGAACAGATTTTCCACCTAAGCCAAAAGGCTATTAGAATTTGATGGTTTAAGTGTTCTAATAGATTTTCCACCTAAATTGATATTTATTTGATTTCGTTTTAAAATTATATAATAAAGTGAATTGTGATTTTAAAAGGTATTTTATATCTTAAGAATATTTGAGAAAAGTAAAGGATTTTAATATTTATATTAATATTAATATTTATTTTATTTTATCTTTAAAAAGGGATTTCATAAATGTTTTTAAACCAGCATGCATTTCATAAAATTAATTCATTCAGTGAGATCTGATTCCCTTAATTTATTTTTTTAGGATCTCATAATCACTCTACCAATAGTCATCGTTTGTGCCAGGTTTCTTCTTCAATGGTTGTTTTTATGTATTTTTTATTGATTTTTGTGTATAATCGTATTCTAGATACCACAATAGTTGAGTATGAACTTGTATCATTTGTATTATGGATTGTTTTAAAAATATGATACTAATGTATTTGGAATATTGTCTTCTACAATTGATATTGATGGATTTTATTTTTATATTATTCTTATGTTAATTTTTTTTAATTAGCAAAAAAAAATTTAAGCCTTACTATGGGTTTCGGATGCATTTTTGCATTTCTCATTCCTTAGTGCCAGTTATGTATCTTCTAGTTTAGGTCATGACAAAGTTGGTATCAAAGCTTATGGTTGATTTTCTACTATTTTGGTCATTGAAATATGTCTTTTTTTAAAAATACTATGGTGATTAGGTTTATAATTGTCACTTCTTGTCATCATTGCTTCTTGGATTTCGTGTGTATGCTAGTATTCTTGTTATGTCTTGAATCTTATTATTTTCTTATCTTCTCTAAATGAGGTGAGTGTGCACTGCTCTTACTATAAAGGAATCATATAATGATGAAGAGCAGTCATTTTAATATGAAGCTCCTAGCTTAAAGAAATGGTAGATTTAGAGTAGTAATGGCTCATAAATAGGACATTGAAGCAGGTCAAATTGTATATCCTAGTCTTTAGGACTTAGTATAGAGCAAATCGGGTGTCGAACACTCAGGAATTTGAACTTTGTGTTAACTAAATAGATACTCAATTGAAAAGGCAAAGTAAAATCAGGATAGTAATAGATAATATAATAAATAAAAAGAATTTAACTTGTTTACTAATTACTAGAAATTCTTATAAGAAAATTATAACACAATATATCCATGAGAGAATTTAAAATTCAGAATTAATAAGAACTTTGAACATAATTATTATACAACATGTTAACTGGAAATTAGTTTATAGTCTTTAAAAGCAATTCGCATTGTCAAATTAAAGGTATTTCCTCTTAGTATCCACATTCATTCTCATGAAAATGCGAAGTAAAAGAAAATCAATAAATATATTATACTAATTCTTATTCCCTTAAGATGAATTCCTTGTCTCCAAGTGATATTCAATTCTTAAGTAATTTCAATTATTTATCCACTAAATTACTCCAATTCTCATTATAAATAGTTTGATTAATAAGTTACATTTGATGATCCGGCAAACATAACATATTTTGCACTAATTGAAATTAAATAATAAATAACAAATGATAGAAATATAGTTCTTATTTAATTCTTCATTGTAATTCTTATACAAAGACTTAGCCAAAATACATGATAAAGAAATAACAAGAGAAAATTAAAAACAACATAGAAAGATATTAAATGAATAAAACCCTTTACTATGTCTTCTAGAATTGCTTGATGTAGAGTGAACCTCTCTTGCTTCTTGACCTTATCTTCTTCAAATTACTCTTTTAAAACTAGAACTTCTTTTTCAATGATTTCCCGACTAAAACTTAGTAATAATAATTGTTCATCCCCTAAAAATAGAGCCAAACACACATATTTATATGTTTCTAAAGGCTACAACTCGTGTCTTTTTGAAAGGATGCAAGAATGAAGGGGAATGTTGAAAGGGTGTATTGTTGCTGACACGTCCGTATGTGAGGACTTATCACCAATGTTCTTTGTCACGACTCAGCACCAAGTGACGAGTTAGCAATCTTTAAGGCTCGGCATATCAAGCTTTTATGATAAGTCGACACCAAGTGATGACTCATCACCAATAGTCTCTGTGACGACTTGGCACTTGTTACTAAATGTCCAACATGACTTCGCAAGCTTCATACTTCATTCTAAATAATCCCAAGTCCTTTCCATGCACAATTTGAGCCTAAAAAAATCTATAAAATACACAATTAACCATAAGAACAAAAGAAATAAAGATAACACTTGCATAACTAAATAAACACATAAATATAGCTAAAAATCAAATGAAATTAAAACTAAAATACCCTAAAGAACTATGCATATTTGCATTATATCAAACTCCCCCACACTTAGACCTTGATTTCCCTCAAGCAAGAAAAGATCATCGTGGAAATGTAAATAAAAATTTTCATCTTCTCCAAACAAAAGTAGTCATCTTATTAAGTTATTTTAATCATAAAAGAAGTTAGAAAAGGATGATTCAATAATTAAACCTTCAATGCTCAACAATGATAAGACAAACAAGTTTCATAGCATAAGCAATAAATTTACCAATTTATCTCAATTCACTAAAAAATAAAATCAAGGATGCAAAGTCAAAGTTTTAACTAAGCTACTTAACCAAAATAGTCATTCTTTAAACTTAAAATTCTAGAAGCAAAAGCAACCCTTGAGACAATGTAAAGCACACATAATAACTCACTTTTCTCATTTTGGATACTCAATAACCAAAATAGTCAATATAATTCTTCATCTACTTATTACTTATAGATATATTTATAATGCATACTCGTCATTATATCTCTTCAAATTTTTTATAATGAGGGTTTCTCTAATCATCCCCTATTTTGATTATATATATTCATCCATTATATCTCAAAATCCTATAATTATAACCAAAATAGATTAAGAGAAACCCTAATTGTATCTCAAAATCCTACCTATCTCAAAATAGGTATAATGGATCTAGTCATCCTCAAATTGTATCTCAAAATCCTACCTATCTCAAAATATGGTACTTTCTCTACTCATCCATTATATCTCTTCATCTATTTATGAAACCCTCAATATAAATCTATTAGGGTAGTTATAATCCATTATAATTGTATTTTTATAATCCATTATACCTATAGAATATATCTCTTCTCTTCCAATTTAGAATATTTAGAATATATCTATTAGGGTAGTCAATATAAAAATTTTGGATATATATCTCTTCATCATCACTAACTACCTCTTATTATATATCCCTGGCAACGGCGCCAAAATTTGAAGCGGGTCAAATTGTATACCCTACCCTCTATGAAGTATACAATTTGACTTGCTTCAAATTTTGTAGTATAGTGGTGAGTATACTCGCCTATCACGCACTAAAATTTGAAGTAGGTCAAATTGGATACCCTAGTCTCTAGGACTTAGTATAGAGAAAGTCGGGTGTCGAACACTCAGAATTTAAACTTTGTATTAACCACATAGATACTCAATTAAAAAGGCAAAGTAATATCAGGATAGTAATAGATAATATAATAACTAAAAAGAATTTAACTCTTTTACTAATTACTAGAAATTCTTATAAGAAAATTATAACATAATATATGCATGAGAGAATTTACAATTCAGAATTAATAAGAACTTTGAACATAATTATTATACAACATGTTAATTGGAAATTAGTTTATAGTCTTCAAAAGAAATTCTCATGGTCAAATTAAAGGTGTTTCCTCTTAGTATCCACATTCATTCTCATGGAAATGCGGAAGTAAAAGAAAATCAATAAATATATTATACTAATTCTTATTCCCTTAAGATGAATTCCTTGTCTCCAAGTGATATTCAATTTTCAAGTAATTTCAATTATTTATCCACCAAATTACTCCAATGCTCATTGCAAATAGTTTGATTAATAAGTTACATTTGATGATCAAGCAAACATAACATATCTTGCACTAATTAAAATCAAATCATAAATAACAAAGGATAGAAATATAGTTATTATTTAATTCTTCATTGTAATTCTCATACAAAGACTTAACCAAAATACATGATAAAGAAATAACAAGAGAAAATTAAACACAACATAGAAAGATATTAAGTGAATAAAACCCTTTACTATGTCTTCTAGAATTGCTTGATGTAGAATGATCCTCTATTGCTTCTTGACCTTGTCTTCTTCAAATTAGTCTTTTAAAACTAGAACTTCTTTTTAATGATTTCTCAACTAAAACTTAGTAATAATAATTGTTCACCCCCTAAAAATAGAGCCAAACACACATATTTATATATTTCTAAAGGCTACAATTTGTGTCTTTTTGAAAGGATGCAAGAATGAAGGGGTATGTTGAAAGGGTGTATTGGTGCCGACTCATCCCTATGTGACTCATCACCAATACTCTCTGCCATAACTTGGCACCAAGTGATGAGTCGACAATCTTTAAGGCTCAGCATATCAAGCTTATATAATGAGTCAGCACCAAGTGACAACTCATCACCAATAGTCTCTATCACGACTCATTCCATGGTGATGACTTAGCACTCATTACTAAATGTCCAACTTGACTTCACAAGCTTCATACTTCATTCTAAACAATCCTAAGTCCTTTCCATGCACAATTTAAGCCTAAAAACATGTATAAAACACATAATTAACCATAAGAACAAAAGAAATAAAGATAACACTTGCATAACTAAATAAACACATAAATACAACTAAAAGAAAAATGAAATTAAAACCAAACTACCCTAAAGAACTATGCATATTTGCATTATATTAAACTCCCCCACAGTTAGACCTTGTTTGCCCTTAAACAAGAAAAGATCATCATGGAAAAGTAAACAAAAATTTTCATCTTCTCCAAACATATGTAGTCATCTTATCAAGTTATTTTAATCATGAAAGGAGGTAGAAAATGATGATTCAATAATTAAACCTTCAATGCTCAACAATCATAAAACAAATAAGTTTCATAGTATAAGTAGTAAGTTTACCAATTTATCTAAATTTACTAAGAATAAAGTCAAGGATGCAAAGTCAAAGTTCTAACCAAGCTACTTAACCCAAATAGTCATTCTTCAAACTTAGGATTCTAGAAGCAAAAGCAACCCTTAAAACAATGTTAAGCACATATAACAACTCACTTTTCTTATGGCATTTTTAGACATATTTTAATTCATAGACATATAAATATATCTTTTAGATGTATTCTTTTCAAATGAATGCAACTAAGGAGCATACTCAGTTGCACAAAACTTACTCAAAATAATCTACTTGTTATATTACACATCTCTTTCCGAATGAATGTAACTGAGGAGCATACTCAATTACACACAACTTACTCAAGATGCATCACATGACAAGCATTATTTACTTTTCTTTTTTTAAGTCCTCAACTATTATTAAAAAGCAAGTTTTATATGTATTATGGCTATAGTTTCCCTAAGGCTACTCAAATTTCTTTAAAAACCTAAGCTTAAATCTTTACCACTTTAGCATTAAGCAAAGTTAGTACGTTGACCAATGCATACTTTAGATCTTAGAAATAATAAAAAGAGATAAAAAGATAAACTTATAACTTATACTAAATAAAAATTCAAACTTCTATCAATTGAGCATTGAAAACTAATCATCCATATAACATAAAACTTATTCCTCAATCAAAATCATATAACTACTTATTCAATAAAGGAGAAGAATGAAATATATGATAATGCAAATTAGCAAAATATACCATAAATATAAACATAAAACACATAATATCCTAAATAAATACTAAAAATGTACTAATAATATACTACTAATATCCCTTCCTCCACACTTAAAATGACACATTGTCCCCAATGTGATAAAACCAAAAGTAAGGAAAGGAAAGAAGTACTCCCTTAGTCATTTGTAGGGGTAGGAGGTGGAAACTCAATTTGATATCCGAAGTAAGAAAAAAATTGATTCAATTTGTACTCTATCTTTCATTGGCAACAAGCAAGCTGTTGGTTGTGAAACTCTATCTCATTGAGTTGACGTTGTATAGCAATTTACATATCTAGAATTTGATCCTAGACAGGAGGTTGTGCACTTGAAGATCCAATGACTTCACCTTGTATGGGATATGTTAAGAGAGGAACATCACCAAATTATGTATATTGGGGTAATTCTTCCTTTGGATCACTTTCCTCTGGATCACTTTCCTCCTCAACCTCTTATTAAGGTTACTTAACCGGTGGTGGTCTCTTAATACGTCGCTAACAAGAATGTGAACGGGTGGGAATCAAACAGAATTTAGCTTCCACCACTTTGCCTTTTATAAAAGATTGCTTTGTAAAATAAAAGCACTCAACAAATAAAGTATAATGAGTAAGGTTAAGATTCAAAGCCTTTGCAATAATAGTAACCACATGTCAATGAGTTAAGGGTGCATCTTTATGTGAAGCACAAGTTAACTGATAGAAGTCCAAGAGACTTGTTTCTTGTTATGAATGCACCATATTAAAAATATCTCTTATGCAGAAATGTGATTGAACTCAGTTTTATGAAAAATGACACATGCAAAGGCTTTATGTAGCAACCAATATTTTAAATCCTTGATAAATATAGCCTTGCCCTTCCTAGAATTAAATGGTGTTTGAAAACTAGTTAGAAATGTTCAAAACTCATTCAATCTAAAAGAAGATGGGGGATCACATAACCCATCCTTTTTAAAGCCAAAGACACGTTGCATGAAAGTATAAGTAAGTTTATGTTTCTTCCCTTACATGTGAAATTCTTGAATTTATGAGTTTTTAGCATTAACATCCAAAGTAGTGTAAAATTCTATAGGTAATTCCACATTAGTATCTTCAAGCATAGAAACAAACTTGTGAAGGTCACATTGTGTCAATAATTGAGTAAAAGATTCAAGCATACCCACTTCATTTAGAAGAGAGTTAGGGATATACTTACAACTCGTTATTTCCCTAAACTTGATGGTTGTGAACTTGACACTTTCTTCATGGGAAAGGATTGGAAATTTGGCCTTGTATGTTTGTGAAAGGTCTTCTGCTTCCTCTTCTTGTTCCTCCTCAATGTGTGGTCTTTTGGAAAATGAACCTCTTGTCTTACCCATTTCAAAATTCTTACTTGATTAAAGTTAGAAGTGTAGAGATATGGAGAGAGTAAGAGATGAGAATGTAAAATAAGAACAATGAAAATAGGAAGAGAAAAAGGAAGTGATTCGGTTAGGGTTTAGAAGAAAAGGAAGATCCAAAATACAAATGTATAAAGAAGAGAATATAGAGAAGAAAGAAGAAGGAAGAGGATATATATATATATAAACGTACGGGATATTAAATAAGACAAAAGATATGAAATTGTGTAGTCAAAGGGTGTATATATAGGTGTAGTAGGGGTGTAAGAGAGTAAGTGTGTATGGGATAGTGAAAAGGCATGGAGAATTGTGGAAAGGCACATAGGAATGTGAAAGGACATTACTATTCTTGGAAAAGAAACAACTTTGCAATTCCAAAAGTTATAGTTGGTTAGGGAATAAATAGAATTAAACAATTTCAATAATAATGAAAGATGTGTAACAAAGAAAACTAATTAAAATAAGGCTATTAAAAGTGTATATATATGTGTTAAGAAATTAGTAAGGAATGAAAATTAAAGGCATGAGTTGGCATCAAAACATATTATGGTGAGTCATCCATATGTGGCGACTCGCCACTTTACCTTTATGGTAAAGTCATTAACAAGTGATGACTTGGCACTTGACCTTTTTGTTACGAGTCGTCAACATATGATGACTCATCACCTTTTCTTGCTAAAATAATATAAAGAAATGTGATCTAAAAATTAACAAAATGAATGACACAATAAAAGAAATTAATCTAAATTCAAAAGTATTATGATTAATAAAGCTAATAAATGCAAAAATCTAACTAACAAAATGAACTAAAATGAAATAATAAAAGCATATAAAATAAAGACATTTAATTATAATTATGAAAAAAATAAAAATGTGGTAATCTTACCATGCTAAATTGAAAGGTCTATAGCTTGACTGCACCTTGATTCAATTAGGGTGGAGATAGAGAGATCAATCGACTTGGAGAAATTGCGTCACTAATAAAGTAAGGCTTGAGATGATGTCCATTTACCTTAAAGATTTCTCCTTTTTTATTAACAATATCAACCACACCATGAGGATATATTTTAATAACTATAAAAGGACCCGACCATCGTGACTTCAACTTTCTTAGAAATAACTTGAGTCTTGAATTGTATAGGAGATCAAACTTACCCTCGTGGAATTCCTTCTTAGATAAATGCTTGTCATGCCACAACTTAGTATGATCTTTATATAACTTCACATTCTCAAAAGCATTCATCCTTAACTCATCCAATTCATTAAGTTGAAGTAACCTTTTCCTACCGGCCTTCTACAAATCAAAATTCAAAGCCCTTATTGCCCAATAGGTAGATGACATGACTTCTCGTATACTAATTGATATGGAGTAAGGGTAATTGGTGTTTTAAAAGCTTTCCTATATGCCCATAGAGCGTCATCCAACTTTAATATGTAATCCTTCCTTGAAGAAGACATAATTTTTCTAAGAATCCATTTGAGCTCTCTATTGCTCACTTCCACTTGCCTACTTATTCGTGGGTTATATGGAGTAACAAACTTATGTGTCACTCCATATTTCTTCAAAAGAGATTCTATTACATGATTGTAAAAATGTGAACCTCCATCACTTACCAATGCTCTAGGAGTGCCAAATCTTGGGAAAATAATTTTCTTAAGCATCTTATTAACAACCTTAGCATCATTATAAATGGTTGGTATTACTTTAACCCACTTTGAAACATAATCTACCATGACCAAGATGTAGTTGTAGCTTAAAGAACTAGGAAACAGGCACATGAAATCTATGCCCTAAACATTAAAGAGCTTGACTTCAAGGATTCCTTTCAAAGGAATCTCATGTTTCTTAGTAATATTACCCATTTTTTGACATCTATCACATGTAAGAACAAACTCTCTAGCATCTTTAAATAAAGTTGGCCACCAAAAACCAGATTGTAGTACCTTAGATGTTGTTTTTATTGCACCAAAGTGTCCTCTAACATCCAAAGAATGGCAATGTTTCAAAACATCTTGAGCTTCATCTTAAGGAATGCATCTTTAAATTAACCCATCTACACATCTCCTATAAAGCAAAGGTTCCTTCTAATAGTAGAATTTAATATCATGAAAAATTTCTTCCTTTGTTAATAATCTAACTTATAAGGAAGAACACCACTGACAAAATAGTTAGCAATATCTACAAATTATGGAAGTTCCTTTGATGCCACATTTAATAGATGTTCATCATGAAATGTCTTATTAATTGGCACACCATCATCATTCCTCTTTAATCCACCTTGATCAAGCCTTAATAGGTGATCAACAACAAGGTTCTCACTTCCCTTCTTATCTCTCACTTCCCAATCGAACTCTTAAAGCATTAAAATCCACCATAAGAGTCTAGTTTTTTCATCTTTCTTATTTAGAAGATACTTAAAAGCAATATGGTCTGAATAAACAATCACCTTTTGCCCCATAAAATATGCTTTAAACTTGTCAAATGCATAAACAATAGCAAGCAATTCCTTTTCTATAGTGGTGTAGTTGATATGAGCATCATTAAGTAGTTTTCTAGCATAGTAAATCATATAAGGCTTGCCTTCTTTTCTTTGACCTAAAACAACACCCGCCATGAAATTACTTGCATCACACATTATTTTAAATGGCTACTCTCAATTAGGTGGTTGTAAGACATGTGCAGAAACAAGAGCTCCTTTCAAAGTTTTAAATGCATCGAGACACGCATCATCAAACTTAAAAATAGCATCCTTAGCAAGTAACTTACATAATGGCTTTGCTATCTTGGAAAAATCTTTGATAAATCTTCAATAGAAACCTACATGTCCAAGGAAGCTCCTTATGTCCTTAACACACTTCGGAGGTGGAAAATTATCAATTACTTCTATCTTTTCCTTATCAACTTTGATACCTCTTTTTAAAACTGAATGACCAAGAACAATCCCCTCTTCTGCCATGAAACGACATTTTTCCCAATTCAAGACTAATCCTTGCTTAATACACATGTCAAGAACTTTAGAGAGATTTTCTAAACAATTGGAAAAATTAGTACCATATACACTAAAGTCATCCATAAAAACCTCTACACAATTATCAAGTAAATCACTAAATATGGAAAACATACATCTTTAGAAAGTTGCAGGTGCATTACATAAACCAAACGACATATGCCTAAAAGCAAAAATGTTGTATGGACATGTAATGGTGGTTTTAGCTTGATCTTTGAGATGAATAGGAATTTGATAAAATCCACTAAGCCCATCCAAATAATAGAAGTAGGAAAAGTTATCTAGTCTCTCAAGGACTTGATCAATAAAAGCAAATGGGAAATGATATTTCCTAGTTGCTTTATTTAATTTTCTATAGTCAATACACATATGATATCCCATGACAGTGCTAGTAGGTATCATCCCTAACAACAGTTAAGCCTCCTTTCTTTAGAACAACTTGAATGGGGCTCACCCATTTACTATCATTAATGGAATATATGATTTCATTATTAAGCAACTTAGTTATTTCTTTTCTCACCACTTCCTTGAGAATGGGGTTTAGCCGCCTTTGACCTTCAATAAAAGGCTTACCATTATCCTCTAAAAGAATTATATGCATGCACACATTAGGACTAATACCTTTTAAATAATTTATAGAATAACCAATGGCATTTTTATGGTTAAGAAACTCATTATATTAGGCATCAACATTATCACTAGGCAAGGATGAATTCACAATAAAAGGAAATTTAAGGTTAAAGTTAAGAAATGCATATCTTAAATTTTATGGTAAGGGTTTGAGCTCTACCTTGACTTCTTCACTTGATGTAGTAGCTTTTAGTTCATCCTCTCTCCTTAATGGTTCATATTTTAATGTCCTATGAGAAGGTTGATATGGAGTCACCTCCAAGATTTGCTCATTAACTTCTTGCTTCATGTTTGACTCTATAGGGTCTTGCTTTAAACATTCATAAATTACTTCTTCAATGCAATCAAATCAATAGAATCAATTATACTTGCCACTTCTATTGGTGTTTACTTTATAATCTTCAATACATCAAACTTTATATATTCATCATCCACCACTAATGTGATCTTTCCTCTCTTCATATCAATAATTTCTCCTACTATCATAAAAGTGGTCTCCTAAACAAAATTGGGAACTCAAGATCTTCCTCCATCTCCAATACAACAAAGTCAGCTGGTATTATAAACTTCCGCACTTTTGTTGGCACATTTTCTAAAATGCCAAGTGGATATGTGATAGATTTGTCTACCATGGAAAGACACATATTGGTAGGTTTAAGTTCTTCTAAATTAAGCCTTTTGTAAATAAACTAAGGCATAAGGCTAACACTAGCACCAATATCACATAAAGCTTTATCAAAATGTGTGCCTCCAATCACACAAGGAACCATAAAGGAATTGGCATCCTTAAGCTTTGGTGGAGACTTGGAGTATATAGCTTAGATTCCTTAATAAGAGAAACTAAAACATAATCTTCAAGCTTACTCTTAAGGCTAATAATATCCTTTAAAAATTTACCTGAGGCTACCATGTCTCTAATGGCATCCACAAATGGTATGGTGATAGTAATTTCCTTGAGATAGTTAAGGAATTTGCCAAACTACTTGTCTAGGTTATGCCATATGAACCTTTGAGGGAAAGGAAGAGTTTTAACATCTACCTTTGGTTCATCATCCTTGGGTGGTATGGCATCTCCCTTATTACCTTTCTTAGCATAATCATCATCATTTTTACTCCTAACACCCACTTCCTCAATCTCTACCTCATCTTCACCATCAACCACTTTCTTAGTCTTATTGAGATCCTTTTTTTAGCTCCTTACCACTATGCAAAGTAATTGCTTGGCAAGACTCTTTTTGTACATACTCCAGTTGACTAGGAAACTGTCCTAAAGGTTTAGTGTTGGAGGAAGAGGCTTGTTGTGCAATTTGGGTTTCAAGGATGCAGTTATGAGTAACAAGTTATTCAATTTTAGAGTTTAGCTGCTTAAGTTGCTCCTCATTTTGTTTGTTTGTTTATGGACATTTTTTGGTTGATAAATTGCTCCATAAAAGTGTCAAATGTAGGTTTAGGATGGGTAGGATTAAAGGTTTATTGTTTCATGGGAAATCCAAGTGGGTTTTAAGGTTTGTTGTTTGGGTTATATGGAGGTTTTAATTAAGAGGATGGGTTTGACCATTAGAATTCTAGGTGGTTCCTCCATTGGGGGTTATAAGTGTTGGAATTTAGACCCATTCTATGGTTAAAACCTTCTTGCACATAATTCACATCCTCATTTGTACTTTCATTGCATTAAGAGTATGAATGAGCTCCTCCACACGATTCACAAACATCATTAATGCTTTCTAAGGAATTAATTTAAGTTCTATTTACCAAACTAGTGAGAGCATCTACTTTTGCATTCAACATTTTAGTTATGTCAAGCTTAAAAACTCCTTTTGCTTTTTTCATAGTTGTTTCATCACCCATGTACCCTTGAGATGCAAGTACTTCAAGCAAAGTAACGACTTCTCTAGCCATTTTATCCATCCATTTCCACCAAAAGCTGTATTTGCAATATTTATGTTCTCATTTGTCAACCCATTATAGAAGATTTGAGGAATCATCCAATCTAGCAAGCCATGATGTGAGCATTGCCTTTGGAGTTCCTTAAACCTCTCTCAAGCTGAATAGATTGTCTCACTTCCATTTTGCTTGAAAGTAGTGATCTCATTGTGAAACTTAGTTGTCTTATGCGGTGGGAAATATTTGTGCAGAAATGCTTGCTTTAATTAGTTCCAGGTTGCGATTGATTCATTTGTCAAACTAGCAAGCCAAAGTTATGCTTTATCCTTTATCGAGAATGGAAATAGTCTGAGCCTTGTTGCATCATCTGTTACACTATTGATCTTGAAAGTTGCACACACATTGAGGAAAGTTAATATGTGAGCATAAGGATCTTCTCCTTGTAAGCCTCCAAACTGATTATTTTGCACCATTTGAATGATACTTGGCTTGATTTCAAAATTGTTATTAGGAATGATTGGAGCCACAATCCCACTAAAACTACCTGAGATGTTGGGCATTGTAAATTTGCCTAACATTCTTCTTTCTAGTTCAGCCATGTTATTCAAATTCATTTGGTTCACACTTCTTTGCCTTTATTCCCTATGTAAAGTATGTATAGTTAAATCAATCTTAGGATCAAATAATAGATTTTTATCACTAGTACTTCTAGTAAGCATCTTGAAATAAAAAATAACAAATAATAAATAAAAATGTAAAAATAAAATAAAATAAAAATAAAAATAAGGCCTAAAAAAACCTTTATCTACCCTAAGTTAATAAAAGTTATTTAAACAAATTCCTTGGCAATGGTGTCAAAATTTGAAGCAGATCAAATTGTATACCCTAGTCTCTAAGACTTAGCATAGAGCAAGTTGGGTGTCGAACACTCAAGAATTTGAACTTTGTATTAACCAAATAGATACTCAATTGAAAAGGCAAAGTAATATTAGGATTGTAATAGATAATATAATAAATAAAAAGAATTTAACTCATTTTCTAATTACTAGAAATTCTTATAAGAAAATTATAACACAATATATGCATGAGAGAATTTACAATTCAGAATTAATAAGAACTTTGAATTATTAACATATTGAATAATTATGTTCAAAGTTCTTATTAATTTTGAATTGTAAATTCTCTCATGCATATATTGTGTTATAATTTTCTTATAAGAATTTCTAGTAATTAGAAAATGAGTTAAATTCTTTTTATTTATTATATTATCTATTACAATCCTAATATTACTTTGCCTTTTCAATTGAGTATCTATTTGGTTAATACAAAGTTCAAATTCTTGAGTGTTCGACACCCAACTTGCTCTATGCTAAGTCTTAGAGACTTGGGTATACAATTTGATCTGCTTCAAATTTTGACACTGTTGCCGAGGAATTTGTTTAAATAACTTTTATTAACTTAGGGTAGATAAAGGTTTTTTTATAGTCTTCAAAATCAATTCTCATTATCAAATTAAAGGTATTTCCTATTAGTATCCATATTCATTCTCATGGAAATGCAAAAGTAAAAGAAAATCGATAAATATATTATACTAATTTTTATTCCCTTAAGATGAATTCCTTATCTCCAGGTGATATTCAGTTCTCAAGTAATTTCAATTATTTATCCACCAAATTACTCCAATTCTCATTGTAAATGGTTTGATTAACAAGTTACATTTGATGATCAAGAAAACATAACATATTTTGAAATTAAATCATAAATGACAAAGGATAGAAATATAGTTCACATTTAATTCTTCATTATAAGTCTCATACAAAGACTTAACCAAAATACATGATAAAGAAATAACAAGAGAAAATTAAACACAATATAGAAAGATATTAAATGAATAAAACCCTTTACTATGTCTTCTACAATTGCTTGATGTGGAATGATCTTCTTTTACTTCTTGACCTTATCTTCTTCAAATTAGTCTTTTAAAACTAGAACTTCTTTTTCAATGATTTCTTAACTAAAACTTAGTAATATTAACTTTTCATCCCCTAAAATCAAAGCCAAACACACATATTTATATGTTTCTAAGGGCTACAATTCTTGTCTCTTTGAAAGGATGTAAGGATGAAGGGGTATGTTGAAAGGGTGTATTAGTGCCAACTTATCCCTATGTGATAACTCATCACCAATACTCTCTATCACGACTCAGCACCAAGTGACGAGTTGACAATCTTTAAGGCTCAACATATCAAGATTTTGTGATGAGTTAGCACCAAATGACAACTCGTCACTAATAGTCTCTATCACAACTCATTCTATAGTGACAACTTGACACTCGTTACTAAATGTCCAACTTGACTTCACAAGCTTCATACTGCATTATAAATAATCCCAAGTCATTTCCATACATAATTTAAGCCTAAAAACATGTATAAAACACACAATTAACCATTTGAACAAAAGAAATAAATATAACACTTGCATAACTAAATAAAAACACAAATATAGCAAAAAATCTAATGAAATTAAATCTAAAATACCCTAAAAAGCTATGCATATTTGCATTATATCAGACATTAGCTGTCAGTAGAAGTAGTTATTCCAGCTATAGACTAGGCAACTTTTATAGCTCGTATAGTAGGAATTTAACAAAGACTAGAAGCATTTAATCAAGCCATGCCCATAGTTTAGCAGATGCCATAATGGAGAAATTTTGGGGATGTCTGATGCAGATGTTGTCTTACTATATTCCAAGATTAGGAGAGTCTCATTTGATGGTACTAAAAATGCTTTGAACTTTATAAATACGATTGAGTCACAAATAAGAATAGGGTGTACTGATTATCAAAGGACTTTGGTGGTTGAGTTGTCAGTTCAAACGGTCGTACAAGATTGAATATGTTGTTTATTAAGCTTTACATGAATAATATATCCTAACTTTAATTTAGGAGTGATTCTTAAGATACTTTTGTCCATCTACAATAATAAATGATTACAGAGGACAACTGATACATATAGCTAAAGGATAGCGATCAATATAGGAGTATACTCATAAACTCTTCAGGCCATTATGGTATGCTACAAACATGATGCAAGATGAGGGAAAAGTGGTAGAATTGTATGTTACAAGATTAAGTCTAGTATATATCGGTATCTAAGCTGAGGATTAAAGTTAGGAGAATTATTTATAAATTTAAATCCTATTATATGTAATGATTTGAAGTGATTTTGGAAGTAAATTGGTTAGCCTAATGTTATACTACTTTGGATTGCTAGGAGGAAGAAATGATTGATAGAATTTTGAATGATATGGAATTTCAATTCATAAGCAACAATAGTTGAATGCCTCAAAATCTTATTTCTGTAAGCTCAGTCAGAAAAATGCTTAGAAGAGATTGTCAAGGCTACTTGGTTGTAGTTAGAGATATAAAGGTAAAGAAGGGACAGTTAAGAATATGCCAATTGTGTATGGTTTTCCTAATATCTTGTTAGAAGAATTACCATGTTTGCCACTGGATAGAGGGATAGAATTCTATATTGACGTTGTACTCGGTAAAAATCCTATCTTTATGCCACCTTATAGGATGGCACTTATAGAGTTAAAGGAGCTTAATGAGCAGTTGTAAAAATTGCTCGATAAGGGTTACATCAGACCTAACACATCTCCTTGGGGTGCTCTAGTGTTGACCTTGCCTTCAGGGAATGAAGGGTATACAGTGTTTTACGATACATCTCGTGTAGGATTAGGTTATATATTGATGCAAAGTAGGAGAGTAGTTGTTTATGCTTCACGTCAATTAAAGAAGCATGAGCAAAACTATCTTACTTATGATTTGGAAATGGCGGCAATGGTGTTTGCATTGAAGATTTGGAGGCATTACTAGTATGGTGCAACTTGTGAAATATACACTAATCATATGCTTAAAGTATATCTTCTAGCAAAGAGACCTAAAATTGAGACAGATAAGGTGGATGGAACTTTTGAAAGATTATGATTTCTCTATTATTTACAATCCATGTAAAGCTAATGTGGTGGCTGATGCTTTGAGTAGAAAGTCAATAGGAAGCCTTGCTCACATTAGCTCAAAAAGGAGGCCAATCATTAAAGAATTACTTGAGTTGATTGATCAAGGGTTATAATGGAAGGTAACCAATAAATTTCTTGTAGCTCAATTCAAAGTATGATCAATGTACTTGGATAGAGTGAAAGTAGCTCAGAGAAAGGACTCATAGTTACAAAGAATAATATCAGAGGTGCAGTAGGGTAAATTTAGAGACTTTGTAATTGACATTAAGGGTGTGCTACATTTGGGCATTAGGTTGTTTGTAACATATGTGGATGACTTGAGGAAAGAAATTATGGAAGAAGCTCACTTTTCTGCTTATAGAGATCATCATGGTTGTACCAAGATATATCATGATTTAAAAGATGCATATTGATGGAATGAGATGAAAGAGACATTACAAAATTTATATCCAAGTGCTTGACATGTCAATAGGTGAAATTGCAACATTAAAGACCCTCGGAATTACTACAACATCTACCCATTCCATAATAGAAGTGGGATATGATTGCTATGGATTTCGTGATGGGATTACCTCATACAACTGAAGGTTATGATGCCATATGGGTGATAGTTGACAGATTGACCAAGCCAACTCACTTCTTGCCAGTTAAGAAGACATTCTATTGACAGGTTAGCAACATTGTATGTCAAATGAATTATTTACTACATGGAGTGCCATAAAGTATAGTGTAATCTGAGAGGACCATTCAGACTTTAAAAGATATGTCAAGAATGTATGTGATAGACTTTAATGGTCAATGGGATTTGCACTTGCCATTGATTGAATTTGCATATAACAATAGTTATTATGCAAGTATTAAATGTCTTTATATAAATCATTGCATAAAAGATAGTGTAGATCATCCCTGTGTTGGGAAGTTAGTGAGAGACACTTGACAGGCCCAAAATTGGTGCAAGTGACTTCAAAAAAGATCTCTATTATCCAACAGAGATTGAGTACAACTTTTAGCCAATAGAAGAGCAAGGATATGACAACTTCATATGCTAATCCTAAAAGGAAGGATGTGTCATTTTCTATTGGAGACATAGTATTTCTTAAGGTGTCTTTAATGAAAAGGGTTATGAGATTTAGTAAGAAATGCAAGCTAGATCTAAGATACATCAGACCTTTGAAATTCGATTAAGAGTAGGCGATGTGGCTTATAGACTAGTGTTGCCACCAGAGTTATCACGTATTGATCCTGTATTCCATGTCTCAATGTTGAGACAGTACGTCTCTGATCATTCACATGTTCTTCAACCGCAGATAGTGGAGCTCAATGAAGACTTAACATATGAAGAGTACCTAATAGCGATTGTGGATTGACAAGTCCATTAGCTTCGAACTAAAAAGATTGATACGGTGAAAGTGCTATGGAACAATCATGTAGTAGAAGATTTACACTTAGGAGACGGAGATCGATATATGGAACTGATACCCCTACTTATTTCAATATTATGAAAATTTGAGGATGAATTTTTTTAAGGGGGGAAGAATGTCATAACCTGAAATTTTTTATTATTAATATTAATATTATTTTTATTATTACTATTATTGATGTTTATTATTATTATTATTATTATTATTATTATTATTATTATTATTATTATTATTATTATTATTATTATTATTATTATTATTATTATTGTTGTTGTTGTTGTTGTTGTTGTTGTTGTTGTTGTTGTTGTTATTGTTGTTGTTGATATTATTATTATTTCATGTTATTATCATTATCCTCATTATTATTGGTATTATTATCATTATTTTGAGACCCTTGATGTTAATATTATTATTGTCATCACTATTAGTATTATTATAACTATTGTTATTATTTTTATTGTTATTGATATTGTTAATGTATCTTTTGGGTGTTATTATTGTTGTTGTTGTTATTGTTGTTGTTGTGAAGGACACGTAGGAGAGAGTCACCTACCTGCAGAAAAGAAGAAAAAAATCGAGGGAGAGGCTTATTTGGTGGAAATTTTCATTTTAATACCAATTCTTTTCTTTTTCTTTTTTTTCTTTTTTGTTTAATACCCAAACGAACTTCAATTAATCTCAAATTTGAATGGTAGTTTCGTCTCATCCTCGTCTCTCTTCCTATAATTTTTATTTTGTAAGAAACTATCTAGAAATTACCTAGAAATTGGTTGAACAATCAGCATTCCTCTGATGTTTTGGCAGTATTCCAATGGGCTTTAGGTAATGAGGTTGGCTCCATTACATTCCTCTCACTGTCAGGAATTTATAGGTACTAACCTTGTAGTTGATTTACGTAGGTAGAATATTTTATGAATTTTTTAAAATTTCCTTTACACTTTTTTATTTGTAAATCCTATGTTTTTTTTGTGCATTTGAGGCTATTATTGTGTTCTACTAATTATTAGAAATATTTTTGTATAATTTGTTCATCCGAATGTTGTATTTTCGATGAGGATCCGATGGGTCCCACACGAACATCGGTAAAGGAATAGTGTCAACTCCGAGATAAATGCATGAAACTATTTTTTAAATAGTATAAATTGTAGTGATCAATTTTTGTAGAAAAAGTTTAGTCAAATTCTTTAAGGATTTTGAAAAATAAATTTGGGAAGGGTTGCGGTGAAATTAGTTAATTTCCATTTAAATTAGTTTAATCATCGGAGATAATTCCTTTAGCTTAAAAAAATCACATTTAGGATATTTATAAGTCCATTTCTTGAATTTTAATAATTTTCTGAAATTTTTGGATTTTGGGTTACTATTCCGAGGTTTGGTTACTGTTCACAGTATTGTTCCAGACTTGGAATGTGAACATATTTTTATTAAATTCTATATATTATGTGGAGTAATCTTTGTGAAGGAAGTTTTGTGAGATTTATTTTAGAATTTAAGATATGAATTTTTAAAGTTTATGTATAAATATCTATTTTTAGAAAAATTGTTAGAAATTAGTAATTATTTAAGTTTAATTAAACTTATTAGTCTTTATTCTGTTTTAGACAGATTTTTGAATAATAAAAGTATAAAAATAATTTTTATAATTACATTCTAAATTATAGTTAATTAATAATAATTTTTAGAAAATAAGCAAATAATAAATTTATTTATTATTTTTAAGCTTAAAATGAGTTATTTATGATTTTTGTGATATATTTTGATTATTTAAATAGTTTGTGCAATTAATGGTGATTTTATTAAAAGAGGTTTAAAGGGGGGATTTATGAGATTAACTATTTTTATTATTTATTTGGGAATAAATTTCCCTTATATTTTCATTATATATAAATAAATTAATTTGAATTAGTTAACTATATTTTTATGAATTATGAATGATTTTAGTTAACTTATATTATTTATATATATATATATATATATATATATATATATATATATATATATATATATATATATATATATATATATATTGTGTATTGTAGATCTCGGTTGGCCGTAAAGTGCAGTGTCGGGGCCAACTTGAATTGTTGAGTTATGAGACTGTTAGAAGTGTTGTTTTCATGCAGGAATGGCTCTACTTTGGTAGAGACATATTTGTTTTACAAAGGAGACTCTATCGAATTTTTGATAGATTTCTCGTAAACCGTGACATTGGTATATATTAAATTCTGAGTATGTATAGCATTTTGTCTTAAATCGAGCCAATCTCATCCTTCCATCTTTTTAATAAATTTTGAGAATTTTTACAGGTTTATTTATTTTATCAAATAAGGATATTTTGAATAAATATTATTTATTTTAGAGGACTTCAGACCATAGCTATAACATTTGTGCAGCAAAGGACGTGTCGCCCTGCGCACTCGACCTGTAAGTTTATTTTATAGAATGTTTGTTGTGGAATTTTAAAATTATAGTTTTGTATGATTAAAAGGATCATGAATTGATTATAAGAATTTATTATGAATTCATTTATATTGCCACATGCTTGAATTGAATTCTCATTTGCATGATTACTCTATTTATAATTATGATTTGTATTCAAGAGCATGTTTTATGGAATTTATTTTATCTCAATTTAATTAATTAATTATTTTATTTATTTAATTATAATTCAAATGATTTGAAGAAAATGGTAGAACATGCTACCTAATGGATATCACTAGGACTATGTGCACACGGGTATAATCATGTGTTGTGTATGTGAATAAGCTTGGTAAAGACTTGTGCTCTCAAGCAATGTTGTGATTGAGCTCGATGGATACTTGTGCTCTCAGGTCGGAAATAGGATGTAACTCGGTTGAGCTTACTCTCGGGATGATAGTCATTTAGACTAAGTGAGCCGAAAGGCTATTAGAATTTGATGGTTTATATGTTTTACTAGATTTTCCATCTAAACTAATATTTATTTGATTTCGTGTTAAACTTTTATAATAAAGTGAAATGTGATCTTGAAAGGTATTTTATATCTTAAGAATATTTGAGAAAAGTAAAGGATTTTAATATTTATATTTACATTTATATTGATTTTATTTTATTTTATTTCATCCTTAAAAAGGAATTTCATAAATATTTTCAAACTAGCATGCATTTCATAAAATTGATTCACTCAATGAGGTATTATTCCCCTCAACTTATATTTTTTAGAACCTCACAATCAGTCTGCCAGTAGTCATCGCCTGTGTCGGGTGTCTTCTTCACTGACTACTTTATGTATGTTTAATTGATTTTTGTATTGTATAATCATACTCTAGATACCGCATAGTTGAGTATGAACTTGTATCATCTGTATTGTGGATTGTTTTAAAAGTGTGATACTAATGTATTTGGAATATTGCCTTCTGCATTTGATATTGATGAATTTATTTTGATATTATTGTTTTGTTAATTGTTTTAAATTTGTGAAAATTTTTTTAAGGCTTACTACGGATTTCGGATGCATTTTTGCATTTCCCATTCCCTAATGCCAGTCATGTATCCTCTAGTTCAGGTCGTGACAACAATTTGTTTTCAAAATTTCGTGAACGTCAATTTTTTTTTAAAAAAAATTATATATAAATAAATAATACAAAATGGTTAAATTGACCCTAATAACATTTATGTTTTTAGGATGATATGGTAATTTTAAGATATATTTTTTTCTATAAGTACCTTCCCCCCCTCTAACAATTTTTTTTTCACAATTATTCATATACATATCCATTCATTTTCTCTCAATTTTCATTCTCAGTCTTCTCTTATAATCTTCTTCTTCTTATTATTACTCTCTAATTATTATTATTATTATTATTATTATTATTATTATTATTATTATTATTATTATTATTATTATTATTATTACTACTACTACTACTACTTCTACTATTGGTACTACTACTACTCTCTAATAATAATAATAATAATTAGAGAGTAATAATAATAATAATAATTATTATTATTATTATTATTATTATTATTATTATTATTATTATTATTATTATTATTATTATTATTATTATTACTACTTCTACTATTGCTACTACTACTACTCTCTAATAATAATAATAATAATAATAATAATTATTATTATTATTATTATTATTATTATTATTATTATTATTATTATTATTATTGTTGTTGTTGTTGTTGTTGTTGTTGTTGTTATTATTATTATTATTATTAGGCAATCACCATTGATTATTTCACTATGCTAGCAACCTCCCCCTATTTCTTGGATAAAGGCCAATACTGGCAGCTCAACTTTAGGTAGTCCAGAGGAGGCGGGAGCTGGAGGCATTTTCCATACTTCGAGTGGCTTTGCAAAAGGTGCATTTGCATTTCACATTGGCTGCTCCTTTGCTTATATGGCAGAACTTCAAGTAGCTATTTATGCTATTAAGATGGTGTGGGATCGTGGTTGGCATCAGTTATGGCTAGAGTGTGACTCCTCCTATGTTGTTTAGCTTTTCCAGTAAAAAATTAATCAGGTTCCTTTGATAATTAAGCTTGTGTGGCTGCATTATTTACATCTTGTTTCGCAAATGCAATTTAGGGTGTCTCATATCTTCTAGGAGGGCAATGGGGCAGTTGATCTTCTCGCAAAGCATGGAGTTTCTACTTAGAGCTTTGGTGGGACACGACTCCTGATTTTTTTTTAAATGCTATTTATAGTGATCTTAGTGGAAGGTATAATTACATATTTAATTTGTCCTCTTATTTGTTCTTTCCCTTTTGGCTTGTATCAACTCTTTTTAATTTAATTTAATTTAAGACTTTGAAAGTGTGATGTGAATGTTAAGAGGGTGTCAACCTAGTTAACATTCTTAGGTGTGTTCTCTAATTTCCAAATTTTAATCTTTTATGGAAAAAATTATTATTATTATTATTATTATTATTATTATTATTATTATTATTATTATTATTATTATTATTTCTTTAATTTTTTTTCTCCATAAATAAAATGGCAAGTTCAAGTAGAAGAAGAAGAAGTGAAATTGAGAATCAACCATCGATTGTTGATTTAGCCAATACGATGGATCAATTAGAACAAGAATTTGTGGACGCCAAAGAAAATTTGCTGGAAGAATTCGCCACCAATATTAATTCATAAGAACAAGTGCAACCCTCACAAATTAGAGGTGGAGGTCGAGGATGAGGAGGATCTAATATTTTTCAAGTGCATTTCAGGAAACCTCAACAACCAAATGCAAATGGCTTGTATGATGTAACTTGTAACTATTTTCCAAAAAAATATACAATCAAAGTTGGAGGTGGGTGCGAAATGCTTTGACAACATTTAACTACCGAGCATCCAAACCAAATTAGAGTGGAAAAACAACAAATGCAAATTTTTGGGTACATAGGTTCTCCTTCTACTTCATCTCAATTATTTAAATATTCGGATAAAACTAATAAAGTTGAATTAGCTAAAATGATTTATATGGAACATTTATTCTTTAATTTTGGTGAGAATGTATGATTTGTTAATTATTGTCAAAATGCATTAAATCCATGTGCAAAAAGTATGCCTATAAATACTTTAAAACAACTATTTATCAATTATATTCAAAAGAAAAAAAGAATTGCATAAATTATTTTTAAATTTGGATGGACTTGTATCAATTTGTTCTGGTATATGGAGTGATCATCGGAAAAAGCATTCATATATGGGAATAACTTGCCATTGAATTGATAATGAATGGTAGATACAAAAAATAATTATTGCATTTCGAGTTTTTGATGATTGGCATACCACCAAAAATATGTTTAGAATTATTCAAAATATTTTACAAGAATATACTTTGGTGAAAAATTTTTTGTAGTTAAGCTCAAAAGTATTTGTCAATCAAATATTAGAGGAAAATTTTTTCATGTTAGATGTATTTGCCATGTTTTAAATTTATATGTACAAGATAGTTTTAGGTCATTGGATGTAAGTTTACAACCAATAAAAAAACAATTGCATTTTTGTGGACACATCCACAACTAATGAAAATGGGCAAAATTTTGTAGAGAAAATGAAAAAAACTAAAAAGATTTCCAAAAGATGTTTAGACTCGTTGGAATTCAATATATGAATTATTAAATGAATCTTTTTCATATAAAGAATTATTGTGTATGTTTATCAATAATAATGTTCCACAAGTTAATTTATTCCCACAAAATTGGGAAGTTTGTCAAAAAAATTTAGATCTTTTAAAAATATTTAATGATGCAACATACACATTAAGTGGAGTTTATTACCCAACATCTCATTTATTATTAATTGAATGTATTAATATTGTTGGTGCCATGCAAGAGAATGGGACTGACTTAGTTTTAAGAGAATTAATATTATTAATGAAAAAAAGTGGTTAAATTATTTTAAAATGATTCCACTAATTAATCTTGTTGCACGTGTTTTTCATCCAAGAATTAAAATAGATGGTTTAGTCGATTATTTAAGTATGTAATATGGATGTTTAAATATTGATCAATTTGAAATTGTTATTGATAATATTATTAATGATGTTAGAAGAGTTTTAGGAGAATTATTTAATGACTATAAAATGCAATATGGTGATGTTTCATCTTCTTCTCAACCTACATGTCAAGTTCAAAGTGTTAAAGCCGGTAAACTTAGTATGAGGGATCCTATATTACTTGAATGACAGAGAAAACCGCTAGGATCAACTGGAGCACCTGAACTTAACATTTATATAATGACTTCTTTTGAGTTTGGTGACAGCAAAATAGGTAAAGAATTTTTAGTTCTTGAATGGTGGAGCCAACATCAAAATACATACCCAATATTCGCCAAAATTGCTAAAAAATTTTAGCAAGTCCTATCTCAACAATTGTTGTTGAGCAAGCTTTTAGTGCATGAGGGATTATTTTTGATGAAACGCAGTTAAACATGACTCCCAAATCATTTGAAGTTCAAACATGCATTAATGATAGGACAAGAGTAGCTATATTGGATCAAGAAATTAAAAGGGGTGATAATGACAAAAAATTCATAGAGATGACAACAACTAGAACTAAGGGAAACTTTAACTTCTAGTATTGGTTGCGACTAAATTAATAAGGTAAAGGGGTCATAGACGGTGGGGTTTAGCGAGCGACCAAGATTTTAGTAACCGCGACACTGTTTGAGCTCAGGGCTCTAAAGAACAAACTAACCATTGTCACAAAGCTCAGGGCTCTGGAAATGAAATACTAACTTTTTTCAGTCTTGTGTTCATTTATAAGTACTTTATAAATTACTATCTTATTCTCTAATTACATGCAATTTTATTTAAACCTTACCTAATTCTACATTTTTTATTTACAAGTGAAATGGACTAAATGTGGTCCTACATTTTAATTGAATTAATGAGCCTAAATCTAATTGTTTTAATTAGCTAAGTGGGCTTATTAAGTTTAAGAAAAATAGAAACAAATTAGTGGGCTTATTAAGTTTAAGAAAAATAGAAACAAATTAGTGGGCTTAGTTCTACTTAATTTTAAATTAGGTGATATGATCCTAAATCTATTTATTTTAAAAAGAAAATACTTTAGTGGACTGAGTTAAGTCTAAATTAATTTTAATTAAACTAAAAATGGGCCTAAGTCTAAATTAATCTATTTAGGCCTAAATCAATTTTAAAATTAATTAAACCTAAAAATCCAATTAAAAAACTATTTATTAAATGGGTCGAAACCTAATATGGGCCTAGGGTCCAAAGAGAATAAAAAAATGCAAACAACCCCAAACAACAAATTAAAGCAAATAATGAATCAAAAACATATATTCAGTGATTTCTAACCTAAGTTTAATTACATGCAACCTAAATTAATCTAAAGCCACCATTGATTTTATTAGGGTTTTATCAAATGAACCTAATTTACTAATTAATGTTAGTAGTGAAAAAAACTAAAATGTTTCACTATTTCCAGTATTAGGGCTATTACAAAATCTACCCAAAAATAACAAAAAATTAAAATTAAAATTACAACCCTCAAGAAAATAAATTAAACAAATCCGACACTAAAAAAATAAATTAAATAGAACGAAATAAAAAATGCATAAGAATTAAATAAGGATCCTGATTCTTGGTTTTCATTTATGGATTCTCCATTGGTTTTCCTTAGTTCAATCATATGTTCAACATCATAGAAACATGAAACACAAAGAATAAAAAAGATTAGAATAAGTGAATAAAGAAAACAAAATAATGAAAATTAAACCAAAAATGCAGAAAAATAAAAAAAATAAAATGATATAAAAAATTAATAATAAAAAAGAAAAGAGTAGAAGAAATATGTTATGCAGATGTTGTTTGAATGCCTCTCAGAATGGGTTTCACCGTCTTGAGAAAATTGACTCTGTGTTTTTATTGATTTTTGGACCTTAAAAAAAATGTATTTTTTTGAAAAGGTTTTTTTTTACTTTCTTTTTTTTCTCTCTCTATTTTTTCAATTAACTATTTTTTCAGTAGCTACTAGGGTTTTCTCCCTTTTCTCTCATTATGTCATCCCCTTCTTTTTTCCTTTTGAAACTTTCCTTTTTATATCTCGTTCTAACCCCACCTAACCACTTACATGATCATTGGAGAGGTAACTATGATCCTCCCTCTCAAAATAAATAGGATAAGAATTTTAATTTCAAAAAATTATATGTGTAAGAGATGCGTACTAGATAGATAAATATCAAAATTAATTAATTTATTAAAAATAAATTAAATTTGAACCAATCATAATTTCAAAAATTGAGAAAGATAATTTTTTACTAAAATTTTAGTGCCTCAGCATTGCAAAATGTCAACCGACATTGTGTAATGCCAATTGGAATTATTAGCATTACATAATGCTGATCAGCATTAAGACATTATGTAATGTCGATCAATATTATGTAATGTTGATTGGCATTATGCACATTTTCAAATATGCCCATTCAAAATTTAATTTTTTGCAATTAAACCCAAAAATGTTGCAATTTAGTCCTTGAAATCATAAAACTTAGCACTATAGGTCAATTTTTAACTAAATTTTCATTATAAAGGCTTTCATCACATTCATGCATAAATGCATCCTGAAATTGGGCGCTTACAGTTGCCCCGCTTTATTGCTATTTGCTTGACAAATTGCGATAAAGTAATAGAAGCACACAATTTCAAAGGAAAGAATTAGGATACTTAACTGTATCCTAATTGATGGATTGATGCTTAAATTGCTGTGTAATTTTTAAGCAAGATGTTATGTTTATCATGCTTCACTATATTTCCTATGGAATGTCTAGTGAGATATATGCAAATGAGTTTTGCTATATTCCCTGTGGGAAATTTAGTGTTTTATGATTTGATAACATGTTATAGCTCATGTGGAGCGTCTAGCAATAATACCATAATGAATATATAGTGTCTAGTGAATTTAACTATATTCCCTTTAGGACGTCTAGTGAGATATATGTAAATGAGTTTTGATATATTCCCTGTGGGACATTTAGCATTTCATGATTTGAGAACATGCTATAGCTCCTATGGAGCATCTAGTAATAACACCATAACTACTGTGTAGTGTTTGGTGAACTGCACTATATTCCCTTTGGGATGTCTAGTGATAATGGATTTCATTATATTCCCTATGAGATATTTAATGAAATATATATAATTATTCTCACTATGTTCCTTGTGGGATGTTTAGCGATTCATGATTTGAGAGCATGCTATATCTTATGTGGATCGTATAGCAATAATACCATAACTATTGTGTAGTGTCTGGTGAACTGCACTATATTCCCTTTGGGACATCTAATGATAATGGATTTTGGTATATTCCCTATGAGACGTTTAACAAAATATATATATAATGATTCTCGCTATATTCCTTGTGGGACATTTAACAATTCATGATTTGAGAACATGTTATAGCTCCTGTGGAGTGTATAGCAATAATACCATAACTATTTATAATGTCTGGTGAACTGCATTGTATTCCCTTAAGGATGTTTGGTGACAATGGATTTCGTTATATTCCTTGTGAGATGTTTAATGAAATATATGTAATGATTCTCACTATATTCCCTATAGGACATTTAGCGATTCGTGATTTGAAAAATGTGTTATAGTTCTTAAGGAACATCTAGCAATGATACCATAACTACTATGTAGTGTCTGGTAGATCAAATGATTTGAAAATTCATGTTATAACTGCTTTGTAGCATATAACACATTGAATTTGAAATTCATATTATGACTACTAGGCAGTGCATAACAAAATAATCTAAAATTTCTATTACAATTGCTATGTAGCATATAACAAAACTGATTTAAAATTCTTGACAAAAGTGATTATGCATGTAAAATGCAAAAAATCAAATTATGTAATAATGTCCTGTACTCTGTACTTGACAAAGGATTCAGAATTTTAATACATACTAACTATGTAATTAATAATTTGGTGAATTATTAATTAATGATATGAATTTCATGAGTTAATTATGAATTCACCAAATCATAAGGAAGAAATTTGGACTTGAATGCAAATAAAGTTAAAGGAGTAAAGTGGACGTTTGCCACTTTAATATAAACTTTGTATTTTGCCGATTCATTCTTCATTTCCCTTATCCCTTTCATTAATTATCGATTATGTTGTAATCCATAATTGCTCACAATTAGCTGCAACCGTTTCATTTATCACTAACAATGATTGCTTGCCTTTAATGCTACAGTCCATAACTGCTCGCGAATTAACTGTAATCCTTTCATTGCTTGCTTTTATAATGCTATAGTCCAAAACTTCTCGCTGATGATGCTACAACCTATAATTGCTTGCAAATTGACTGCAATCCTTTCATTGCTCACTTTTATAATGCTACAGTCCATAACTGCTCACGAATTGATTGCAATCCCTTCATTGCTTGCCCTTACTACTACAGTCCATAACTGCTCTTAATTTTTATCTTTGTTTGTTTGAGTCGAATGCTTTGAATTCTTTGTACTGACTAATTAGCATTTTTGTTGATTGACTTTGAATTTTAATGTGTTGACTTATTAGAATTTCTCTACTAACTAATTTTAATTTTGATGTGTTAACCATCTCTATAAGTTGGGTGCACTTCCTTCTAGATTTACAATTCCTACAGACTTGTTAAAGTTAGTTTCAATAATGATGAATGTACAAAAGTACATTATAATGTTTAAAATTTATGAGAAAATTCATCACTTTTTCACGAGATAGTGTGCACTCGATGAATCTCACTATTTTTTATTTTCATGAGTATCATTTATTTACCATTTGCATATGTCAAAGGCATTGTTAACCATCTTATGCTGAGAGCATCTCTTTTACCAAGTGAAGAGTTTGCTTCCATACCTAATTGTAGGGAGAATTTGCTAAACAAAACTTATGAAAATTGAGCATAAAAAGATTGAATTCTGAGTATCAAAACAATCTTTGAGTTATTTTTGTGCTTTCTTTCCTTATTCAAGTATTCCCCTGCCTTTCTCATATTAATCAACGTGGATACCATTGGAAAGGTCCTTTGGATACTCATATTGGTATGGAGCTTTGGAGTAAATAAAGCAATTTTTGGCATGGTCCTCTGCCTTTCTTATATTACTTAGTGTGGATACCGCTAAAGGTTCATGTTAACATTCTTACTCATTTCTAAGCATTGGAGTAAATTGTGCTTGCTTTTATTTTGATTCTCCTCTTAGTATTCCCCGCCCTTCATGTATTACTCAGTGTGGATACCGTTAAGGGATTTTGTACTCATACTCATTTTTTAGTATTGGAGTAGATTATATACACATTTATTATTCAAAAGACTAAAAAGATACTCTATAACTCAAGCAATTCATACAACAAGTCCTTAGATTTTGTTTTTGGCATTTTCTTCCCCTTGTTTGGGTACAAAGTAAGCATTATATTGATTAAAGTTTATAAAATCTTAATATAAATATGTTAACTAAACATCTAAATTCTGCAAAAAAGAGCCATTGTGATCAAAGCTCATGAGACAGGATTTTCAAAAACGATCTCGTGAAGTGGATAAATTTACTTTCAATTTGTGGATTTTATTATTAAGATTATAGAATCTAAGGAAATAGAGTTCTACTACTTCCCTTTATTATCTTAATGAGTGTTTGGTATTTGTTATCTAGCCCATTCTTATTGATTTATCATTTCCTTTCCCCTTCTTCATTCTCTTTTTTTCCTTGCACAAAATACCATAAGTTAGTATGGTCTATTCACAAGTGAATAAATTTTATCAAAATATAGTGTTATTCCTTTTTTTTTTTTTGCATTCTTCCCTTTTAATTATGGTGATGATGTCTCTGATTATAAAGGTCATGATACTCCACCATTGAAGTTGTGGCTTTAAGCTGCATTTGTATTTTTTCCATTCCATTAATGCTATGGTAGAGGGCTTCATTTCTCTTCTTGATATCTCTTGTAAAAAAGGTTCATGAGTTAAAGGTCTTATTCAATATCAAATAATTTTTTCAAAGTCCATTCATTTTAAGTTCTGAGTGCATTGTTCCCTTTTATAGGGCCAATGAATGTATTATTGACATGTTAGACCTTCTTATCACCATATTCCATTCCCTACACTTGTCTAACTGTTATTGAGAGATATTCCAAATGATGCTTTATATGAGACTATGGTGATGGATGTTTAATCTGAGGAGCTTGAACATCCTTTCCAGTCTCTTAAGGTCATCAGAATGATGCTTTTGCAAGTATCACTATCAGTGATATTCCTTTACTGGATAGGCCTATTAGGCTCTTGAGGATTAAAGTCCCGTTGAGTATCAAGTTCACCTTGTTAGTGCTACCCTTCTCCTTTCAGATGCTTCACATGTGCACATTCTGATTACCTTTTTGCATTCTTACAACACTGATTTTAAATATTAGTAGCAGAGTATTTACACAATCTTGCCTAGGCTTAAAGACTTTATTATACAAAGCAAGTATTTCACAACATATGTATGCAAGTGTATGCATGTTATATATGCCATGCATGATCCTAATAAGCCTTCTGTTTGGAACAGAGCTATGTTTGTAGCTTAGAGTTTGAGAACAAGGTGCCTCATCATCAGCTTATAGGTTTGAGCATTGAATGCTTTGCTATTAGTACTTATGATGTCAGAGCTTCTAATATAGTTCATTGGACTGATCACCAGGCTAGGAAGTGGGGTCCATGGCTTTACACTAGAGCTTGTAATTAATAATGCACTATTGAACTTTTCTTTTTGTTACTACTTTTACTGTATGATAACTGATGTATTAGCTCTTATACTTCAACATCCATCTTCACTCTTTGAATGTGGACTTACTATTGTTCAATTTTCCCTCAGAACTACGTTTTGCCCCCAACTTCATTCTGGATTCATTCATGCTTTTCTAGTAGTCTTTTTTCATTTTCATGTGAAAGAGACCCAATTCATTCACTACTATTGTTGATCCTTTAACTTACTAATCCTATTAGTTGTAATCTCATTTATTAAAGATGCAAAGGAGTGGGCAAACTAATTGAAGCGAGTTCTTAATGATGAAATCAACTAGACTTGCACTTCGAAGAATTCTTGAGCAAATTATGAGGCTTGATGCTGATGCAATAATTAATGATAGTTATAAGGTATGGGTTGCAACATAAGTTATTGAGCCATCTGAATTCCCAAGGTGCAAAGGGATGCTAGGCTTATAAAGAAAATCACAAAGGGGTGATAAAAAGAGGAAATATAACTAAAATAGTGATCTCATAGCTCTGATTTAGCTTTCATTATGTTTTATCTTTCCATTCAAATACTTATATAGTATGATAAAGACGAATATGCAATATTTGAACAAAAATTTCAAATTCAATTTTACTTATTCATTAGGGCTAAAATGAGAACATTCATTACATCACATGATACAACTCCTATTACCAATTAGTCCTTTTAGATTTTCTAACGTAATATTTTTCTCTCATTTTTACCTCATTGTCCCTTTTTCTTTTTTTTTTCTTTTTTTCTTTTTGTTTTCACTTTTCCTTTCTCTCAAATTTCCTATCCTTTGAATTACATCATGTGATATATGAATGTTCTTTGAATTTGCATATGTGTCCAAGCTGAATGAATGTAATTGAATTGAATTTATGTTAAACATACAAATGTGATCAATATCATAATGCACAGTGCCATTAGGATGTACATTACATAAGTAAGCATGATCATAATTCATATCATCGATTACTAAAAAAAATAAGTTCTAAAGAAACTAAAGTTTTATTTAAAGAAGACAATAAGAAAATTTATTTCCTATTCTAGATGCTAATGATGTTAGGTCTCAAGGTGGTTTTCCTTCAGGTGGCTGACATAACAGCTATTCTTACATCTTTTTGCCAACTATCTTTATGACTACTTCTTTCTATACCTCAGCTATGCATTTTTCTTTCTTGTCTAGAAGCTTCTCATCATCAAACTCATCACCCCATCTTGTAGGCATAATTGACTCAAAGGGTATGTTAAAAGAAGGCGATTTAGTGTAAAACACCTTATAGTCGAACTTGCCTAAACGCTGACCCCAATAAGTCTTATGCTCTTTCCATGTCTTTAAGTTCATTATATGATTTCTCATTAGTTTTAAGGTGTATGTCCTCAAAGGAGCTTAGCACTTCTTCTTCACTAACTCTTGAGTTGATCATCATGGTAGTTGGGGGTAGTACATTTTGGTAGTTTGGGAAAGGATTGTTTCTGGTACTTGGGTTTTTAGGGTCTATGATCTTTTGAGAGTCTATGAGGTTTTAGATTTCATGTTTGAGGTGGATGCAGTTATTTGTTGTGTATTAGAGGTTTTGATGGAATTTGTAATGCTTGTTTGGGTTATAGCCTAGGGCATTTGCGTTTGGTAGGTTTGGATTAGGTAAATGTTGAAGTAAGCCTGTTTAGATCAAATGGTCTAGGACTTTGGAAAGTGGTTGGTTAAAATTGGAGAATTTCTTGGGCCACTAAACTGCACGTACCTCCATAGCTCGGCTAGTACTTTCCTGTTGTGTGTCCCTAGTTGGGTAATTTTAGGTTCTTGTACTCTCAATCTCTTCAGCTTGCAAACCATCATTATATAGGTCTGTAAATTTTTTGGAGTTCATCATCTGCAATCTCTTGGCTATATAAGGTGATACATTATGAACTATCATCCTAACCTGATCTTTCTCAACCAACTTATTCTTCATTAGTCCTACTTTGTTCATAAAACTAGTAATAAAATCATAAAAGGATTCATTTGATTTCTGGTTTGTCAATTCTAAATCTCTGATGGACAGTTCCAAATCTAGTGTTATAATCATACTATTTCAAAAAGGTAGTACATAATTCTTTCTAGTTAGCCCTGATAGATTTTTTCAAACCATGATACCAGTTTATAGCCATCCCCTCAAAAAGGCAGTACATAATCCTTTAGTCTCCTCTTCCATCAAATTTTTACAATTACAGCATTTTGAATTTATCAGGCAGTCTATCATCTTTAATTTATAGCATGTCATCGAAGTCAAATGAATAATAGGTGGATTTCTAACAAGTTAACCCTTGCATTATTGGAAGCCGGTGGAGCATCTGCAGTAAGTGGGATAGTTGCAGCATTAGGTGGTTGCTTAATTATAGGGGGTGGTATAACAACAGCAATGGGTTGCATCAGTCCAGATAATGCTTGTCTCAGTTCATCTTGCATTATAGCCCTCATGTCATCTATCAAAGATCCTTTGATATCTTCTAAGGTCTAGTTTCCTCCAAGTTGTTGTTTCATCTTTATAAGTTCAAGTGCAATTGGTTTAGCTTCTAAGTAAAGTGGATTGATTGGACTTTTCTCCAATCTATGCAAGATCTCTTCTGCTATGGCTTTAGGACTTAAATCTGTCATTCTTAGTCTGCCACCTTTCCTTCCCCAAATATAAGAAGACCCAGGTGAATCTATGATGGCTGCAAAAAAAAAGTGTTAGTGTGATGGATGAAATGCATGTATGCATGATGCATGTGCTTTGTAACAAGTAGCAAATAGCAAGTATCAATCAATTGTATAACACTCATCCTTCCAAACTTATCCCTCCCACACACGTGTTCAATGGTGAGTCTTTTTCCTAGGATTTTTTGTCTTGGCCCTAATATCAACAAGGGATATCAAGAACTGATGCACATGCCAAATCTCTTTTAAAGCAATAAAAGCATGGAAACAATATTTCTAGGTATAAAGGTTTAGCCTAATATTTATTAGCCCAAATGGGCTCTTTGAAGTATGGGCTTGGGCTTTATAGATAGAAATACCTCATGGCAACATACACAAGCAATTTGGGTAAATACTAGGGGATGTAACTAAGCCATTATATATTGTTAGGGTCTGGTGAAAAAGTCAAGGTCCCCTTAGCAAGATGCTTTCCTTTAAGACTTGAGTTACAGGCCAAGGTCAGAGGGGCCCAGCATCCTTTGCAAAATTGAGAGAAGATTAACCCCCTTTAGGACTTGGGTTACAGACTCTAGTCAGATGAGCCCGGTAATCTCTCTTGATTCAAAGTTATGGCTAAGAGTGATGGTTAGCCAATTTACAACTCTATGAAGCTAGTGGAATCATGGAATCATAAACCAATACTATTAGTTAATAAGGACATGCAGAATGAATGCAAGAATAAAATAATAATTAATAAAATAATTCTAAAGAACATAAGTAGAATCAATTTCTCTTATCCCTAGTGGAGTCGCCACTGTAGACGGCAATGTTTAGTGCACATCCAAGATTTTAACAACTACGACATTGTTTGAGCTCAGGGCTCTAAAGAACACACTAACCATTATAACAAAGATATGGTATGGAGATGAGGAGTTGCCACCCAGGGTAATAATTGGGACAAATAATTTTGGTGGTACTCGATTCTCTAAAAGAAATCTAGCACCACAACCAGGAGATTCTGGAAACGGAGTACTAACTTCTGTCAATCTTGTGTTCATTTAGAAGTACTTTATAAATTACTATCTTATTCTCTAGTTACATGCAATTTTATTTAAACCCTAATTAAACATCCATTTAACCTAAAGGTAACAAGTCATAAAATTACATGTAAAAATGCATACAAAAGGCAGCATCTCTATGTCTAAACTAGATTAATTTTATTAATTAAAGTTACCTAATTCTACATTTTTTATTTACAAGTGAAATGGATTAAAGGTGGTACTACATTTTAATTGAATTAATGAGCCTAAATCTAATTGTTTTAATTAACTAAATGGGCTTATTAATTTTAAGAAAAATAGAAATAAATTACTGAACTTAATTCTACTTAATTTTAAATTAGGTGATGTGATCCTAAATCTATTTACTTTAAAAAGAAAATGCTTTAATGGGCTGAGTTAAGTCTAAATTAATGTTAATTAAACTAAAAATGGGCCTAAGTCTAAATTAATCTAATTAGGCCTAAATTGATTTTAAAATTAATTAAACCTAAAAATCCAATTAAAAGTCTATTTATTAAATGGGTTGGAACCTAACGTGGGCTTGGGGCCCAAAGAGAATAAAAACATGCATACAAGCCCAAATAATAAATTAAAGCAAATAATGAATCAAAAACCTACATTCAATGATTTCTAAACTAATTTTAATTACATGCAACCTAAATTAATCTAAAGCCACCATTGATTTTACCAGGATTTTATCAAATGAGCCTAATTTACTAATTAATTTTAATAGTGCAAAAAACTAAAGATTTTCAATATTCCCACTATCGAGGCTACTACAAAATCTACCCAAAAAATTAAAATTAAAATTAAAATTACAACCCTCAAGAAAATAAATTAAACAAATCCAGAACTAAAAAAATTAGATAGAACAAAATAAAAAAAATAAGAATTAAATTGGGATCCTGATTTTTGGTTTTCATTTATGGATTCTCCATGGGTTTTACTTGGTTCAATCATGTGTTCATCATCATAGAAACATGAAACACAAAGAATAAAAAAGATTAGAATAAATGAATAAATAAAACAAAATAATGAAAATTAAACTAAAAACACAGAAAAAATAATAAAATAATAAAATTATATAAAAAAGAATTAATAATAAAAAAGAAAGGAGTAGAAGAAGGATGTTATGCAAATGTTATTTGAATGCCTCTCATAATGGGATTTCACCATCTTAAGAAAATTGACTATGTGTTTTTCTTGATTTCTGGACCTTCAAAAGAACGTATTTTTTAAAAAAGTTTTTTTCTGTTTTCACTTTCTTTTTTTTTCTCTGTGTGTTTTTTCAATCAACTATTTTTGCAGTAGCTACTAGGGTTTTCTCCCTTTTCTTTCTTTACGCAGTCCCCATCTCCTTTTTTCCTTTTCAAACTTTTCTTTTTATGTCTCATTCTAACCCTAGCTAGCCACTTACGTGATCACAGGAGAGGTGGCTTTAATCCTCCCTTTTAAAACAAAGAAGGATAAGAATTTTAATTTCAAAAAATTATACATGCAAGAGACGTGTACTGGACATATAAATTTCAAAATTAATTTATTTATTAAAAATAAATTAAATTTGAACCAATCATAATTAAAAAATTTGAGAAAGATAATTTTTTACTAAAATTTTAGTGCCTCAACATTGTGTAATATCGATTGGCGTTATAGAATGCCAGTTGGCATTACATAATGTTGATCGGCATTATTGGCATTACTTAATGGCGATTGGCATTACATAATGTTGATCAACATTATATAATGATGTAATATCGATCCGTATTATGTAATGTCGATTGACATTATGCACATTTTAAAATATGCCCCTGCAAAATTCATTTTTTTATAATTAAACCCAAAAACATTGAAATTTAGTCCTTGACATCGTGAAACTTAGTACTAGAGGTCAATTTTTGACTAAATTTTCATCATAGAGGCTTTCATTGCATTCATGCACAAATGCATCTTGAAATTGGGTGCTTATAGGGGTATCAAAATTTTTATTCAAAGGTAAGAGAATTATGTTGGCTTTGATTCCTCTAAACCACAAGAGGATATATAGGCAACTTAATTTTTAGTAAGAAAATTAAGTTCAAGCCCTTTAATTTTTTTTATTATTTTCATTGTTAATTTTAATTCATTTATTATTTAAAATTTATTTACTTCAATTTTTAATAGCATTAGTGTTTTTTACTTTATTTAAATTAATTAAAATTTAAATTATTTAAATATAATTATAAATTAAAAAATAATAAAACATTTTAGAATAGAAAATTCAGTTCATAATTAAAATTGAAATTGATCGGTTTGAAACCCAATTGTTGTTCAGAACCAAAACTAGAACTAGGTAGTTATAAGCTAGCCCTGAATCATCCTATATATTGTTCATGTTTGGTTCCATAAACCTTTGAACTAGAACTGTTCAGTTTCGAACTATGGCCACCACTACATTGTTCAGATACCTTATATCATAATTGAACTTTACCATGTTGGTATATTGCATACCTCAACTTTATTTTTTCCAATTACCTATATGAACTTTTATTTTGGACCTACTTCACATATCAGTCAAATTTTGTTTGAACCTATTGAACATGTGAGTTGCTAGCATGGACAAGCACTTGAAATTAAGCTATTGAAGGTGCATTGGAATGCCTTTGTGATTTGATATGGTTATTTGTTTGCATTAACTCTCACTAACTTCCCCAAATTAACTCTCCCATGTTCCCCAAACTTTGAAAAACAAAATGGGTTTCAATTGACAAATCTTTCTGCTAGACATCTCTTCATTCTTGCAAATCCATTATTTTCTCAAATCTTCTTCATCTTTTTTTTTTGTCTATTCTATGAAACACTGGTGTTTAATGGAGGAGGCACATTTCATTGCTCTAATTTGCAACTATGGTGAAGTGGCAGCCATAAAAACATATTGGACCAGTGATAATCTTGGCTAGCATTTTTTGGGTGTAAGAACTATGGGGTAAATCCACTTTATGTCTTTGTTGATAGCTTATATTTGGGCAATTAGGGTTTTCTTTATTTTGGGGAAATTTCAATAAATGTATGTATAGTTGTCTGCAATATTGGAGTGATTTTTTGGCTTAATTGTGTTAGCATAGGTGGTATGCCCTAGAGGCCAATCATATATTTAACACTGTAAGTTATCCCAAATGGCAATAAAATAATATTCTATTATTTAAATTATTTATTTAATTGAATATTTATCCATTGCCATAATGTTAAATAAAGTTATTATCAAGAGTTGATAATATGAGCTACAAATTTATTTAGTACATATGTCATAAAATTGTTCATAGTTGATTAATTAATATTTGGGTAATATTAATTACACTATCACCTTTATCTATTTTCCTTGATTAATATGTGCTACTAATAGTGGGAGGTAGTGAGTCTCATACTACTTGATATGAGATATTAGAATAGAAATGTGGATACCCATGTGATGGGTGGATTGAATATTACATTAGATTTGTGATTGCATGGATATTCACTTATGGTCATCAATCATAATCTAGGTTATAATAGTGCATATAGTCCTTTGACCTGAGGTGACACAGTCATCCACATTTAAGTGGTTATGGTTTATTACTACTTGCATACTTGTGTTAATCATACATGGGTGTATGGCATGTGGTAGCTTTAGTCAGTTAAGTGTAGAGATGAGTGTTCAATCAAGATGGGATTCATTGCCTAGAGTGAATCGGGATAAGATCCTAAGCTATCTAAGTTCTTTCTTGATGAATAAGTTCCTAGCCAATACAAATATGACATGAACAGAAAGAGTTTCAGTCTTGGTTATATTTTATCAAGAATGGAACTTGAGATGAGGTCATATGATATAACTATTAGAGTTTGACTAAACCATGACTTTAGGCTATATCGGGATCTTCTAATAAAGGGATTTTAGTGCACAATAATTATGACAAAAAAGGTTCATGTGAATCAAACATGCATTCATTTCTAGTTGGGTAGTTATGATATTGATGCTAGGGGTCACTCACAACTTATGAGAACTAAATGTGCATAATTGGGATTTTCACATTTAGACTTAAAAAGAGTTTCAAATAATGTCAAGTGTTGATATTATCTTCTCATTGTCGATTAGAAATGAACTAAGTAAGTCACACTTGAAAGAGTTTCACCAAATTATAATCTATATTAATCTAATTATTGATTAAAGTGTTTAATTAAATAATTAAGATTAATGGAATTAGATTTATGCTTTAAAAAATTATTCTACCATATCATGAAATCCAATTCATATTAAAATGGTTTAATTATTAATTTATACTTAATTAATATAAGATATTAATTAAGGTATTAAATTAATATATGTTATTTCTAATTGGACTTGGATTAATGGCCCAAGATGTTTGGGCCTAGGCCTAAAAGGGTTTTGGACCAAATCTAAAACCCTAAGTGTTCTTACAAGGAGATTAAAATTAGTGCAATTTTGTAAGGGTCACTAGAGAGATCCTTTGCCACTAATCCAATCTAAGCAAGAAGGTGAATTGGAGGAGCTTTGGTGTTTCAAGCTAGAGGCCTAACACTTAGGAGGCTAAGCATTTGATTCAAGAGTTGAACCAAAGAATCTAAGGCATGTAAAATACTTATGTTGTACAACAAACTTAGGAGATTGTGAGTATTCTTAAACTTAATTTTTCTAGTTTATTATTTTACATTTATTGATGTGTAGTCTAGCTATGTGTAAAATGCAAAATGGATCTATGGGAATGGAAATGTTCATGTGATGAAGGGTTTTACAACTGAAATTTTTGAATTTCACCCTATTTAAGGTATGTGCTCACCACACTTGATTGTTGCATAACCATTTCCTTTCAGTGGTATTAAATCTTCTTTTTGCACTTTACATATGCTAAATTAATTAATAATTACAAGCGTTGTGATTATGATTATTGTTAGTTACAAGTGTTGTTGCTACAGGTGTGTAAATGGATTCTAAGGTGATCCTAGTTGGGAGCAATTCTACCCGGTCAGGAGGAGCTCAAAAGAACTAAATATGTGTGATTGTAGTTTTTACATAGAACTAATTTTAAGTGTATGTCCTGATCAGGACATCATTCGGGACCTTATGTCCCAATTGGGACATAACCCATCCAAATGGGACTAGATGTGTATAAAAGACTACTTATGCATTAAACTAATCCTAAGCTATATCCCAATTAAGACCTAGCCTAGGACTAGGTATCTTTGCCATTTATACTTGTATGCTTACAAATTGATTTCTAAACGTGGAAGGGTTGCATTTTATTTTATTTTTACATGTCATACATACAAGGAATGATCATAGATCTAGAGTGCATCCTATGTTTTGTAATAATAATTAATTTTATTATTTGGTATGTAATTAAATATTAATTATATAGAATTAGGATGTAATATTCACCTTAGTAAGCCAAGGATTGATTATAAACCATAAGAGTTATGAAATGGAGCTTGAAGTGTTCAAGTTGGAGATCCTTAAAGATGGTGACAAGGCCCATGATCACAACGCCCCTGGAGATAAGGCCTATAATATATTCTAAGAATTAGAATAGGTTAGGAAAGGCCTATTATCACTCCATATTTGTGCATCCATCATGCATGCTCTATGTATATATGTGATGTATATGTAGTTACATGCTATACAATGATGCCATGATGTATATATGTATGTGATATGTATATAAATTGGCTAATGTGCAAAGTAAGACCTCAATTAAATGACCCAGAAAATCTTCCAAATTAAATTTAGGTCTAGGCTCTCCATTAGAGCAATAATATGCATGGTTTTTGGATTATGTACATCATCTATGGATACATAGGGGTATACATAAGGCTCCATGTAGTGTTATTGTTAAGCATGAGATTTAGTGTGTGTATGGATACACTATAGACCAAGAATAGCAAATAAGAGTACTTGAGGTTTGTAGTGTTCAAATCCATACACTACACTAATTCAATGGTGTGGTCCTAATTAATGTAAAGAGGTTAAGAGTGGCAATGTGTACCAAAGATCTCTAAGCATTAGGAGCTAGATTGATGGAACCTTACATGAGATGTGATGGCAAGAGTTGCCACTTAATAAGAACTAATATTCCAAGAATGGCAATGTGTATCTAAGGAATATTAGTGACCCATTAAGAACTCCATCACCCACTAGAAATCCATCCAATAAGGGATTTTTGTTTCCTACTTTGCAAGTGTAGGATTTTCCAAGTTAGTGGGAGACCATTATGATTAAAGACCAAATCTAATGGAAGTAACAAACAATGCCATACTGCTAATAATCCTATTATATTTTATAGTAATTTGATAATATGAGGTCATTAAACCCACTAAGCATTATTCTTGAAAACCATAGTCTCACTGGACCTAATTTTATTGATTGGCTATAAAATCTAAAAGTTGTTTTGGCCTTTGAATGTATTTTATATGTTTTAGAACAAAGTCCTCCCAAATCCCTTCCACCAAATGCTATGCAAGAAAAGCGTGACACTCTTGTAAAATGGAAACATTATGACTTACAAGCATGTTGCATTATGTGGGATTCCATGAGCAATGAATCATAGGCAACATAAGAAGTAGACTAATGCAAAGGAAATCCTACTTCACCTACAAAAGTTGTTTAGTGAACAAAGTAGGATTGCTAGATATGAGATATCTGAGTGGCTTTTTCATGCTAAAATGAAAGAAGGTGAGGATGTTGGAGCTCATTTGAATTCTATGATTTGTTCTATTGAGGAAATTAAGAGTCTAGATTTCACAATGGATGCTCAACTCCAAACCCATTTGATCTTCCAATCCCTTTCGAAGTCATTATGCAAACCATTGCCAATTTCCACATGAATAAAATTGAGTGCACACTTATAGATTTATTAAATATGCTTATGATAGCCCAAAAGGCTATTCATAATGAAAAGGGGGGGGAGGTTGCTTTGATTTCCTCTTTTAGTAAGACTAAGAAGAATAAGGGCAATGAAACCAAGAAAACTAAGGAAGAGTTCCTAAAGCTTCGGGAGGTGTAAGCAAAAACAAAGGCAAAAAGAAGGTTGAGAAAAAAGGAAAAGGAAAATGTTTCTATTGTCAAGGAGATATGTCATACCTCAAATTTGACACTCCCAAAAAAGGTCCAATAATGAACTGAATCCCTGAGATGACTAAAGTCTGCTCGTTCGTAACTCCTCTAAAGTGTCCAACCTTAACTTATATAAGCTTTGTCAAGTCTGAGGACCATATAATTATTTTAGCATGTTTATTTTATCGCATTGCATTTATTTTACTATCGCTAGCATTTAAGAATATTGTTGTGCTTGTGTGATCAGATTGGCAAACTTGCATGCTACGTGAATGATATATGTTTTATTATGCTCATTTCACATCATCATTCTACATACTATATTTCCAAAATCATTAAATGACATTGTAAATACCAATAATGTGAAAAGTTCATATCTTGTAATAGAGTCATCATGCTCTCAGTCTAATGATGACCTCATGCATCCTTTCTATTATCGTCATACATCATCATAGCATAAATAATCACTGTAAGCATGCACAATCATCCCATTATTCATGAAATTGAGCAAGCTGTGTGAATAGTCATGTTAATCTTGCAGATCAATCATATCCAAATTAGATTTACTTTTCCATAATCTTTTCCTTTTATGTGTATTTTATTAAGAAAGCGATTTAATAAATAACTATTCAGCTTTATTATCTTCCACTATCTGATATACTATGTGAATGCTATATAAACTATCATTATTGAAACTAGGATGTTGCAGTACTTATACCTCGAATATCATAAAATGAGAAATAGTAAAAAAGTAGATGCATTCCCCTGAATCTAGAAATCTCTACTGGGGACAATACTCACTGAGTGACTCGATGTTGTCCTTTTCTTTTCTCAATTTTTTAAAAATCGGGTGGCAACTCCATAAAATTAAAAGCATCTGATCCCCCTAAGACAAATCATTTCTCCTTATACAACAAAGTTGCTATGTCCCTCAAAATCAAAAAACACCCGCACAATGCCCCACAGAAGGGAAAATGGTCACTCATTGTGGCGACTCCACTTAGGACTTCTAAGTAAGAGGGATCAACTCAAAAATGACTATTTCTCATTATGCAATACTCAATCGTATAGAGCCCCTTACCACTGCATTTGCACTATACATCACACTTGCACTAGTTGTTCCTAAAAGCCTCGATAATACTAAGTAACATTGCCACCATGATTCCACTCAAATCACGAGGCAATGAAGATACAGTATTATCACCTTTAGTCTTTACTCATTCATTCACTGAGCTCATCTGACCAGAGTCTGTAACCCAAGTCCTTAAGGGGGGTGACTGAGCAATCAAAGGAATGCTAGACTCGCTAACCGGAGTCCATAACCCTAATCATATGGGGGCATTCTCACTAAAGCAACCCTTAGCCTTTCACCCTAGCTTAGCTCATGTAGATAAACCAATAGTAACATCCACTAGGATTCCACCAACCTATGCATGCTATCCTTGTCCTAGCTTTGTCCGTTTGACCTAATATTTATAAATGACATGACCCTCATAGTGTCTGTCATCGATTGACATCGTAATGTCAGTTTTTATAGAAAATTTATGTTCAGGACCACGTGATTCTCATCTACTTCATGTGAGCTTAAAGCATGAGGAATGATAATGTTAGCAGTGCAATGTTAGCCTAGAAGGGAGATAGGAAAGTAGAACATGCAGTCTACTACTTGAGCAAGAAGATGTTGCCATATAAGGAGAAGTACAATCAAGTCAAACAAATATGCCTGGCAATAATATGGGCAATTAAGAAACTCAAACACTACTTTCAATCCTACAAAATTCAAGCCATGTCTAAAATGGACCTAATGAAGTACCTCTACGAAGCTCCCTCTCTAGTGGGGAAACTTGCCAAGTGGCTTATACTGCTAATAGAATTCAATGTGTGATATCTTATTAAAAAGGCAATAAAAAGGAGAGCAATAATTGAATTTCTACCGTTCCAAACTCAGAAGAAATCCAACTGGACATCCTAGACAACCTTAGCTCAGCCATTAAGATCCAAGGATGGTGCATTTACTTTGATAGAGCAGTCAATCAACTCAACACAAGAGTCGGTGCCATACTATAATCTCTAGAAGGTGAAGTAGTACCAATTACTAAAAAGTTTGAGTTCAAAGTCATAAATAATGAAGTAGAATATAAGGCATGCACACTCGAAATAAAATCATTGATAGCCCTAGATATCACAGAAGTCAAATCTTCAAAGATTCCATGCTAGTAATCAATTATGCCACGAAAGAGTGGGAACTAAAAGAGCAGTACTTAAAGCCTTTTTTAGACCATGAGGTTACTCACCATGTCCTTTTAAAAATACAGGTTCATTTATCTTCCCAGGAATCACAATTGGATGGCAGATGCACTTGCTTCCCTAGTATCATTATAGGAAAGACCATCCAAAATGCCCATAAAGCCTCTGATTCTACTCAGATCAGGACAACCTTGTCTTAAAAACTGCAGAATAGCGAAGACAAAAATAGCTAAAAAACCCTAGTTCTATGAAATATAGAGATATCTAAAGGAATGAGCCTATCCTGATTAAGTAGATGAAAGAAACAAAGTAGTCATTCAACGACTAGCATTAAAATTCACATTGCACCAGGGTGTGTTATACAAGAGAACCTCAGATGGTTTACAACTCTAACGTCTAAATGAAACTGAGGCTGTAAGAGCAGTAGAAGAAGTACATGAGGGTGTTTGTGGTCCACACATGAATGGAGCAATCTTGGCTAAGAAGCTAATTAGATAAGGGTTCTTCTGGATGACAATTATAAAAGACTGCATCAAATTTATAAGGAAATGCCATAAGTGTTAGATCCATAGGAATATCAATCACCTTTCCTTAATAGAACTACATTACATCTCCTTTCCATGGCCCTTCTCAGCATGGGGACTAGACATAATTAGGGAAATCCACCTGACAGCCTTAAACAGACACAAGTTCATCCTAGTGGTAGTGGATGACTTTACAAAATGGATCAAAGTAGAATCATTTGCAAGGATAGGAGCCAAGTAAGTGGTTAAGTTCATAGAAGGAAACCTATTCTGTTGATATGGGATCCCCCACCATATAATCTATGATAATAATGTCCATTTCCAAGGGGAAGTTAGAAAGCTACTAAGGAGCTATAAGGTAGAACATCACAAATCTTCTCCTTACCGACACAAGCAAATGGGGCCATCGAAGCTACAAACAAGAACATCAAAAAGATCTTGTCAAAGATGACTTAGACTTACCAAGATTAGGCAAACAAATTACCACATGCCTTATGGGACTACCAAATAATAATCAGAACTTGAACAAGAGCAACTCCTTTCTCACTAGTGCATAAATCAAAAGTAGTTCTTCCAGTTGAAACATAGATTAAGTCTCATCGAGTAGTAATCAAATCTAAATTTCCAGAAGTACAATGGGCTCGACAAAGGCATGACAATCTCATTCTCTTAGACAGCCAAAGGCTCAAAGGTTTATACCACACACAATTGTATGAAGCTCGACTAGCCAAGACCTTTAACAAAAGAGTAAAACACAAGAGTGTGAAAGCAAGAGATTGGATGCTAAAGAAAGCAAGAAAAAACATTCTAGACCCTAGAGGGAAATTCAAACCGAATTGGGAAGGTCTATACCTAATCAAACATGTCTTATCAAAAAGAGCAGTTAAGTTGATGGATTCTGAAGACAACGAATTCTCTGAGCCTGTTAATATGGATTGCCTGAAGAAGTACTATGTCTAAAGCATAAAAAAATCTCACTGAGTTGAAAACCTAAAAAAGACAGCTCAGGAAAAATTAGAGAAAGAGAGAAAATACTTAACTAGAAAACTTGAGCAGGCTAGTTAAGGACAGGGGTGACCTCAAGATCAAAATTTGTACGAACGCACCTGTGCTTTTCTTAAATAATTACAGTGAAATGAGAATGGTTACTAATTTATGAAAAATATCTTTAAAAAGTACAACATATTTTATCATGAATTGCATCAAGCATGCTTTGCATTTTCCTTTATTACATGACCATGGTTCTTACCATCCTCTCTAAGCTCTCTTTTTGAGATCAACCACTATCGTCAAAGCCACACAAAAAAAGCCTAGCTAGGTATGAAAAGCTATAAAAATAAACTCTTAAATTTCTTGCACAAAACTCCTTTAATCTTTATTTAGCTTTGGTTTTTTGCCATCAATCAATAACCAAAGATGATTTCTAGCTTCTCACAACCCTCCTTTTATAGAGTTCACCATGAAAGAATTTGAAAGCCTTTAAAATTCTCTTCCTTTCCAAGCAAGGAAACCACTTTTTATTTATCATGGCTTAGACAAGCCATGTCACATCTTATGTCATATTGTAGATCGATATCTAGAAAAACACACGGCTTAAGACATGGCATGAGATAAATGCATGTCAAATTGTCTTCTCTTCTTTTGAACTTGCAGATTGTCATACGGCTTAAGTCACCGTTTCATGAAGTCATGTCATCTTTCTTTTTGCCCATTTTGATTTTCGACATGGCTTATACAAGCCATGTTACATGTTGTGTCACTTTGCATAGGACATGCACACGGGTTGAAGCATGCCATGACACATGTCATATCAAATTGTTTCATTTTCTTCTAGATTGGCCAATAACCAAGTGATTTGGCATATGGCTTGGCACAAGCCATGTTAAAATGTCTTGTTGATAAAAATCTCATTCTTCTTGGATTTCCTCTTTAGACTTAATAACAAAAAGGGAAAATAAATTAATATGATACAAAAACTCCTTAAAATATGCTTTAAATAATAAAATCCTAAGTAAACACTAATACTACTATATTTCCTATTTAAACTTATATTCTACCCAAATTATTCTAATTACTTATTCAAATTTCATTAAAAATCAGCTCAAAATATGTGTAAAAATAACATACATCAAACCACGGCCTTGTTGGCCTATAAACTATGTTGGTCTCTAATGAGGATATATAGGTGCTTGATATGGCTAATGCACCAGTTGAAATGGCTGAGCCACTGAAGATAAAGATCCTTAGGCATAAGATGGTTGATATCCAATGTTAGGATAAGCTCTAGCAAGATGTATTATCTACCCACATCTAAAATAGGCTTCTGTCAATAAATGGCATAGTCCCTGATGCACTCTGCCATAAGTAGGACATGCACTAGCCCCATATCCTGAACTGCCATGTTCAAAGCACTAGCCACTACTGCTGCTACTAACTCTAGAACCAAACCTAGTAGCTCTACCACTTTTATGGCTAGGGACATAAATATGCTTGCCAAGTTTATAAGCTTTTGATCTCCTAGCCTGCTAAGAAGTACCCTCTGCCTGAATGCTTAAACTGCTAATCTGAAAAGTAGACTGCTGGAATCCCTGAGCTGCCTTGATCTAATGCTACTACTCACATAAGGATTAGGAATGTTGCATTACTTGATATGTCTTCTTTCTAATAATCTAGACAATTCTATCACACTTTCTAAGGTACAATCCTCTGTACAAATGCCCACATATACTGGCCCTAATCCAGTGATATACAACTCAATAGCTCTGTATACATATCTCCTTACATCTTTAGCGTGATAAAATAGCATGAAAAATTCTCTAGTATACTCTTCCACATACTTGTCTCCTCTACTAATGTGTAGTAGCTATTATTAGTAAGCATCTCTTATTGCAGGTGGATAAAAGAACCTTAAGAATTGTTCTTTAAATTCAAGCCAAGACATATTATTAATGTAAAGCAGAATAAATTGTATAAACTAGTATGATGCAACTGCTTGAACTGACAGCTCAATAAATAAAATCCTCTAATAGTCAATATGCTTTATTCTGACCTGCGGCTCAATTGTATTAATGAAGTCTAAAGCACCTCTCAAACCATCAAAGGAGACTCTGCTAATTCTAAAGTAAAGGAGTGCAATATCAGCATCTAACATTCCTTGGTTCCTTTACTGAAGCATTTGCTAAACTAATAGCATAGCCTGATTAAGTGTAGCTAGATCTTAATTAATTTCTCCTACTCCAACTGTAAAGGCTACAGGATCCATCTCTGGAAATTCTTGTTCAACTTGTTATTGTTGCTCTTGTCTTTAAGCTATCGCTACCCCTGGCCTACCCTTTGCTCTACGTTGAGGGGCAGGGGCAGGGGGAGGAGCTTCATCCTAAAAAGACTACTCATCATCGTCATATATTGCATCTACATTATGAGCACTCCATGCTTGCCTTATCCTGAAAAGACACAAAAATAAGATTAAAAAAAAACACAAATGCTAACACATACATGGAATTCTAGAAACAATGATGATAACAAGTGAAAATTATTAACCTAATCATCGCAGTAGATCAAGAAAAGATAGACACCAATAATCAAATGAACCATTGCTCTAATACCAACTTTGTCATGTCCTGAACCTCTAAGGGCATGTGACCGACACAAGGGAATGGGAATGCAATAAGCTTCCAAAAACCATAGTAAACCTAAGGAATTTTTTTTTATAAAAATAAAAATAACTTTAAAATTCTAACGAAAATCTAGGAAAGTTTCCCATGTATTAAGACAAAACCAAAACCTATAAAAGAGCAATTACACTCCTAATAATATATACACTCAACCATCACAACTCCAATGTTATCAAATCATCAACATCTCAACTCAAGTATATAAAAATACACATTACAATGTAACACAATTATTAATGCAAATGCATAACAACAATTCCTCCAATACTACTATGATGTCTAGATTAGCTACAAATCATTCCATAAATATTAATAACATTACAAGGACCTACATAATACCGCTAGTGAAGAATGAGTCCAATGTAGGGGAGGTTAACTAATTGAAAACTCCTTGATTCTTGGAAAAATAATTGAGGGGAGTCAGACTTCATTGAGTAAGCTAATATAGAGAAATATATATGTTAGTTTGGAAACCTTCTTTTATTATAACATTTATTACAAATATTTATTATAAAATTGAATTTAAAGAAAAGCATTAATTATCAAATACTATATATATATACACACCAAATAATCATTTGGTAAGTTTCTTAAAAATATGACTTCCAAACACTATTACTTAAACAAATATTCGATAAAAAGATTAAAATAATAAAATAATATCAATAAATATATTTGGTGAAAATTAGTGGTAGAACCCTAAACCACAATTTTATAAAGTCATTTCGCTCACTTATTTATCCAATGACTATCAATTCCCGAGAGCTAAGCTTCCATCGAGCTACCAACCAGAGTTAATTCTTATTCCAATATTTAATGGCGGTTCCCGAGAACTAAGCATCAACTAAGCCATAGGTCCCAATAATATTTATCCATAATCCATACATATCACCCAAGAGCTAAGTATCAACAAGCTTTAAAATTAATTACTCAATAAGGGTCGACTCTAAAATCATTACTTATGTGCTCATGGTCCTGATGACACCCATCAAGTTGATTGTTCTACTAGTCTTTTCCAAAAATTATTTATCATATGTAAAAGCATAATAAATTATCAAGAAAAATCAATATGAGAAATAAAAATATTCTCACTTTTATAATTCACAATATCCTCAACATTAATAATTTTTATTAACAATAATTATGGCAAAATAACATCAATAATAATAACCAAATAAAATCAGCATTTTAACTATTGAATCAACAATACTTATATTTCAAATATTAATAGTATGAATTATTTAATAAAATATATTTTTTGAATATGATAAACCAATCTATACTTTTATATTCAATATAACACACATTTCAAACTTACAAGTGGAGCAAGCAGACTCACGTGCCCTTATTCGCCTATTACCCGATGTCTCCACTCCGGTATACTCTATAAACAATATATATAAATAATTATCATATAAATTCCAAATAACTCCAAAAAATTCTAAAAATGAAGGAATCATGGAAATTGACTTAGGAACACCCTAAATGATTAATTTAAGACTTAAGAATTATCTCCGACGATTAAACTAATTTAAATGGAAATTAGCTAATTTCCACCACAAAATTTTTGAGATTTGTTTCTCAAAATCCGTAAAGAATTAGACTAAACTTTATATACGGAAATTGATCATCACAATTTATACTATTTATTAAAAATAGCTCACAATCATATCCCGGTCGGTACTGTTCACTCACCGAAAATTTGGGTAGGACCTACTGAATTATCTCAGGAAAGTACAACATTCGGCCAAACAATTTATACCAAAACATTCCTAATACTTAATAAAATACACTTAAAGCCTGAAACAACCCAAAATCAGCACTGAATAAAGAAATCAAGTAACAAACTGAAATTAATTACAAATATTCACCAAATATTCTACAAGTGTATATCAAACGAGTAGTCAGTGCCTACAGACGAGTGACATCGAGACGAACACAATGGGAACCAACTTTTGCATCTAAAAGCCCACCGGAACAGTGCAAAATAGAGGTAGAATTGTGACTATTCTAAGCCAAATTTGCACTATTCAGAGCCATTTCTTGCAAAACGAACACTACTAAAAAGAAGAGGAGAACGAGACAAGTCTACGATTCGAATTTGAGGTCAATCAGAGTTTTTGTAGCAAAAGAAAAGTATAGGGACCAAAATGAAATTTTCCACCTAAAATTCTCTTCTTCCCGCTGCTGGTCCATTTCACGCAGGACCACTTTCTTCTTTTAAAAGATGGACACTGCACTTGTCCACCACCCAATGGTCCCTTTTTAATAATAATAATAATAATAATAATAATAATAAATAGAATAGTAAAGACAATAATAATAACAATAAGACAATAACAATGACAATAGTAGCAATAATAATAATATTATTATTATTATCCACATTTCGAGTTATTACAATGAATTTATTAAAATTAAAATTATTATTTATTTAATACTATTCATGGACTATGTATAAAATGTTGAAAATTTATTCAGTATTAAAATTAAAATTTAATAGTTAGAAAATGAAGAATTAAAATTGAGAGATTCATAGTAGGGAGATTCAAATGTGATTTGACATAAAAGAACAATGACAAAAATTGGAACTAAAATGTTAATGAAATTAAAATTAAGGATAAAAATATGGTTTTCACATAAGAGAAAGGGAAATGTAAATTATGTTAAACATTAGGTTGTAAAATATAATTTTCTACTACTACTATTATTATTATTATTTGGAAAAAGGTGCAGATTGAACCCTAAACTAAGCATCAAAGTTGACATTAGAACTTAATATATATTTTTTAAAATTTTAGACCATAATTTTTGAAAATTCAAATATATTAGACCCTTCTTCAAAAAATTGAGTTTTTATCTTCAAAGAATTGTTACAATTAAGTCCAAAAAATCAAAATCAAGTTTAACATTAATGTTGATTAATAAAAATTAGTTCAAATAACAATGCAAATTGATTTAATTAGTTTCACAATATAAATTTATGAAGTTTTTAAAAATTTTAAAAAATTTTGAAAAAGTGAAAAAATATTTTTATCAACCTAGAAATTTTTAAAAAAATTTAAAAATTTTACAATTAAGTTAAACTTGATATATAAATTAAGTTAATTCTTTGATATATATATATATATAGTTAATAAATTTCTAAAATTTATAAATTTTTTATAGATTTAAAAACTATTGAATGCATGGAAATTTTTTAATCTATTTTTATTTAAATGTATGTTGTTTGATTGTAAATTTTTAAAATTTGTTGGTTTATAGAAAAAACAATTTTAATTTTTCAAAATTTCTAAAAAATTAGCAAAATATATTTCTACATAAATAAAATTTTTAAAAATTAAAAACTTCATAAATTTATATTTTGAAACCAATCTCATCAATTTGCCTTATTATTCAAACTAATTTTTATTAATAACATTAAAGTTAAACTTGATTTTGATTTTTTGGACTTAATTTTGGACTTTGCATTATTATTCAAACTAATTTTTATTAACAACATTAAAGTTAAACTTGATTTTGATTTTTTGGACTTAATTATAACAATTCATTGAATAAGAGCTTAATGTTTTGAAGAAGAGTCCAATATATTCGAATTTTCAAAGATTAAGGTCCAAAATTTTAAAAAATATATATATATTAAGGATCAATGTCAATTTTGATGCCCAGTTCATGATCTAATTTGTACCTTTTCCCTAAAAAAAAATGAGTAAAAAGGAAAAAATGTTAAAAAAAAAATCAAAAGGGAGTTGGCTATATTTGATAGAAAAAATTTTAAAAAAAAATAATTTTTAAAATTAACGATATTTTTTGAAATTTTTTTTATTTTTGATATATTTATGTAAAAAATCCTAATTATTTTTCTTTATAGTATAGTAAACTGAGTTTTCATGGCCCAATAGCTGGCCCATTTCATTGAGTTGTGTTTGAAGTAATTATTACACCATGAATCTCTCATATTGTAATATGAATTAGGATCCATCATACGTTTTTTATTTTTTTTTATCGGCTGAATCATAAATAATCAGATATCTTTCTTCTTTTTCTTCTTCTTCCAGTTCAAGCAGAAAACACAAAGTAAAACCCAAGAACCATACTGCAGAAATGGCAAACATGGGAGCAGCCGTGAATCCTACAGATTGCATTCAAACACAACTTGTAATTATCAGGGAAATCCTAACAGCACAGACATGAAATAAGTGAAATAAAGAACAAGACAATTGCAGTTACAGCAACACCTAACCAAACAGGCAAGAAACGTAAGAAAACAAAAGCACAAATAACAATTCATTGATCACTCTCAAGATCAGAGTATGCTTATATGAAGCAAAAAGCAGAAGTTTTTAGTTTTCTTAAAAGGAAAGGGTAAAGCCCATTTTATAGACTGTGTAAATATTTATCTAAAAGTTATGTTTGAAATACCTATAAGTTCATCTTTTATATATATATAAAGGATGAGTTCATTCTGTTTTTAATTTGATGAACATGAAATGTATAGTTAATAATCTGTATTTTGTGTTTAATAAATTTATAGTTTTTTATTTGATGAAATTATAGAAAATAATGAGCTAGAGTGTTAAAAATAATGAAACTATAGTTAATAACTAATGAATTTTTATGATTTAATTAATTAACCTATATTATTTGACCAATTAACCTATTAATTTTTATAATATTAATATTAATTTTGACTTAATATTAATATATTAAATTAATAATATTAATTTATTATTAATAATTTTTAATAAATGAAGAAATTATTTTTTATTTATTAAAAATAATTTTTTATTTTATTCATTACAGTGATTACATTTAATTTTTTATTCATGATTTTAGTCAAATAAAATTGTTATTCATTAGCCTATTTTTCATCAATGATTTTGTATGTTTGGTCAGAAAGAAAAAAAAAAAAAAAGCATATCGCATATGTTATGACCGGAACCCTTGAGGGCATGTGATTGACACTAGGGAATTGAAAAATATAAAACTTTTGAAACCTATAGTAAGCCTAAAAAAATTATCACAATAAAATTAAATCACTTTTAAAATTTTTAAAGAAAATTCGGTAAAATTTCCTCCGTACTGGGACAAAACCGAAACCTATAGAATAGAAATTAACACTTCCAAATATTGTACCATCAATACTACATCACAACAACTCCAATAATCAATCAAAAATATCAATCTCCAACACAATAAAATATGCCAGACAAAATAGATGCTCAACACATATATCATCATAATAATACATAAATCTAATTTAAACTAATCAAATTAAAAACACATTTATCAAATGTTCAACTACTACTGTGATGTCTAGAGTACGAATATAAGACAATAAACATTAACATGACCTGCATAAAATAGCCGGGAAAGAACCAATCCGGCCCAGACAAATAGAAGATTCAATCTGACTATGAGATCCTAGGAAAAATAAATTGAGAGGAATTAAACCTCACTAAGTGAATTAACTTTATAAAATGCATGTAGGTTTTTAAACAATTATTTAAAACCTATAAATCTCTTAACTGAATAATTATTTCAAAAACATCTTTATATATATATACCTTTATCTTACAACAAAGCAATTCATGCAAACATAATATTTATAATAAAAAAAAATTTAATGGAAAATTATGATATAACTCTAAACCTAAGTTTTGCCAGCCTTTCAGCTCTCTTAGTCCAAATGACTATCAATTCCAGAGAGAAAACTCAACTAGGATCCAACCATAGTTGGTCTCTTATACTAATTTTTTACTAGCATTCGGAGAGCAAGTTCGACAAGGTCCAACCAATAAACACATATCTGCCTAGAGAGTCTTACTCAACCAAGGCTCAACCATAAACCTGCCCAAAGAGCAAAGTTCTACCAGGGCTCCCAAATTCACAAATTCTGCCTAGAGAGTCTCACTCAACCAGGGCTGATAAATCACCCGTTAGCCAACTCATATATTCACATTGGTGCGCATATAGTCCTAGTGACACCCACTGGGTAGCATGTTCTACCAATTTTTCCCAAAATGTACTTATCATAAATGATTAAAATAAAATGAAATAAAAATAAAATAAAATGAATAAACTAAAATAGCTTCCCAAAATCCTTGGCAACAGTATAATCAACATATTATGCTTATTGTAATATTCATATTCTCAAAATCAACTAAACCAAATAATGCATCTTCCTAGGAATTATTCTCAAAAACAAAATAAAATAAATGCAACCAATATAAATGCATAATCTCCAAATGCTTAACAATATTAAAATAAATAAGTAAATCATGTATGCGATAAAATCCATAATCATAAATAAATTCACGTAATCAACTTTAATATTATATTTATCTTATGAAAATCTTCATTTATAAATAATTGCAACATAAATCTTATAAAATTAAGTCACAGGTGGAGCATGTTGGCTGACGTATTCTTGGCTACCCAAATGCTACGGCTCCCATTCTGGAACTCTCTATAATAAATAATATTTATTTAAAAACATGCTTATGCCTAACAAATAAAATTCATAAAAATTCTGAAAAATTATAAAAAAAAATCAATAAATTTATGAAATAGACTTAGGAATATCCTGATTATGACTTTGGAGGTTAAAGGAATTTATTTCCAACAATATGATCAATTTAAATGGAAATTAAGGAATTTCCACCACAACCTTTCCACAATTTATTTTTCAAAATCAGTGAGGAATTGGACTTTTGTCTAGTTACAGAAATCAATCAACATAATTTATTATAATTATAAAATAATTCCATACTTTTTTGGACCGGTCCCAATTTCACTGTATTTCATATGGAACCCGCCGTATCTTCACCAAAAAAAACACAACATCTAAAAAAGCCAAATGTATTAAAATGTTCTCCATAATTTATAGAGTCTAACTAAAGCCTCAAATGCACAAAAAACAACATAGAATTCACAAATAAAAAAAGTAAAGGAAATTAACAAAAACACTCACCAAATATTCTACCGACATAGATCGGACACGAGTTAGTACCTATAGACTCTTGACGATGAGAGAGACATAATGGAGGTAACCCTGTCACTTGAAACCTGTCGAAACAATACCAAAATGTCAAAAGAATGTTGACTATTCTTCAATTTTTTTGGCAATTTCTAGACATTTTCTTGCAAAATAAAATATATGGGGAGGTAAAAGAGGATGGGACAAATCTACCATTCAAATTTGAGGTTGATAGGAGTTCATTTGGGTATTAAATGAAAAAGGAAAAAAAGGAAAAGAATTAGTGTTAAAATGAAATTTTACACCTAAGAATCTAAAACTCCTACTACTTTCAAAACATATATATATATATATATATATATATATATATATATATATATATATATATATATATATATATATATATATATATATATATATATATATACCATAATAATAATACCAAGAATAAAATAAAGTAACAATAATCATAATCATAATCATAATCATAATTATAATAACAATAATAATATTAACAATAAGGATCTTAATAATACTAATTGTACCAATAATAATAATAAGGATGATGATATTAAAATAAAATAATAATAATACTTACAATTATAATAAAATAATTATTTTAATAACCATATAAATTTTGGGTTATTACATTCTTCCCCCAGTAAGAAAATTCATCCTCAAATTTACATTAATGTTGAAACAAGTAGGGGTATTGGCATATCATATCGGATTTTTTCTCCCAAGTGCAATATTCTACTACATGGTTGCTCCACAGTACCTTTACCATAGGATTTTTTTTAGTACGTAGTTGATGAACTTGGCGATCAACAATCACCATTGGGTACTCTTCATATGACAAATCCTCAATAAGCTCCACTATCTATGACACCGGTCTATAAGCCACTTCACCCACTTTTGAGCAAATTTCAAAGGGTCTAATATACCTTAGAGCTAACCTACCCTTCTTACCAAATATCATCACTCCCTTTATTGGAGACACTTTAAGAAACACCATGTCTCCCACAGAGAATGATCCATTATTCCTCTTAGGATCTGCATAGCTTTTCTATCAATCAAAAGCTATCCTCAATCTCTATTGGATGATAGTAATCTTCTTCGAAGTCATTTGTACTAATTTTGGGCCTATTAATTGCCTCTCACCCATTTCCCAACACATGGGTGATTTACACTTTCTATCATATAATGCTTTATATGGAGTCATTCTAATACTTGCATAATAATTATTATTATATGCAAATTCGATCAATGAAAAATGTAAATTCCATTGACCACCAAAATCCATCACACACATTCTTAACATGTCTTCTAATGTCTAGATGGTTCTTTCTGACTGACCACCATTTGAGGATGAAAAGTTGTGTTAAAGTCAAGCCTTATGCCCAATGCTTTATGCAACTTTTGCCAAAAGACCAAAGTAAAAATCGTTCCTCTATCAAACACTAAAATTTTTAGTACCCCATGGAGGCAAACAATTCGGTTAATGTATAACATTACTAACCTGTCAATGGAGTATGTCTTCTTGATTAGCAAAAAGTGAGCTGACTTGGTTAGCCTATCAATTATCACTAAAATGACATCATAACCTCCAATTGTACGAGGTAACCCAGTTATGAAATCCATAGCAATCATATCCTATTTCCATTCTAGGATAGGCAACAATTGTTATAATCTTAAGGGCCTCTGATGTTCCAATTTCACTTATTGACATACGAGACACCTGGATACAAACTCCGCAATGTCTCTCTTCATCTTGTTCCACCAATATGTATCTTTCAAATCATGATACATCTTGGTAGAACCTAGGTGAACTCTATAAGCAGAAAAAAGTGGGCTTCTTCCATTATCTCCTTTCTTAGCTCATCTACATTTGGCACACATAACCTAGTGCCCAAATGTAGCATGCCCTCATTATCAATTATTAAATTTTGAGATTGACCTTAATGAACTTTTGTCATTATTATTTATAAAATTGGGTCCCTTCTTTGAGCTGCCTTAACTTTATCCAAGTACAATTATTGTACTTAGAATTGAGCTAAAAGACATTTCTTAGTTACCTTTCATTGCAACCCTTGATCAATCAACTCATGCAATTCTTTAATGATTGATCTACTTTACGTGCTAATATGAGCAAGGATGCCTACTAACTTTCTACTCAATGTATCAATTACCATATTAGCTGTACCTAGATGATAATGAATGGGGTAATCATAATCCTTAAGAAGTTACATCCATCTTCTCTACCTCAAATTCAAGTCCCTCTGTTGGAAAATGTACTTTGAGCTCTTATGATCAGTGTATATCTAAAAAGTTACACTATACAAGTAGTGCCTACATATCTTTAAAGGAAACACCACAACTGCCATTTTCAAATCATGAGTAGGATAGTTTTGCTCCTGCTTATTTAACTGATGTAAAGTATGAGCAACTACTCTCTCATTTTGCATTAATACATAACCCAATCCTACTCGAGAAGCATCACAATACAATGTATACCTTTCACTTCCTGAAGGTAAAGTCAATACTAGAGCTGAAGTCAATCTATCCTTAAGCATTTGAAAATGCTCCTCACATTTATCAATCTATAACAAACTTAGCATTCTTTTAAGTTAATCTTGTTAAAGGTGCAACTATCTCGGAGAAATCCTTTATAAATCTCTTATAGTAGCCAACTAAACCTAGAAAACTCCTTATCTCAGTAACTATTATAGGTCTTGGCCATTTGTATGTCATCTTTGAATACTATATGGCTTAAGAATGCCACTTGAGCCAACCAAAATTCACACTTATAGAATTTTGGCATACAGCTGGTGTTCCCTCAAAGTTTTAAGCACCAACCTCAAATGCATGGCATCTCCTCCTCACTCTTGGAATATACCAAAATATCATTGATGAACACTATCATAACTTGGCCAAGAATGGCCTAAAAACCTAATTCATCAAGTCTATAAAGGCTATTGTGGCATTAGTTAACCCAAAGGATATCACCAAAAACTCATAATAGCCATATCTTATCCAAAATGTAGTCTTGGGTATATCTCCACTTTTAATTCTCAACTGATGATACCCTGACCTCAAGTCAATCTTGGAGAAACACTAAGCTCCTTAAAGTTGATCAAAAAAGTCATTAATCCTGGGAAGAGGATACTTCTTCTTGATGGTGACTTTGTCCAACTATCTATAGTCAATACAAAGTCGAAGGCTACCATCTTTCTTCTTCACAAACAACATTAGTGCACCTTAAGAAGATTTACTGGGTATAATGAAACCCTTATCAAAAAACTCTTGTAATTACTCCTTAAGCTCCTTTAACTCTATAAGCGCCATTCTATAAGGTGGTATAGAGATTGGATCTGTACCAGGTACAACATCAATACATAATTCTATCTCTCTACATGGTGGCAATCCTTATAGCTCTTTAGGAAAAACATTTAGAAATTCACACACGACTGGTACATTTTTAACTACCCATTTATTTACTTTTGTATCTCTAACCATAACTAAATAACCTTGACATCCCCTTCTAAGCATCTTTATAATTATGATATTAGATATAAGATTTTAAGGCATTGAACTCTTATTGCCTTTGAATCATAATTCCACATCATTTGGAATTCTAAATATCACCTTTTTCTCTCGACAATCCAAAGTCACATAGTGATGAGCCAACCAATCAATTCTCAAAATCACATTAAAATCTATCATGCCCAATAAAACTAGATTTGCAAGCAACTCTCTACCTTCCACCAACACTGGATAAGATGGAAAGACTATATTTGTCTCCAACTCGTCACTACAAATAATGGGATTAACAACTTGGATGGTTTCCATCCCATTCTTGAAGCAAAATATGTTATACCAAGAAATGCATTGTACTACGATCATGCCAACTCTAGCACTAAGAGGATATATTAGAAAAGTGCCTACAACCACTATCATTTGCAATTGTCCCTCATCGATGGCAGGCAAAATTATCTCAAAGATTACTCTTTAAACTCCAAATATGCTATAGTAATCATATATAGCTAGTTTGACTAAATGAACCAATATTTAAGGCATCTTTGTAATATCCTGAGTTTTTAAATATTTTAATATTTCATCGGGATATACAGTGTTAATATTTCTGTATAATTATGATATTTAGGGTTTAGGGTTTAGGTGTATTTAAAACTTATTTTAATTGTTGTATATTATTTTAAGTGCTTTACGTAAAATTTTTCCGAGAATACTATTTTCGGGGAAATTTTCACGTAAATTATTTATTATTAATTATTTTAAATAGATTTCCGGACTTGCATGAACTCATATATATTTTTAAAGTACTAAATAATGTATATATGTGTATTTATTTATTTAACTAGGGTTTAATTAATTACCCTAATATTTTATTATTTATTATTAGTTTTAATATTATTTAATTATTTTTAGGTGTATAAAATTGTTAAAATATATATTTAATGTGTGTGGTGAATATTTATTATCCATATAATATTATATATTAAAATAATATAGAGTATAGATGTATATATACATATATATATACTTATAATATTTATCAAAATATAAAGTTCATTAAAATTACAAGATTGCCATCAACCTCATTCTTCATCTTCCCTGATCGTCCCTCAATCCTCCGGCGTCTGTAACTCCGTTCACTCACCGTCATTGTGCCTCCCACCGTGCCACCTCCATTTCCAGCTTGCTCCACCACCCCTAGTCTTCTTCTCCGGCACCGTTTGGCTTGATTTTGGCCGGAATGACCGAAACTTCTCTCCTTGCCGTTCACTGACTTCCCGGCCACCAAATCCAGTGATTCTGGTGTCGTTGAACTCCCTAGCCTCCATAGAAGATGATTCCAAGCTTCCTTTTAGCTTAAAATTCATTTTGGTAAGGTTTTGAGCTTGATGTTAATTTTGGCCATTTTTGTTTCTCGATTTATTTGAAATTTAATCTTAATTATTCAAGCTTAATTCCTTAACAAATGTTATTTCCCTTAGCTTAATCTACATGCGTGAATTTTTGTATAATTTTTGGGAATTATTTTGATTTTTGGGTATTTTTGAATATTTTATTATTATTTTCTAATTTTCGGAAATTAATTAATTAAATTATGAAATTGTGTTTTATGATAAATATAGGTGATTAAATGAATTATAGGAATTTATTTGGAATTTTTATGAATTTCTATGTATTTATTTTGAATTTATTTAGGTTTATGTAATTTTGGAAAATTAGGTTAATTGTGTTTTTAATTGAAATTAATTAGTTAATTGAGTTTAATTATTGATATTATTGATAAAAATGTTGAAAAAATTAATTTTTGATAATTATACTATTTTTGGTGAATTTTTGAATGAATTTTAGTATATTTATATATATAAGGGCATTTTGGTAATTTTACCCTAAATTGACTAAAAATGTAATTAAATTGGTTTTAATAGTTATTTAAGGTATAAAAATGATTTCTAAAAATTATTTAGTATTTTTAATTGATTAAAACTATTTTTCGTGAATTATTTTCAATTATATATATAATATACAATTTTTCTAAATAAAATGAGTTTTATTGGTTTTTACTGTTTTTTAAGGTTAATTACGTAATTTCTACTTATAAAATGTATTTCTATGATATAAGGGTATTTTCGATATTTTATAATTATTCTGTGATTGTGAACCCCGGTCGGTAAACTATAGTTTGGAGTCCGACCGAGGGGTTGTGGATGTGTTTCTGTGTCTATTTTCGAAGTGTGTTTCTTGGCAAGGCCGGCTCTACTCTTTGAGTAGAGAGATGTCCGTTTTACAGGGGAGGTTCTACCGGATTTTCGGTAGAATTCTCATAAAACGTGATGTCCGGTCAAACCCTAATTCTGATTATGTGTCTAATATTCTAGATCGAGTTTCTAGGATTTTCTGTTAGGTTTATCTGATGTCTATTATTTATTGTTTGTTTAGTTGCACCAAGATCGAGGCCTAGTGGACCAGGCCCGTCAGACCAATCTCGAGGAGCGCACTAAGTGTGAGTTACTATTCTATATATATATATATATATATATATATATATATATATATATATATATATATATATGCTTTAGGGTGCATGATTTAGAAATTTATGTTATTTTGATTAATTATGCATAAATAATTCATTTGGTATTTAAGTTTATCTTTAGTTTATATTCGGTATATTTTGGTATATTTTCAAATTATATGCATGTTTTATTAATAAATTATTCTTAAAATGTTTTATGTATATTCTTGGTATATTGTTAGTTTATTTTATAATTATATTGGATTTATTTGACGTATATATACTCGAAATATACCTGGTTTATTTTTGGTATATTTCTAGAATATATTTGGTTTATGTTGCTATTGTATTTAAATTCATGCATCATTTATTTTTATGAATGTATGTTTTATATTTCAATGAAGGATATCGATAGAACGTGATACCTAGTGGGCAGCACTAGGACCGAGTACATACTGGTATGCTTATAGCATTTAGGCTATATTACTAACCAGTTTTAGGATATTGATTGGAATTGATTTATCTGATGTGTGATATGATTTGGGAGTGTGATTGCTGGAGCTCGGTTGACCTAGTGTCTCAGGGCCAATCACACTGACAGTCAGACTGCTGGAGCTCGGTTGACTTAGTGTCTCAGGGCCAGTCTACTGTCTAAATGGATCAAGTGATCATATATTGGAATAAGTGAGCCTGTACGGCTAGAGTGTTGTCTAACACTATTTTGAGGTTGCAATTTTCTAAGGTTCTATTTAATCCTTCATAAACGATGATTTTCAATAAAATATATAAAATGATTTTTATTGCATCTGTGTGTATTTTCCTGTATATATACATATTAGATATATATTATTGATTGTATGCATTGTCATTTAGTATACATGTATATATATTATAGTAATTCACTCAGTGAGGTCTGACTCCCCTCTGTTGACCATTTTTTTCAGGAGAGTCATCTTCTTCAGACCTCAGTAGCAGGCCTGTACGCTGGATTTCTTCCGCCCCGGCTTCTTTATGTAAACTACTTATCTGAGTCTTGAGTGTTATTTTTATAATCTAGACACTGCAGTAGTTGTAAATAATTGTGGGTTTTATGTATTATATTTGTGTGAGTTATGTATTTTAAGAATTTGAACTGAAACTTGTATTAAAGGATTTAGTTATATATGAGACGAGGATTTGATTTAAATCCCATGGTGGATTGTTATTTTTATATTTATGATTTTATTTCCGCTGCATTAAGTATTGTTATTATTTCTATTGCATGTTTATTTTATTTTTAGGCTTGCTACGGGTTCCGGATTCGAAAGAATTCTCGTTCCCTAGCGCCGGTCATGGCCCCTGTTTTGGGTCGTGACAATCTTTTAGTCCATTAAAATGAACTCTACCCATCTTAGAGTACAAAAGTGTTGCATCAATGTTTGACATCTCCTAATTCCTCTATTAAAGCATTTACTAAACAATTGTCATGCTTGGTTAAGTGCTACCAAGCCTTCACTGACCTTGGCTATCCCAACCATAAGTGCTTTAAGTTCTAGTTCAAAGGTCATCTGCACCACTTATGATAACTACTTTGGCCTTTGAGTTATAGTTGCCTCTGATTTACCCATATATTAGACAGTTAGAGTAGGAGTTGGAACTAGAATTGAAACTTCATCTTGAAAGGACTACTTATCATTATGTTGTCTCTACAGTGCAGTTCGCATTCACATCTTTTGAAAAAATGTATAGATTAATAGGATTTAAGACATGACAAGGAAACTAATATATACACTGAATTCTAGAAGCAACAACAACTAGAAGTGACATTTATTAGCCTAACCACTACATTGGTTCAAAGAAAAAATAAACACTAACAAACAAAAGAACAAGGATTGAACCATTGCTCTGATACCAACTTTATCATGACCCAAACCCCTGAAGGTACATGACCGGTACTAAGGAATGTGAAAACATAAAGCTTCTGAAACCTATAGTAAGCCTAAAAGAATTATCATAATAAAATTAAATCACTTTTAAAATTTTAAAGAAAATTCAGCAAAGTTTCTTTTGTACCGGGACAAAACCAAAACCTGTAGAATAGAAATTAACACTTCTAAATAATTTCCCATCAATACTAAATCACGACAACTCCAATAATCCATCATAAATATCAATCTCCATCACAATAAAATCTGCCACACAAAATATATGCTAAGCACATATGTCATCATAATAATACATACACCTATTTTAAACTAATCAAATTACAAATACATATATCAAATGTTCAACTACTACTACTACAGTGTCTATATTACAAATATATGACAATAAACATTAACATGACCTACATAAAATAGTTAGGGAAGAACTAGTCCGGCATAGACAAAGAGAAGATTCAATCTGATTGTGAGATTTTAGGAAAACTAAATTGAGGGGAATCATACCTCACTGAGTGAATTAACTTTATAAAATGCATGTTGGTTTTAAAAAAATTATTTAAAACCTTTAAATCCCATAAATGAATAATTATGTTAAAAACCTTTTTTTATTTTTACCAAAACTATTTTTTATAAACTACCTTTCAAGAAAGTATATATATATATCCCCTTAACTTATAATAAAGTAACTCATGCAAACATAATATTTATAATAAATAAAACCTTTAATGGAAAATCATGGTAAAACGCTAAACCTCAATTCTATTAGCCTTTTAGCTCTCTTAGTCCAAATCACTGTCAGTCCCAAATAGAAAACTCAATTAGAGTCTAGCCACAATTGGTCTCTTATACCAATTATTTACTGGTCCCTAGAGAGCAAGCTCGACCAAGGTCCAGCCAGTAAACACATATCTGCCCAAAGAGTCTCACTCAACCATAAATCTGCCCAAAGAGCAAAGCTTCATAAGGGCTCCCAATTCACAAATCTTGCCCAAAGAGTCTAACTCAATCAGGGCTCCTAATCAACTATTAGCCAACTCGTATATTCACACTGGTGCGCACATAGTCTTGGTGTCACCCACCAGGTAGCATGTTCTACCAAAATTTTCCAAAACATACTTATCATAAATAATTAAAATAAAATGAAATAAAAATAAAATAAAATGAAATAAACTAAAACAACTTCTCAAAATCCTTGGCAACAGTATAATCAATGTCATATGTTTATTATAGTATTCATATTCTCAAAATCAACTAAACCAACTAATGCATCTTTTCAAGAATTATTCTAAAAAATAAAATAAAATCAACTAATATAAATGCATAAGCTCTAAATGCTTAACAATATTAAAATAAATAAGTAAATCACATATGCAATAAAATCCATAATCATAAAGAAATTCATGTAATCAACTTTAATATTATATTTATTTCAAAAAAAACCTTCATTTATAAATAATTGTAACAAATATTCTGTAATATTAACTCACAGGTATAGTGTGTCAGCCGACGTGTCCTCGACTGTCCAAATGCTACAGCTCCCACTCTGGAACTCTCTATAATAAATAATATTTATTTAATAACATGTTTATGCATAACAAATAAAATTCATAAAAAATTTTCAAATTTCGAAAAATTATAAAAAAATCAAGAAATTTATGAAATAGTCTTAGGAATATCATAATTATGACTTTTGAGGTTAAATGAATTTATTTCCAACAATATGATCAATTTAAATGGAAATTAAGGAATTTCCACCGCAACCTTTCCCAAATTTATTTTTCAAAATCTGCGAGGAATTAGACTTTAGTCCAGTTATAAAAATCAATCAACATAATTTATTCTAATTTATAAAATGTCACGACCCAAACTCGGGAGTTATGACCGGCGTTAGGGAATGAGAATTCTCACAAATCTGAAACCCATAGCAAGCCTTAAATATAAAAACTCAATAAAACATAAACATAAATATGTTCATACAAATATTCAGATACAAAATCTCTATCAATAACGATATAAAATACTACAACAAGACATACTACTACTGCAGCGTCTAATAAATACAATAAGTGATAGTTCAAAATTTACATAAGTCAGTCAGTGAAGAAAGGTACTAGTGAAGAGAACTACTATAAGAGCTCTAAAGAAAAGGATCCTGAAAAATAATTGACGGGGGTCATACCTCACTGTGTGAATCATTATTATATATATGCATGCAACCTAAGGAGATAGACATTCAAGCATCAGTATAATAATATTTATATTTATTTATTTTCTACATGTATTTCAAGTAGATGCTCAAAATCATATTTTACGAAAAATAAATAAATGCAAAAAGATTTCGGTGTGAGGATTGGAGCAGAACCCTAAAATTTTCTGCAACCTCAATCATTGAACCTCATTAGCTAACATGCTCACTTAAATCCAAAAATATTTCTCTTCTCAATTTTGATAGTGGACTGGCCCCGAGACACTTAGTCAACCGAGCTCCTACAGTCTCACTACTAACAAAACTGGCCTCGAGACATTAGGTCAACCGAGCTCTCGCAGTCATACCCACTCTTTATTCACAATCTCAATAATCATAGCTAAAATTAATCAATAAAAATTTCATAGCCTAGTATCTAGTGTACTGCTACGCAACAATATTAGTATAGCCCACTAGATAGCATGTTCTACTGCTATCCTCCAAAACATCATTTCATAAAAAAAATAATGAAATTCATATTAAAAATGAGCAGCGTTCAAATTACACAAATAAACATATATATATATATATATATATATATATATATATATATATATATATATATATATATATATATATATATATATATATATATATATATATATATAATAACGATAACAATTAACATTTAATGCAATGTGGTATAATAAAATTCATATCTATTAAAAATATGGATGCCAATAATATTTTTTATATACAATTCATACATATAATAATAGCTCACAGGTAGAATGCGCTCCTCTATGATGACTTGATTAGCCTTGTCCTATAGGCCTCGGTATCGATGCGACTATAGAAAAAATAATAATAAAATAATTATGATTAAAATTCTAATCGTATATATTATAGATTTCTAGAGAAAACTCAACTCTAAAAACACAAAGCTTAACATAGACCTAATGTCACGTTTTACAAGAAATCTATCGAAAATTTGGTAGAGTCTCTTATGTAAAATGAACATCTCTCTACTAAAAGTAAAGTCATTCCTGTACAAAAATACACTTCAAAATATTCCCAAAATTAACATCTCGGATTGGACCCCCGAACTACAATTCACGCCCAACCGAGAACCAACATCACACAATATATAATAAAATAATATAATTTCTCAAATCACCAAAATATATCATAAAAATATTAAAGAAATTTATTTTCCAAATAAATAATAAAATTCTAGTTCACAAATAATAATTGCCAATAAAATGCATTAATGGAATAAAATTTCCATTTTACAAATAAATTAGCATAAATTGTAAATAATTATTAAAATCACTTATTATTATCATAAAAATAATAAAATGCTCATTTAGGCTCAAAAGACAATAAATAAATTTATTTTTCATATATTTCCCAAAATAAATACTAAATAATTAATAATTGGGAAAATAATTATAAAAATTATTTCCATACTTTTATTTATAAAAAAATCAGTCTAAACATAATAATTATCAATAATTTTATCAATTTCTAATATTTTTCCAAAAACTCATTTTTTATACATAACCTTAAAAAATTCATATCTCAAATTCTATACATAATTTCACAAAACTTTCTTCACAAAGTTTACTCTACATAATATATAGAATTTATTAAAAATATAAACTTTTCTGGGCCAAAGTAGTAACGTGAACAGTAACCCAAACCCAAAAAATTCAAAAAATTCAAAAAAAATAAATAAAAATCACATTAAGAAAGATCAAGATGTCAATTACATTTTATCTTAAAGAAACTATATCTAATTAAATCAAATTCAAGATCAATTAATCAAAATAACTAAAAATAACCTAAAATAAAATTACCGAAATTGGAATCGTTCTTGATGTTGCCTGGCCAAATCAAGTTTGGGGAAATAAAGCCCGAAGGGAGAGATTTCGATCAAGACCAGCGACATTGCCTGAGGTGGCCAAAAACTCGCTGGTGGTTGTCTCTTCAATTCGGCAATCCAGCGATGGAGGTGAGTTGTTGTTGACATCTAGCAGCTTCCAGTGATGATGTGGCAGCTTGAGTGGTAGTGGCAGGTGGGTGGTGGCGCTATTAGGGAAGAAGGAAAAAAAAAGAAGGAAAAGACAGGGAAAGGGAGGGTAAAGGAAAGAAAAAAAAAATCATTTTTACCCTTTTTCTTATTTATAAAATTGTACAAAATAATAATTTTAAAATAATAATAATATTCTAATATTTTAAAATCTAAATTCTTCCCAAAATATTTATACACTTAACAATTAATCAAAATTTAATAAAACTACACAAATAATAATAATCTCATAAATAATCAAATAATAATTAACACTAATTAATTCCATATTTAAATTTAATAATTAATTAAAATTTTGGGTTATAACAATCTTCCCCCCTTACAAAAATTTGTCCTCGAATTTTAACAATTAAAAAGTAAAATACAGGGTTTCACTGGTGAAAAAGATAGGGATAGCCACTTGCATCTCTGCCTCAGTTTCCCACATGTGCTCTTTGACATTGTTGGTCCTCCACAAGACTTTGACCATTAAAATCTACTTAGAATGCAACTGTCAAACTTGATAGTCAATAATGGCTACTGGTCCTTCCTTAAACGTCAGATCTTCAATCACTTCCATACTTTGAGGCTGCAAAATATGTGAAGGATCTAAAATATACTTCCTAAGCATTGAAACATGGAACACTGGATGCATTTACAAAAAATTCAGAGGCAAAGCCAACCGATATGCAACTATGCCTACTCTCTCCAAAATCTTAAAATGTCCTATGTATCTCGATGCCAACTTTTCCTTCTTGCCAAATCTTATAACACCCTTCATTGGTGACACCTTTAAGAATACATAGTCTCCAACTTGGAATTCCACATCCTTACTCTTTGGGTCTGCATAACTCTTCTGCCTACTAGCTACTGTTTTATAATTTGCTTATGATCAATGCAACCTTCTCGGATGCATCTTGGATAATTTATTGTCCAATTAGCTCTCTTTCTCTAACTTCATTTTAGCACATAGGAGATCTACATTTCCTTCCATAAAATGCTTCATATAGTGACATCTCAATGCTACTATGATAGTTGTTATTATAAGAAAACTCTACCCATGGAAAATGATCATCCCAATTGCCTCCAAGATCCATTACACACATTCTTAACATATCTTCAAGTGTTTGGATCATTCTTTTAGACTGACCATCTATTTGAGGATGAAAAGCAGTCATGAAATCAAGCCTGTTACCCATCAATTCTTGCAACTTCTGCCAAAATTGAGAGGTAAACACTGAACCTTTATCAGAAATAATAGAAGCAGACACCTTATGAAGACACACAATATTCTTGATGTACAGCCTAGCCAATTTGGCCATTGAAAAAGTAGCTTTAACTAACAAAAAATGAGTTAACTTAGTTAACATGTCCACTATCACCCAATGGAATTATATCTATCCTTTGAATGAGGTAACCTTGTCACAAAATCCATAGCTACTCTCTCCTATTTCCACTCAAGGATCGCAAGAGATTGAAGCTTTCCAAAAGGCTTCTGATGCTCTGCTTTCACTTGCTGACAGGTCAAGCACTTGGAAATAAATTCAACTACATCCTTCTTCATTCCATCCCATCAGTAAAGATCCTTAATATTATGGTACATCTTAGTAGAACCAAGATGTACATTATTGGCTATAAAATGAGCTTCTTTCAATATTTTTTCTCTCAAATTGTCCACATTAGGAACACATAATCTCCCACTGATCCATAGCACATCTTCATTATCGAGATTAAAATCAGTGAACTTCCCTTCGTGAACTTTCTCCATAAGCTCAATTAAATCAAGATCTCAGCTTTGAGCTGCTTTGATCCTATCCCTAAATACTAAACTAACTCTAAACTAAGCTAATAACCCTCTTGACCTAGTTATCTTTATCATTAAAACTTAATCCACTAACTTATGCATCTCTTGAATCAACGATCTCCTCTCTACATTGATGTGACCAAGACTACCTAAGGACTTCTTACTTAAGGAATCTGCTACCATATTAGCCTTGCGTGGATGGTATAAGTTATCATAGTTATAATCCTTCAAAAGTTCTAACCATCTCCTGAGTTTGAGATTCAAATCTCTCTGTTAAAAGATATACTCCACCCTCTTATGGTCAATGTAGATTTTGCATGTTACCTTATATAAATAATGCCTCCAAATCTTAAGAGCAAATATTACAATGGCCATCTCTAGGTCATGAGTATGATAGTTTTGCTCATGCTTCTTCAACTGCCTGGAAGCATAAGCCACTACCCTTCCATTTTTCATTAAGACACAACCTAAGCCAATTTTGGAAGTATCACAGTACACAGTGATCTTATCTACTCCATTGGGCAAAGTCAACACTTGAGCTGTACTTAACTTCTCCTTTAATAGTTAGAAGTTGTTCTCATATGCATTTAACTATATAAACTTCACATTCTTCTAAGTCAGGAGGGTCATAGGTGTTGCAATCCTTGAAAAATCCTGAATAAACCTCCTATAATACCCTACCAAACCTAAGAAACTTTGAATCTCAATGATTGTTATTGGTTTAGGCCACTCAGACATTACTTCAATCTTCTGTGGATCAACCTAAATGCCATCCTTAGACACTACATGCCTAAGGAATGCTACACTTTCCAGCCAAAAGTCACACTTTGAGAATTTAGCATAAAGGTAATGTTCCCTTAGTGTCTATAGCACAGTTCTCAAGTGATATACATGCTCTTCCATACTCTTCGAATACTCCAGTATATCATTAATGAACACTAATACAAACTGATCCATAAATGGTCTGAACATCCTATTCCTCATATCCATAAAAGTTATTGGTGCATTGGTTAATCTAATGGACATCACTATAAACTCATTGTGGCCATATCTAAAACGAAATGCCATTTTAGGAATGCCAACTTCACTGATCCGTAACTAATGATAGCCCAACCTCAAGTCAATTTTAGAAAAGAACTGTGCACCCTAAAGTTGATTAAACAAATCAACCATCCATGAAAGAGGATAATTATTCTTAATAGTCACATTGTTCAATTCTTTACAATCAATGCACAGTCTTAGAGTACCATCCTTCTTCTTCACAAACAGAACTGGTCCAATGAGAAGTATTAGGTCTTATGAAACCCTTATCTAGTAACTCTTATAACTGCTCCTTTAACTCTTTCAACTATGCAGGAGTTATTCTATAAGGCGGCATAGAGATAGGAGTTATTCTTGGAACCACATCAATACAGAATTCAATCTCCCTATAAGGTGATAAACTCAACAATTCATCATGAAAGACATCTGTAAACTCACATGCTATAGGAACATTTAAGATAGATGTCAGTTCTATTATAGTATCCCTAACTAATGCCAAGTATCCCTAACACCCTTTTCTCAACATTTTTTTTAACGTAACAGCAAAAATAAGAATCTAACGTATAGAACTATTATCACCCATAAACTTGAATTCCTCTTTACTTGGAATTCTAAAAATTACCTCCTTGCTATGACAATCCACAACAGCATGGTGCTGAGACAACCAGTCCATACCTAGGATTACATCGAAGTCTATTACATCCAACAACACCAAGTCTATAGGTAGCTCTCTGTCTTTTACCAATACAAGACACCCATAAAGAATCATGTCGGTGTCCAATGAATCACTTAAAGGAATGGCAACTAATAAAGCATCTTGCCAACCTAATTTTAAAGCAAACATAGGGGACACAAAAGAATGGGTAGCACCTAGATTAATCAAAACTCTAGCATCATAATAACATACTGGGAGTGTACCTACTACCAATGTATTAAATGCCTGAGCATCCTGCTGCGTAAGAGTGAAGACTTTAGCTTGTACTCTACCTCCTTGCTGGCTGGTAAAAGCCTGTCCAAATCCTCTGGCATTGCCTCTACCCCCTCTGCCTTACCCCTACTGGGCTACAAATTGAGAAGTGCTCGGGTAATGAAATAGCGGTAGTTGAAACTGAGCTGGAGCTACACTAGTTAAAGAAAACTGGGGAAACTACTATTGAAAACTTATATAAGGGCACAATCTAGCAAAATGTCCTATCTTTCCATATCGAAAACATGCCCTATGAGCTATATAACACAGTCCCTGATGGACTCTCCCACATGTCTGGTAGGCACTAGTTGCATATCTTGTGCTACCAGATCCAAAACTCTGCCCGCTACTACTACTGGTAGCACCTGAACCGAATCTAATAGGTTTACTGGTCTCATTATAGCCTTATCTGCCACTCATATAAACTCTCTACTAAAGTCTTTGGCCCTACTGAATATATCCTCAGGGTTGACTACTGGAGCCAGTATGAAATATAGAATACGAGGTATCTTGATATCCTCTTACTCTAGTACCCCCATCTGGTAGAAATAAGGCATAACTCTTTGCCTTATAAACGTAAGCTCAATCTCTTTAGCTAGCTCAATCTCTAACTTAATAGTCAAGCCCATAATAAGTGTCCCAGTGAATGTAGAACCCAATCTAATAACATATATGGTGACAGTAAAATACTGGTCCCTCATCATGTCTTTGGCATATATAGATAACCGAAGAAACTCTCTCGTATACTCCTCTACCGACCTGTCGCCTTTGGAAATATTCATCAGCTGAAGTTTGTAACTCATCATCATTGGCTCTTGGTAGAATCATCTCATGAACCGCTCTCTGAATTAAGCCCACATGAGTGTAGTCATATAGGGCTAGATCACCTGAACAAACTAATCCAACACTGGCCCCTCAATTGATAACTCGACGATCAGAATCCACTGATACTTGGTGTATGCAGTCTAAGTCCTCGACTCAATCATATGAAGAAAATAAAGCAGGTCTAAAGTCCTATAAAAAGATATCCTGCCGACTCTAGCATAGAACAAAGTTGCCTTTAGGACTAACATATGCTAAATTCTCTACTGATATAAAGGATGCATAGGAGGTACAGCCTGGGGTATAGCTATTGCACCCTATTAAACCTCTAGTGAAAAAGTAGCTTCCTCAAAATCCTAACCTACAGGTTTCTTATCCTGCAGCTCTCTATGTCTACGGTGACCTGCCGCTCCTTTGAGTCTACCTCTACCTCTACCTTTACATCTAGTTGGCAGCTTAGGGAGTACAATCTCATCCTAATAGGACTCCTCATCCTTAGCCTCAATAACTGGTGGAGTGACTAGTTCTCTCTTCATTATTCTGAAAAGAATAAAAAGAAACACAATTCAACCAAAAATAGACATCCTAATAGTTACGTAGAATTCTAAAGCAACGAAGACTTTCAAAGACATAATCGAACCTAATTGTTGTAGTAGTTTTAAAAAAACTCAACCTCTAGCAACCTAGGTCTAACCATACTAAACCTAGGCTCTAATACCAACTTTGTCTAGCACTAGGGAACAAGAATTCTCATGAATCTGAAACCCATAGTAAGTTTTAAATATAAAAACTTAACAAAACATAAACATAAATATGTTCATACAAATATTCAAATACAAAACCTCTGTCAATAATAATATAAAATACTACCATAAGACATACTACTACTGCAGCGTCCAATTAATACAAGAAGTGATAATTCAAAATTTACATAAGTCATCCAGTGAAGAAAGGGTCCGGCGAAGAGAACTACTATAAGAAGTCTAATGAAAAGGATCCTAAAAAATAATTGAGGGGGGGGTCAGTCCTCACTGAGTGAATCATTATTATATATATGAATGCAACCTAAGGACACAAACATTCAAGGATCAGTATAATAATATTTATATATATTTATTTTATACATGCATTTCACACAGATGCTCAAAATTACATTTTACGACAAACAAACAAATGCAAAAAGATTTTAGGTGGAGGATCAGAGCAAAACCCTAAAATTTTTCGCAACCTCAATCATTGAACCTTACTAGCCAACAAGCTCACTTAAATCCAGAAAGATTTCTCTTCTCCAATTTGATAGTGGACTGGCACCGAGACACTTAGTCAATCGAGCTCCTGCAGTCTCATTGGCGGCATGACTGGCCCTGAGACACTAGGTCAACCGAGCTCTTGCAGCCACACCACTCTCTATTCATAATCTCAATAATCATAACTAAAATTAATCAATAAAAATTTCATAGTCTAGTATCTAGCACATTGCTGCGCAGTAGTCCTAGTGTAGCCCACTAGGTAGCACGTTTTATAGCTATCCTCCAAAACATCATTTCATAAAAAAAATATTGAAATTCATATTAAATATGAGGAGCATCCAAATTACACTATATATAAAAAAAACATCATCGGCGGTCGTCTCTTCAATCCTGTATAAAAGGAAAGAAGAGGAAGAGGAAGAGGAAGAGGAAGGAAAGGAGGAAAGGAAGCAGTTCGGCAGTGGATGCGAGCTGCTGTCGACGTCTGGCAGGTTCCATTAATGACATGGCAGCTGGAGTGGCGATGGCAGGTGGGTGGTGGTGCTATCGGGGGAAGAAGGAAAAGAAAAGGAATGAAAGAAAAGAAAGGGAGGGGGAAAGGAAAGTGAAAAATCGTTTTTAACCCTTTTATATATATATATAATTATACAAAATAATAATTTTTAAAATAATAATAATATTCTAATATTTTAAAATCTAAATTCTTCCCAAAATATGTATACACTTAACAATTAATCAAAATTTAATAAAACTACATAAATAATAATTAACACTAATTAATTTCACATTTAAATTTAATAATTAATTAAAAATTCAAGTTATAACATAAAAAGAATTCCATAATTTTTTGGACTGATCCCAATTTCAATGTATTTCGAGTGGGACCCATCATATCCTCATCGAAAAAACACAACACCAACAAAACTAAATATATCAAAATATTCTCTACAATTTATAGAGTCTAACTAAAGCCTCAAACGCACCAAAAATAACATAGAATTGACAAATTGAAAAAAGTAAAGAAAAATAACAAACAAATTCACCAAATATTCTACCGACATATATTGGATGCGAGGTTAGTATCTATAAACTTTTGACAACAAGAGGGACATAATAAAGGTAACCCCGTCACCTAAAACCCATTAAAACAATGCCAAAAAAGTTGACTATTTTTCAATTTTTTGAACAATTTCTGGACATTTTCTTGCAAAATAAAAATTATGAGAAGGTAAAAGAGAATGAGACAAATCTACCATTCAATTTGAAATCGATCGAAGTTCATTTAGGTATTAAACGAAAAAGAAAAACAAAAGGAAAAGAATTGGTATTAAATGAAAATTTACACCTAAAAATCTGAAACTCCCGCTGCTCCTTCTCGCGACAGCCACCCTTCCTTAAATAAAATGGACACACATGCGTCCATGCTCCATTGGCCTCCTATAAAACTGAAAATGAAATTAACTGTGCATCTACAGCCCATCGATTTTATATAATTTTCAAAATTGCCACCGCCTGGATCCTGAGTTTGCCATTCGGTTATGCCCCTCAATTTCCAAGAAATCACGATACTACCACTGTCTTTTTCTTCAGTGGAGCAGTGTTGGTGCTCTTATAGAAAACGGCGCCGTTTTGTATGTCTATGGAGAGAACTCTGGTGCAATTCCTTTTCTGTCCTCAGTTGCTCCCTCGAACGGCGGTGTTTCATGGGCATTAACGTCCACTTTTGCACCTGGTTTCTTTGTCATTTTTTTGCACTTTCCTTTTTTTATTTTTTGGGAAACATCTTGCACTTTAGGTAGATATAACTGAATTCATGATAACAAAATGATGCACTTATTTTAAGCCATTATAATATGTTAGCTTGGTGGGATCTTATCTTGCTGTATTATTAGAATATGATGGGATCCTATGTTGCTGTATTATTAGAATATGATGCAATATTAAGGTATGTTGTTGAAAGTGTGACATTATCATGCAAATAGCACAACAAAAATCTGATATCCCGTTTTATCATTCTCTTCAACATTACAACTGGATCCTGAGAATGAATCGGTCAAAGAAAATATTCAGGTTTGGTTCCTATTTGTTCCTCCTTTAATTTCCTTTTGTCACTCTTTAATGATTGATCCCACTTATTATCCTTGAAACACAGGTGGCCGAGCAAAAATTGAAAGAAGAGCAGCAACGGAGGACTGGATGGGATCAGGTAATATATACTTTTATTCTTTTTCTGCTTGACTGAGAAATGACTTTTAGGTAAACATAACTGAATACACTGAATCTTAATCCTATTTCATGAAAAAATAAAATCTGAGCAGTAGCATACTCCAATAAATATTCTCACTTATGTGCCAAAGAAGAATATAAGAGCAATCTGAGGCTCCATTTCCAGAGAAAACATTCTCAAGAAAAATACACAGATTGTTGACCAATCAAAGACCCGAAAGGGTTAATCGTATCATCATGACAAAAGCCTTATAAATAATTTATATTTATTTATATAAACTCGTCGATCCATCTTTTTAGCTTTAATTTATACAATATGATAAAAGAACTCATTTTCAACAATAATCCTAACCGACAATAAAATAGATTTGACATTGGTAAAATGCCAAACACCGACCTAGATCTCAAATTCCCTAAAAAAATCAAAACAACAGATGCGAAAAGAATTTTTTTTTAAAGAAAAAAAAAAAAAACAAGTGGTTCCTTTACATTTAGCATTAATAGTAAGAGAAAACTTACTTAAGGTGATGAAGGAACTCTGACCAAAATAAGGAAATACAAGAGAAGATTGTAGCGTTGAGAATTTGAAATGTTATGTTTGATAGGTTTTTTTTTTTTGAGCGTTGATGGGAAGTTATTTTTGTGTTTTTTTATACATGCATGTTCATTCGCGTCATGATTCTATAATTATTATTTTTTTGAATATTTTTTATTTTGTGATTTTTCCTCAATTGTATGTAGAAAGCTAGAAGTTTTCTCTTTGTTTGTTAAATTTCAAAATAAAATGACTAATTACCCATGCATGTTTATTTGGAGGTTGCTTTTATAGTTATTTTTTTAATATTATTGTTTAGTGTTTTTACTCTGTTTAGATAAATTTTTTTTTCCCATTTGTAGGTTGTCTTCCGTGGGAGCATCTTGATGTATATTATGAAGCTGCTGCTATTGCAGGTTTGAATTTTTTCTATCTTATGTTTTTAAGAGATTTAACTTTTTCTTTCAACATGCATGTGTTATTACCTTGCGAGCTTTATATGCTGCGTTCGTATTTAAATGTTGCCATTTTCTACTACGTGCTTTGGATCAATTCTATCATGAATCAAATTTTTTTTATTTTTTTTATCAGATTTGTCGACCGGGATGGCAAGGAAGACTAATATTATTTTTTTTTTTTTTTCCAATTTGTCTTGCCACTTCAAGATTGTCTTGAAGTATAAATTAAAAATTATGGACATTTATATTTACACATTTTATTTATGACTGAAGTTTGAATGTTGAAAATGTTATGAAGATTTATATCCACTTATTAACATGTTGCCTGTAGCGAAGCACGAGTTATCTTTCTAGTATGTATATAAATAAACTTATATATACATAAATATATTAATTACAACCATAATAATAATACTAATATATATATATATATATATATATATATATATATATATATATATATATATACCAATAATAAAATAAAATAACAATAATAATATTAATATTAACAATAAAGATCTCAATAATAATAATAGTACAGTAGGCAGCGGGATTTAGCTCGTGCCTAAGTGTTTAGCTACTACGGCATTGTGTGGGTTCGAGGCCCGCTAGAAAATACGATATAGGTCTTGAGCCTATTCGAAAATAGAGTCGCCACCCGGATAAAAGTTGACACACATTGTACAACAACTGGATCCCATGGAGGTTCCCAGAAGCCATCATCATAGTTCGGGTTTGGAAACTGGGTATAAGCATTTGAATGCTCACCTAACCTTGCGATTGGCCTCCATTTGTGTTTTGCATTTTATTACCATTTTATTATTTCTTCATTAACATTCAAAATTACACTTGTCTTCATTTTCTTTACAAATTTTATAGTTAAGTCCAAGTTTGCACATTAATCCAATTTCATGTTTTTGAATCCCAACGTTTAACAGAAATAAAATAAATAATAATTTACAACCATACATTCAAAATCAAATGTGGGAAAGGGATTAAGGATTACAATGTTTTTATTATACAAAACATAATAGAATAAATAGAAAATAAATCAAAATAAATCGAAAATAAACAGAAGTAAAAATAATAACAAGCACACAAATATTTTATTAAGCCAGATAATAAAATACATGTAAAAATACATAAAAATGAAAATAAAAACAAACATAAAAATAAAAAAGATATGGAAGAGGCATCGCCTCTAGCCATAGGGCGTCTCCTCATGGCAAAGAGGCGATGGGGGCTTTATGGCAAAAATAATAATAAAGTATATGAAAATCATGCAAATCTAAATGATATTCACATAAAAATTTAACTAATATATTAAATTTTAACCAACAAAATATACAATAATACTCCTGTCAATCTACTAGTGAAGTGGCTAAAAAATGAACAAATTCAGAGTATAAAAATCTAATTATGTGAATAGTAATTTTTGAAATAGCAAAAATATATGCAATAATATGACATTGAACTAAAACACATAAAATTTTAAGTAACACACTAAATGAGAGCAAACAAAATATATGGTCATGTTCGTGTCACTCTTATGATGAAATGGCTGAAAAGAAAAAAATTTTGAGCATAATTTTTTTTTCTTATGAATAGTGATATTGGAAATAGCAAAATTAAGAAAATTACCTGTAGTGATCACCTCTGCAAATACAGACGACTCTCACAGACAATAAACTTTATTTTTAAATAATCAATAACTACTGTAAATAAACAAAATTTACAATGAAACAAGAATTTTTCTTAAAATAATTGACCCTCAAAGGTTGATTTTAGCGCACCCAAATGCAAGGTTTTTCCCTTCTTATTCTCAAGGATCAATTTCTTCCCTAAAAATCTTCCATTTTTTCCATAACCTCTTTTTTTGTTTCAGAACGTGCACTTTTTTCTCCCTCACTAAACCTCTCAGATTTTTTCTCTCTGTCAACCCCAGCTTTTTTCTTTTTTCTGTGAACCCGCTACTCCCCCCCTTTCTGTCAACCTCTTCTTTTCATTTTATATTTCCCCGACTTAATCCCTATCCCTACTCTTTTCATCATTACCATCCCCTTTGTAGCCCACAACTTTTTCCTAAAAACCAACTATTCTTATTGTAATTGTGGAGTAAGAACAGGTGGGGTCCCACTAATTTACTGTTCTTTATAAACGTCATTTAATGCAATAGCAAGTGACCTGATGAAAAGATGATTGCCTCTGTGAAGAGGCAACGCCTCTTTACCCAACTGCCAAAGAGGCGATCGCCTTTTTGGCTTAAAGGTTTGGGCCTTTTGGGTCAAATAGTTTGGGTTTGCATGCGTTTAGGTTCTTTGGCCTTAAACTCTTTGGTCCATTCTCAAAAAAAATTTTGAGTTTTACTTGCATTTGAATTTCGAATTTTCTCATCATCGGGCTTAACAACGGGTCGATCAAATTGAACATTTCTAATTCGTCCCTTAATACGGGCCGACCAAATCGGATGTCTACAAGTACCAATAATAATAATAATAATAAAGATGATGATATTGAAATAAAATAATAATAATAATAATAATACTTACAATTGTAATAAAATAATTATTTTAATAACCATATAAATTTTGGATTATTACAGCATAGATCAAGATCCTCTGTTATATTAAAAGCCTCTTCCTATAGATAGAGGCGGCAAATTAATTAAATCTAACCCATGGTTATAGAAACATAAAAGCTACACTCACAATAAAAGCACAAGCAAGTTGAACATAGGTGAACGAAGATAAAAATAAATAAATATATATGTGTGCGTCACTGCACACAGAGAGAATGAATCAAAGACCTAGGAATAATAGAAATTAAGCAACAGCCACAAGTCCAAACTAATCCATACATATATATATATATATATATATATATATATATATATATATATATATATATATATATATATATATATATATTGCAGAGAAACACAGTTGTTCCACACGTGTGAAATATTATTAATCTAATAATAGAGGCACACAATACATCATAGATAAGGATCTATAATATAATTTGCGGTGTTTGGAGTATGGCATAAATTTCCAAACATTTTTTTTAACATTATTAATTAGGTACAATTTAAAAGTAAAAATTAAAAATTTGCAAAAAAATTAAAAAAAATAATAACGTTTACATATTTTGAATGTAAAAGTATGAAAACAAATAAAAATATTAATTTCAATGTGTAAACTCATAAATATTAGATAAAAAGTATATTATAATATAATGGAAATGGTATGTTCTATCTTGAATTTGAAGTCAATTATCAATTAAATTTTACTTTAAAAGTCATTTTAATTTGGTATTTCAACTTCATAAATTGTGTTAATTCCATTAAATTTTATTAATGTAGTTATTTTTTTTAAATTACTTTTAGATCCTTATAAAATAAATATTACAGTTATTCAATTTTTTTCTTTTTTTAAGAAATAAAATTTAAATTTTTTATTTAATATTTTGAAATAAATTTAAAAGTTAATTTTAAAATTTTTTACATAAAAGTTTAACTTTTTATATAAAAATTTAAAATATTTAGAAAAAAAATGATAACTTATGAATCAATTTACTATATAGACTAATATTAATAAAGATAAAAATAAATAAAGTAAGCACCATAGATCCTTATAGATCTAATTTTTAAAAAAATTTACTTTTACATTTCCATAAAATAAATATGATAGTTATTCAATTTTATTCTTCTTTTTTAAGAAAAGTAAAATTTCAAGTTTTGATGTTACTATTTTGAAATAAATTTTAAAAATTTTACACAAAATTTTAACTTTTTATACAACAATTAAAAATAATAAGAAAAGAAAATGAATCAATTTATTATATAGCTAGACTAATATTAATCAAGATAAAAATAAAGTAAGCATTTTTAACTATCACTATAAATAAATAAAAAATTTAATTCTTTAATTTTTATATTTTCAGAAAAATTAAATTTTTTTTATATTCTTGTCTAATATTTTTATTATTTCAACATTCTCTCTTTCTTTATCTTTTGTTTTTTTGTTTGATCTATATTAGAAAAATGTCTAAATAAAGTCACTGAAAGTTGAAAAATAAATTTTAAAATAGTTAGAATTTAAGGAATTTTAATGAAAAATTAAAATTTATGAAAATATTTAGAAATTAATTTTTAAATTTATTTTAAAAGTGACAAAATGAGAATTTAAAAATATTTTTCACATTTTATTTTTTTAATAGGAAAAAGAGGATAAAAAGTTTAATAAGTGTCAAATTTATTTTATAGGAATCTAAAAGTGATTTTTAAAAATACAATTAAGTTTTTCAAATAAAATTAGATACAATTGATACAATTCATAAAGTTGAAGGAGTAAATTGAACTAATTTTCAAAATAGACTTTAATTGATAATTGGCTTAGATTCAAAGGAGAAAATGTACACAATTTAAAATTTAAAATAAAAAGTTAATAAGTTCAATAAAAAAAAAAGTAAATTTTATTTAAAGTCTAAAAATATGTACCATGAAAGAGGAAATATGAGATAAATAAAAAAAGTTGGAGTTCTAAAGTTAAAAAATTATACCAAAAATTTTATAAAGATAAAAATTGTACCTAAAAAATAAAGGTCAATATATAAAAACAAAAACGTAGGAAGTTCCAATAATAAATATAATGAAAAAAATATAAAACATAAACAAGAATAATTTTGATAATATGTATAAATAAAACGTGTTTAAAAAATTTTTAAAATATAAAAATAGCAGTTCTTAATTTTTTTATAATTTTTATAAAAGAAAAAAAATTTATTTCCTTGGACAAAAAATTTAACTGTTTCACAAAGAGAAATTGCATATCTCAAAACTAGAATATTAAGGTAAACATATATTGAGTAAATTCATGTGTGTGAGTTTGTGGCAAAAATTAGGAAATTTCAAATTTGAATCTCCCAATTATTTTTTTTTAAGTAGAAAAATAACTTCATTTATTCAAACTAACAATATATCTATCGAAAGAAAAATAACTTCATCGATTCAAACTAACAATACATCCATTGAATCTCCCAATTAAAAAAGCATAAAAAAAAAAGTTATAATAAATTTAACAATAAATTTAATAATTTATTAATAATAAATTTTATTTTTTAAAATTAATATTTAATAATAAATTTAACAATAAGTTATTAACTCTCTATATGTCAATCTAATTTTGTTGGTAATATGTTAAATGAAAAATCAATGTCAATGTTAAAAGCAAAGTTAAAGAAACATAAGATGGAGACTAGAGTGAATAGAAACAAGATATCTAAATTAGATATATATTTTATTGAGGCAATTGTAGTTGTAGTTGAAGAAAGAAATTTTGATGTGCTCAAGTGGTGAAAACTGAATTCAGAGAGATTCTAAACTTCTCTATGTTGTCTCGTAATGTGTTGGTTGTCCCAATCTCCATTGTTACTTTCAAATTAGCTTTTAACACCAGTAGTAGAGTCCTAAATGTATTTAGGAGTCAATTAGGAGTTCATTGACTCCTAAATTGGTGGAAACATTTATTTGCACCCAAGACTAGTTTAGAATGGCTTCAAAGCCAATTTCAATTGAAAAGATTATAAAGGAGCTTGAAAACTTTAAAAATAGTAACTTAATTGTGTCTGATTTTTATTTTGTATCATTTGAATGACAATCATTAACAGTATCTAATAAAGTTACTTCCATTTGTTGCAAATTTACCCTTAATTGGTGTTGGCCCATCCTTATGTGCAACCTAAATCTAGTTTATGTTGCATCAGTAATATCAACTATTTTACACCTTAATATGAGTTGCTTTTACATGACCAATTGTAGGTCCATTTTGTGTTGTCGTGTTGTGTTCAAAACCTGCAAGTGTACGGATCGTGAATTGTAGTATAAAAGATATCATTCCCATGAGTATTGTATATTGAGTACTAGTATCTCCACTTATGTTCTTAGTTAGCAAATCAATAAAGTAACTTAGAAAATCAAAATATAAATCTAAACAATTAAAACTAAGAGAAAATCAAATGATAAAAACATAGAGTTTAGGTTTAGTTTCACTATTCCAATCAAATAATGAACACATTAATTATTAAACACCTTGATTTTAATTAAGGGTAATTGTTCTAAAACTCATTAAGTTTAATTAAGCATGTTAAGATTAAAGTTTAACCTACTCTCATGGTTAAGAAGTTAACCTAAACTCATTAAGTTCCTTAGTAATTAATTTACCACCGTAGACCCTGCCTATTATCATAAAATTAAAGTTTAACCTACTCTTATGGTTAAGAAGTTAATCTAAACTCATTAAGTTCTTTAGAAATTAATTTACCACCGTAGACCTTGCCTACTGTCATGGTCTCCCGAAGAGTGTGCCCAATCTCATAGTCAAGTGGTCTAAGTCCTATGAGTTTTAAGTTGATAAATTCCCCTAACTCTCATTGGTTAATTTACCCATAAACATGCAATCAAATAGTCCTGGAATGATAACAAGACATTAAGCTCAACACATAGAATTAATTAAAAATCAAATTAATAAAAGACTTATATTCAATCACATAATGGAATAGTTACTCCTAAACTAAACCCTAATGGAAATTTAGCCATGCATGATTATGGGAAAAAAATAAAAACATGATTAAGGATGAAAGAAGAAGAATTAATAAAAATAAACTCTTGAATTTCTTGCACAAATCTTCTTCAATCTTCATTTAACTCTAGTTTATAGTTGCCAATCAATGACCAAAGATGATTTCTAGCTTTTCATAATCCTCCTTTTATAGAGTTCACTAAGAAAAGAACTTGAAAGCCTTTAAAATTCTCTTTCTTTTTGGGCAAGGAAACCACTATTTATTCGACATGGCTTGGACAAGCCATGTTGAAAGTTGTGTCACATTGCATGGACATGCACATGGTTTGAAACATGCCGTGACACATGTCGTGTCATATTGTTTTCCTTTTTCTTTACTTGACATATAACAACACAGCTTAGCACACATCTTGGAGAAGGCATGTCTCTTCCATTTTGCCCAATTCCTTATGTGACAAGGCATTGACAAGCCATGTTGCATGTTGTCTTAAAATGTTTTCTTTTCTTTTAGCTTGCAAATAACCACACGGTTTGGCACATGGCTTGGTACAAGCTATATTGAAATTTTTATTAACACAAATCCTCATTCTTCTTGGATTTCCTCTTTAAACTTAACTACAAAAAGGGAAATAAATTAATATTATACAAAAACTCCTTAAAATATGCTTTAAACAACAAAATCATAATTAAAATACTATTACTAATATATGTCCTATTTAACCTTATGTTCTACCCAAATTATTCCAATTCTCATTTGATAATTCATTAGAATTCAACACAAATATATGAAAATATTATACATATCAAATTCCCCCTCACTAAAGCTTTGCTTGCCCTTAAGCAAAAATCAAATTTGAAATTTAAAGAATAAAGTCAATGACAACCGAAGATGTGTAGCATCTAAGACATGCAAACTGATAAAACCATGATTGAAACTTATTTACTAAAGAGGATAATTAGACAAAAATACATCATCTATAAATAATTTACTAATCACATCCCAAGTGCATAACTCTTTAAAATCCAATGAACATGACTTTAAAAGAAAAGTATTAAGGTCTATAACTCTCTTTTATTAAACTAAGGTTGTTAATGCTTTTTACACTCCATTTCACAACATCTCGTCTTTTTTCCTTGGTGAGTTCGTTTTGCGCTCTATCTCACCCATTTTTTTATTCTCTCAATTCAATTATTTCCACTCTTAGTTATCCCCTGTCGTTCTCGTATTACTAAGTATGGACATTGCCAAGTGGGTCATTTAGATACTTATACTCTAATTAGAACACTAGAGTATATTCAAAGCATAAAAATAATTTAGAATTAAGTGTTGCTCTTACTTGAAAAAAGAGAAATTTTTTTTAGAGTTACAAATCGGAAAGTATCCTCTCTTAAAATAATGCACAAATTCAATCTCCAAGCTCATGCTTAGGTTATAGAAACTAAATTTTTAATACATAATAACCATGTACAACCATCCTAAATAATAAACCATGCAACAGTTTGATAATTAAATAAAAAATGCACACTTATACCCTATTATTCTCAAATTGAAATTGAGCATCAATTTTGCAAAACAAAATAACAAAAAGTTTTAAAATAAGCTAAGTAAAAACATGGGGAAACTGAGTTGAAAGTTAATAAATGTTGAATAATTACCTAATATATATTATAATTAATGATCTTTTTTTATTATTTTTTAACTCGTATGAATAAAATAAAAACTAAATGACATGCGAAAATAAAATAGAAACCCTCCCCCACATTAGTTTTGTTATTGTCCCCAATGACAAAACACATGAAGAAAGTAAAAAATAAAAGGAAAAGTATAAAGAGGAATAGAAAAGAGGAATACTATCCTAAAACTTGTAGTCATCTGATATCGTGAAAGGAGTAGAAAACAAAAAGAGTTAGAAATCAGTATCCAAAAGACAAACCAAGCAATTAAACACATAACATCCTTAAACAAAATAAAGAAAAGAAAGAAAAGAAAACAACATTAAATTTCCAAAGAAAAACAAGAAAAGAAAAGAAAAATAACAAAAGTAAAGAATATCTGTCCTTGTTTGCATTTGCTTAAAATGCTAAAAAAAAAAAATGAACTAGGATGGGACATGGCATGTGGATGTTGTGTCCAATGCATGTGAAGTTTGAAAAATGATTTTTTAAAAAAAGTTAAAATTGAAAAAGCAAAATTAAATAAATGAACACACAACTAAATTAAGCATGAATTGATGAAAATTAAGAGCAAACTATATAAGGTAAAAATAGGAATTGCATATAAATGTCTAGATTGAAAAATTATGACCAAAATTTGAATTTTAATCAAATTAATCAAAATTCATGTAATCCCTAAATAAAATTGAGTAATGCTCATTAATAATCATGAAAATAATGCTAAATGCAACATTAAAAAATGAAGAAAATAAAATAAATGATGAATTACTAACTAAATTTATTTAAAAAGAAAAATAAAATAAAATAAAAGTGGTAGTGTGTGCTTATGTATAATAATAATAATAAAGGAAAGAAAAAAAATAAATGACAAAGGAAGAAAAAGAAACAAACAAAAAGGAAAGACAAGGAGATGTAAAAAGGAAAAAAAATAGATGGAAAAAGAAAAATTAAACATTGGTAAAGGGCCTAACTTGGCCCAATAAATAAATTGGGAAGAAACAACAGCTTTTAGTTACAAGACCATGCCAAGGCCATGCAACAAGCTGTGCTTTTTACTACTTGAAATCACAAAATTTTGTCTTGTGAACACGACCGTGCAACTGAACGTGCTCATCAATTTTTTTTTTCAAACACCAAAAACTTACAAAATAAATAAATTCAAACAAACATTAAAAAAAATAATATTAGAGCTAAAAATAGTAAAATAAAAGTAAAAAAAATAAATAAACTATAAATCTAAATAAAATAAATTTGGGTTGCCTTCTAAGAGTGCTAATTTAAGGTCATTAGCTTGACCCCTTGAATATGTAGTATCACAGGTGCAACCAAACATGAGGAAGTGTTCTTGGAAGCATCTTCTTTTCCTTTCTTTTACTAGACTCCCTTATACCTAGGCAATTAAATGCAAACTCCACATGCCAAATCTTTGATTCTAGAATTACTTAAAGAAGATAAGGCTTTTCATATGAGATCTTAGACAATCCAACACCTTTTATGGATTTCTCATATATGCCCGTAGTAGGCCATAAAACATATGTTTTGTTATCTATTGATAGCTCATCTTCATCTTCCTCCCATGTAGCTTCAAGAATTGTTATAATTTTCTCATCCAACTGTAAGTGCCCAATTTCGGGATGCAATTATGCACAATTGCGACGTAAGCCCCTATGATGAAATTTATTAAAAAATTGAACTTGGTTGTCAATTTTGTGGACTCTAGGGACTAAATTGTAATATTTTTTAGGATTTTATTATAAGGAAGTCAATTTTCAGGGGTCTTTTGATAATTAAAAGTTAAGAAAAATTTAGGGATAGGTATTTAAAATGCCGATCGGCATTTGTGTAATGCCAACTGGCATTATGTAATGCTGATTGGCATTGCATAATGCTGACGCGTAAAAAGTCCCGTTTTTCAATTTTTCGCATATTTTTTTCATTTTGTTGTCAATTTTTTTAATGTTTTGATTGGTTGAAAATTTAATTTTATTATTATTTTTATCTGAAAAAGGTTTCAACACGTTCAAAATGCATAAATAGCTTTCAAAATCAAAATCCTTATCATTTTGTTTTGGAAGAGATTAATATGTTCCTGTAAACTTGGGGAGTCAGTACGCAGGTAGACTCTGCTTTAAAAAGCAAAGAGTCTACGTGTGTGAGGGGGCTTGAGACTTACATAGACAAAGGAACTTAAAGAAACTCACACACACACAAACTGAGAGAAAAGAAAAACCCTATCGCATAAAAAAAACCCTAAAATTAAAACATTACTGATAGCACCAGTAAACCAAACTTTGATTTCTTCTGTTCTTTCAAAACCCTAATTTTTACAGTTCATTTAAAGAGGACGATCTAGGGTTTTTTTTTAATTTCAGTCCAGAATCAACAGTACTTCAATTTTCAATGGTGAAAATCCTAGTCTAAGGGGCCAAAAAGGGCATTTTCACATCATCTAAAATCATCAGTGTTCTTTTCTATTTCATTCTTTTCTATTCTTTTCTTTTTGTGATTTTTATTTTGTTATTATTTTGATTAGTCAATTTCGCTACTAATCTGATTATTTCTATGTTTTTTTTAATGTTCGAATGTGGATTAGGGAGGATGCTACTTATGTTTAAACTGAACAGAAGGTCCATGGAATACCATGGAAGAATCTGTGTTGTTTTCCAGTAGAATTTAGGGTTTTATCTTTATTTTTCCATTTTGGTATTCTGTGTAGTTATTTTAATTCATAGTTGTGTAATTGATTGATTTTAATTTTTGTATGTAGTATGTAATAGCTCCAGCAGTGGAAATAATGAAAAGATTTAATTTTATGTGTTTAAAATCAATTAGTCATTAGGTTCAATTTAGTCAGAGTTAATTAAAATCAATAGTGGCAGTAGCTTAATTTAGGGTTTGCATGTAATTGATTTAGGTTTTTTTTAGAACATCACTATAATGTATGTTTGATCTTTTTTATATTTTATTTGTTTTTGGATTGTGTTTTTTAATTCTTTATTTTTATTTTGGGCCCCAAGCCCATGCTTAGGTTCAACTCACTTTAAATAGGCTTAAAAATGGTTTAGGGTTTTAAATAATTAAAATTAATTTAAGCCCATTAGGTTAATTAGATTTTAGGCCCACTAATTTAACTTTCCTTTAAAATTGACTAGACTTAAGCCCATTCCTTAGAAAAACTAAAATAAATATGTCTAGGCTCACTAATTAATAAAAAATGTAGGCCCACCTTTAGTCCCTTTCTCACTTGTAAATAAAATGTAAATCTAGCTAACTTTTTAATAAAATTAACATAGTTTTGACTTAAGGACAATGCGATTTTGAGTGCATTTTTTATGTGTAATTTTATTGACTAGATGCCTAAGGTTAGATGGATGTCAAATAGGGTTTAAATAAAATTGCATGTAATTAGAGGATGAAATAATCATTTATAAAATTATTCTAAATGAACACGAGACTAAGAGAAGTTAGTATTCCGTTCCCAGAATCTCCTGGTTGTGGTGCTAACTTTCTTTTAAAGAATTGAGTACCACCAATCAAATTGTCCTAGTTATTACCCTGGGTGGTGACTCCTCTTCTCCATGCTATGACTTTGTGACATAGTAGTGTGTTCCCTAAAGCCTTGAGCCTAAACAGTGCCACGGTTGCTAAAATCTTGGATGCGTGCTAAACCCCACCATCAACACCAACTCATTTTGAAAATGAATTACGTGATGTTGTACTTCATCATCCTTGATGTCTATAAACTCATTCTTACTTTTAAAACTTCTTCAATTTCCTTGGTGATCAATTCTTCTTACTCATCAAGGTACAACTTAAAAGTAACTTCATTATCTTGAATAAAAGTACTCTCATCATCCCATACACTTTCTCCTTATGTTTGTATTGAGAAATTTATAGGCGCACATATTTGAAGTTTTTGGAAGCATGCATATTGAATTTTTGCAATTTGATCTACTTGTAACTTGAGCCTCATTATAGCTTCTTTTTGTTCATCCATTATAGACATAATGTTTCATCCTGTTCTCTACTAATTGTTCCTTATATTTCTTTATTACTTCTTGAATGAAATTTTCAAACATTGTCACATGATTCAAATTAGACTCTTATTGATAACTTCAACCATGATCCATATAATCACTCCAAAATGGGTTATAAAGAGGTTATGGAGGTGAATATGAATAATATAGGCAATACCCCCCCTTGTGGTTCTCTCCACACCAACTACAAACCTGAAAAGAAGATGGAAAATAATTAAATGGCATATGCTCTACATTATATACTAGATCACATGCATTAGACCTAAAAAATTGATAAGAAAATCTACCATTATCCATGACAAATTACTTATTAATATTACAAAGAAAATAAAATAAAATGCTAGTATAAGAAAATTAAAAATTAAATTAATATCAATATTGCCAATCCCCAACAACTGTGCCAAAAACTTGTTATGTTCAAAACTTGTAAGTGCACAGATTATGAATTATAGTACAAAAGATATCGTTCCCAAGAGGATTGTATATTGAGTGCTAATATCTTTACTTATGTTCTTAGCTAGAAAATCAATAAAGAAATTTAGAAAATCAAAATATAAATCTAAACAATTAAAACTTAGAAAAATTAAAAAATAAAAACATAGAGCTCAAGTCTAGTTTCACAATTCTAATCAAATAATGAACACATTAATTATTAAACACTTTGATTTTAGTTAAGGGTAATTATTCTAAAATACCTAAAGACTCTCTAGAGTTCAATTAAGTATGTTAAGATTAATGTTTAACCTACTGTCATAGTTAAGAAGTTAAGATAAACTTATTAAGTTCCTTAATAATTAATTTACCATTGTAAACCCTGCCTACTATCATGGTCCTCTGAAGAACTCACCTACTCTTATGGTCAAGTGGTCTAAGTCTTATAAGTCTTAAACTGATAAATTCCCCTAACTCTCATTGGCTAATTTACCCATAAACATACAATCAAACAGGCCTAAAATGATAATAAGACATTAAGCTCAACACATAGAATTAACTGAAAATCAAATTAATAAAAGACTTGTGTTCAATCACATAATGGAATACCTCCTAACCTAAACCTTAATAGAAATTTAGCCATTCATGGTTGTGGCAAAAAATACAAACATGATTAAGGATGAAAGAAGAAGAATTAATAAAAGTAAATTCTTGAATTTCTTGCACAAATCTTTTTCAATCTTTATTTAGCTTTGGTTTATGGCCACCAATCAATGACCAAAGATGATTTCTAGCTTCTCATAATCCTCATTTTATAGAGTTCGCCAGGAAAAGAACTTGAAAGCCCTTAAAATTCTCTTCCTTTTCAAGCAAGGAAACCACTTTTTATTAGACATGGCTTAGACAAGACATGTTGAAAGTTGTGTCATGTTGCATGGACATGCACAGGGTTTGAGGCAAGTTGTCATACATGTTGTGTCATATTGTTTTCCTTTTTCTTTACTTGGCAGATAATAACATAGCTCAGCACACGGCTTGGAGAATGCGTGTCTTTTCCACTTTGCCTAATTCCTTGTGTGACACGACATTGACAAACCATGTTGCATGTTGTGTTGAAATGTTTTCTTTTCTTTTAGCTTGCAAATAACCACATGGCTTGCAACAAGCCATGTTGAAATGTTTTATTGACACAAATCCTCATTCTTCTTGGATTTCCTCTTTAGACTTAACTACAAAAAAGGAAAATAAATTAATATTATACAAAAACTTCTTAAAATATTCTTTAAACAATAAAATCATAATTAAAATACTATTACTAATATATGTACTATTTAACCTTATATTCTACCTAAATTATTCCAATTCTTATTTGATAATTCATTAAAATTCAACTCAATCATATGAAAATATTATACACATCATGTTGTTGCACTACTATTTGTGAGTCTATAATGAAACTTCCACGTCTTTTATTTTGATTTGTAAAGGAATTTTTAGTCATGTTTCTTTGGTAATTAAGTTATTTGTGTTGCCAGAAATATAGCTATCTTCTTTATATGACTTGAAAATAGCTATCTGAACCTCTTTTTAAGGATGTGTTCTAAATCTATGATTTTATAATCTTATATTCTTATATAGTTTTAAATTTCAAGAAATGACTAACTTTATTACTGCAGAATATAGTTACTCAGACTTAGTTACTGCCTACTGCTAAGTTTGCCTTATGCAGTCCATTATTGAATGTATTTTTAATACTTGTGACATATACATTAATTTTGCAGGGAGTATACACTTCATACTTTTATTTGTGTGTGTGTTTTTTTTTGGATTTTAAGGTAGTGATGATGTTTCTTCCTCTTAGTATTTAAAGCAAACAAAGGAAGGATTCTGCTTAAGTTTATATGTTTGGAGGCATTTTTATTAATGCTGCTACCAAAAACTAAGGCTTGCTTTCACGAACACAATCTGAGCCTCAAATTTTAGTTCTTTTTTTTACTTTTCAATACTTGGGACTTGATTTTTTCTTTAATATGCAGATTCTCTTTTTGTTGGAACTTAAATATAAAGGCCTTATTTTTTATGGCTTATTTTTGGCATGCTACTAATAGTTCTTGATTGAGAATATAATTTTTTTTTTGTAAAGATTTGTAAGAATAGAAGTAACATAGTTGTTAATATTTTTGGGAGTTTACAAGTCAAAGGTTAAAATAACACATTTTTATTGTGCCTCTGGACTTTCATTAATTACATATGTGTCACATTTAACAAAATTATTTATGTGCTGCCCCCTTCTCCTCTAATGTAAAAAAAAAATTGCAACCCACTGTGAACCTTTACTACTCAATGTTTCATCCTTTGCTGTCATCTCTCCATCTTCTCCCATAAAATTATTTTTACAAACCAATTTTCACATCTACACACTGCTACAGGAGCAAGAACTCTTTTTCTCTAGTTATTTTTGTCGCTTTTGAGCTCAATCCCAGTATTGTTTTTAAGTTAAAAAAATCATGGCCTTTAAGAAGATCAAGATTGCCAACCCTATCGTTGATCTTATAAAGATTTTTTGTTTTTTCTAGGGAAACTAGTGTTATCTTTCTTCCTAATCAATTCCGATTTAGTTCTTTGTAATTATTTTCTCATTTTTTATGAATTAAATTTTTTTTTGCTTGAAAATTTGGTTGTTGGACATCAATTTTGTGCACTCCACATTTGATGTTCGTGCTTAAGTCTCCATCCCTTTATCTTTTTTAAGTTCTCATTAATTCTCTTAGTATTTTATTGGGTGTTGCTTGTTGATAGCTCATTTATAATCATTTTGTTAATTTCAATTTAATGTAATTTGGTTGTTGGTGATTTCCTTCTAAGATTTATGTATTTTAAGAAGAGTATAGAGTTATAATACTTCGATCGATCTACAAAAGAAGAACTGATGAAATCTTAATACATATGCAGTCCAACATTTTTTAGTCTTAGAAAAAAAAAACTCTTAAGACAATCGAACAAGAGTTGAATTGCTGCTTGCTCAAGTGAACTACCTGTGAGGAGCTGAACACCTGATTTGAACACTTCTACAAGCTGTAGCAGAGGCCAAGAGTGAATTATTGAACATTTAAAGAGAGTTAACACCATATATATATATATATATACACTAAATTTTCAATCATGTCAAGTTTACAATAGAAATACAAGAAAATGGATTCTATATGTGGATGAATATAAATCTTTTCTTCAATTGTCAAAGAAAACCTTCAACTGTTGGCAAAATATTAATAGTATAACTCAGGAACAATTCAAACTAAGCCTCTAATGCATGAAATATATCACTTCATTTAAACAAGCATCAAATGTCAAAACGCTGGTTGATAAGTTAACAACATGTTTGGCAATAGAAGATATAAGACTACTTATAACAATAAAACAATTAATAATAATAATGATAATTTATTAAATCAAAGACAAGAAAAAATGTAATGAGATTTTTAAGAGGTTGTTTCATATATGGAAAATAAACTACAAGTAAACAAACAATAAATAAAAAATATTCCAGGTTGCATACTTTCAGAATTTATATTCCAATCACTTTACAAATTTTAAAAATGCATGGTCACTCCATTTTATATTGTATCGAATATCTTGAAATTATGTATATATATTTTTGTCAATTTAGAATTTTTTCTGCATAATAATAATAATAATAATAATAATAATAATATCACTTATATAATAATTATATAATAATTATAAAGTATTTTATAATAATAATAATAATAATAATAATAATATCACTTTTTAAATATATATGTGTGTGTGAGAGAGAGAGAGAGAGATATATATATATATATATATATATATATATATATATATATATATAAGATAATAGCGGTTTTGTTCATCATTACTAGAATATAAACTCCAAAGACATGAAATTTAAAATAACTTTTGTATACTTTTGATTTACTTTTCATCTATTTTTAGTTTATTTTCCCTGTATATTATGTTTCCAATACGATATCTTTACTACAGTATATTTTCTTATCACACTTAAAACAAAAGCACAAAACAAAGTATTAGAAAGTAAAAAGAAACTAAAAATGTACAAAAATAATAAAATAGAACATATACAAACAAAATTATTTAACTTATCACCACCACCAACAGTTTCAATAAACAATGAATCATAAACTTCCATCTTCTCACCATCCTCTCCACTTTTAGCATCTTTACATGCACTTTCCTTATTTTTAGCACCCTTTTCACAACTAGTAATATCTCTTAAACCAAAACCATAAGCACCCAAAGAACCTCCATATTTCCTTGCATATTTAAAACAAGATCAAAAGCTAAAGGTAATTAAAAAAGTAATAAATTTAAATACATGCTACCGAATAATAGAATAGAGATGTAGGGTATTGATTCCTGTATCTTTTGCATGTTAAGTTGTTAGTATAGGTGATATGCCTTAGAGGCCAATCACATATTTTGACATTGTAAATTATCCCAAATGGCAATAAAATATTCATTTAAATAAAGTGTTTGTTTATTTGAGTATTTATCCATTAGTATAATGTTAAATAAATTTATTATTAAGAGTTGATAATATGAGCTACAAATTTATTTTGTACATATGCTATGAAATGTTCATAGTCGATAAATTAATATTTGGGCAATATTAATTTAACTGTCACATTTATTTATTTTTCTTAATTAGTATATGATACTATTATTGGGAGGTAGTAAGTCTTATGCTACTTGATATGAGATATCAAAATAGACATGTAGATATTCATATGATGGGTGGATCAAACGTGACGTTAGATTTATGATCACAAGGATATTCACTTATAGTCAACGGTCATAATCTTAGTCATAATAGTGCATATAGTCCTTTGACCTAAGGTGTCACAGTCATCCACATTTAAGTTGTTAGGGTTTGTTACGACTTATATACTCATGTTAATCACACATGGGTATATGGCGTGTGGTAACTCTAATTGGTTAAATGTAAGGATGAGTGTTTGACTAAGATGGGATTCATTGCCTAGAGTGAAACGGGTTAAGATCTTATGCTATCTAAGTTTGTTCTTTATGAATAAGTTCCTGGCTAAGTTAAACATAATACACTCTGAAAGTGTTTTAGTGCTAGAAAGTGTTTTGAGTATTCATTATGTTTTATCAAGAATAGAACTTTAGATGAGGTCATATAATGTAGCTATTAGAGTTTGACTAAACCTTGACTCAAGGCTATATCGGGATCTTCTAATGAAAGGATTTTAGTGCATGGTAATTATGACCAAAGAGTTCATGTGAATCAATACATGCATTCATTTCTAATTAGGTAGTTGTGATATCGATGCTAGGGGTCCCTTACAACTTATAAGAACTAAATGTGTATAAGTAGGATTTTCACATTTCGACTTAAAAGGTGTTTCAAATAATATCAAGTGTTGATATTATCTTCTCATTACTAATTAGACATGAACCTAGTAAGTCACACCTAAAAGAGTTTCACTAAATCATCATCAATATTAATCTAATGATTGATTAAAAGTTTAATTAATTAATTAATTAAGATTAATGGAATTGGATTTATGCTTTAAGCAATGATTCTAGCATATCATGAAATCTAATTCAAGTAAGGGTTTAATTATTAATTTATACTTAATTAATATAAAATAATAATTAAGGTATTAAAATAACAATAGATGTTGTTTCTATATGGACTTGGATTAATGGCCCAAGTTATTTTGGCCTAGGCCCAAAAAGGTTTTGAACTAAAGATTAGTCCAAGATATTGAGAAGGCCCATGAACTTTATCTAGGCCCATTTGTCTAATCGATTGGGCTTGGGCCAAGTGTTGGCCCAATTACCAAGTCTAAGTCCATACAAATGTGGTCAAATTTATCATGTTGGGCACATTATCTTTTATGTGTAAAATGTTGACCATGGCAAATTTGTCATATTAGGCACACATTATCTTTTGTGTGTAAAATTTTGGCTATGGTATAATAAGGTATGTTGACCATTTACATGATCAAACTCTTAATTTTGAACAATTTTGATTCTAATGATTTCAACTAAATGTGTAGGAAGTTGAGATATCATAAAGATTAATTATTAAATGATTAGAGACAATGAAATATTCATTGAAAGAGTATAAATATGCATTTCAATGAACCATCTTAATCTATGCAAGTCCAAAATCATTGAGAAAACAATTATATACCAAAAATATATTTTTTTTTAATATACAGTCGTATGCTCACAAGCTGCCTCACGACCTGGATTAATAAATATGCTTTTGGGCTAATTCAATCTTTGAGATTCAAGGAGGATTTTTGACATCTTTAGAGCTCTATAATGAGAAAATAATCTTTATCACTTTTGAAGTAGACATCTTAAGCTTTCTAAAATGAGCTTACTTATCAAATTCGAGCTCATTTGGGTATGCAAATCTTCAGTTGAAGTCAACATATGCAACTTTTATTTTAGGTTGCATAACTCTTAATATTTCAGTAATATCTTGGAATACAAAGGTTCAATAGAGGCAATTAAAAGTGATATGAAAAGATAAGAAAATTATCCACACCTTTTATGAATGAAGTTAAGGCTAATTTGATCATCTTTAATCTTGAAAAGACATCACAAAGCACTATCTCAATCAAACTCAACACAGGGACTAAATTGCACAAAAAGTGTAAATCTTGTCATGGTCTTGACCGAGACCAAGGCAGACCTATTTTTGCAAAACTTCAATTTTTGGCAGAACTGATCCAGATTCAATGTCTCAACCATGACATTAATATCTTGATCGAGACAATGATATCCCAACTAGGACATTAATATATCGATCGAGACCTATGCAAAAATTCAAATATAATGGCTCGTAACGGCTATTCAATGCTCATCCCAATCGGGACTAATGATATCTTGATTGGGACCTAAAAAATTACAACTCAAAAGTCCAAATTTCATTCAAATGGACTTTGATTTTGTTAGGAATGCAATTATTGCTTCCAGCAGCTATACTTGAATTTCTTAAGTATAAATATAACCTCTAAAGATTATTTTGAGGTTAAGAAACTTGTTTATTCATTATATACTTTCAAGCATTCAACTTAGCTCTCTAAACTCTTTCAAAATTCATTTTATTATTATATACTCTTGTGAGAGTTTGTGAGTTTTAGAATAAAAATTCTTATTCTTCTATTTTATATGGTTAAGAAAATAGGAAGTGAGATTCTATTCTAAAGGAATTAGTTTACGTCTTTAGCCATTAAAACACTTGGGAATTTAGTTTTAGTGTGAGCCTTGAAAACACTTGTGAATTGGTTTTTGAGTGAGTATTGAAAACTCAATTTGTAAGGTTTGAGTTAAGCCTAAAACTTAAGTTATAAAAATCAATCTAGGGAAATAGATTGTGGTGATTCAAAATCCTATCTTAAGGACAAGTTAGGTGGAGATGTATAATTTTTAAGAATTTGAACTTCTTAAATTCTTGTGTTCATCATTATTCTTCCTTCTCAACATTCATTTTAATTCTTGATCAAATCTTTTTAATTTCTTATTATTGTTTGATAGTCCTATTCACCCCCCCTCTAGGACTCTTTCAATCGGTATTAGAGCTTGGTTTCTAAGAACTTAATTACTAGAATACAAGATCATGGGAAATGAATCACAAAACATTTCTTTACTTAGACCATTCTTCGATGGTAGTGACTATCCTCATTGGAATTTCAAAATGGAGCTATACCTTGATTGTGATTCCATTAAACTTTGGAATATTATCCTAAAAGGTTGGAAACCACCTACAACTACCATTGATGGTGTGGCAACTACTCTTGCAAGAAGCCAATGGAATAATGAACAAAAGGAGGAAAATCATAAAAAAAAAGGCTATGATCACTATAGTCTCTTCCATAATAAGAGAAGAAAGAGATAAGCTTCAACATTGCATTTTGGCCAAGGAAATATGGGAGACCTTAGAAAAAAATCATAAAGGCAATATACAAGTAAGAAGAAAAAAGGTTCAACTTCATATGTATGAATATGAACTCTTCAAAATGAAGCTCAATAATTAATCACGAAGATGAAAAACTATCTCAATGTTATCCTCACAACCCTCAAGAAACTTAGAAAACATTTCTTTAAGGAAAAGGTGAATAATAAGATTCTAAGAATCCTACCAAAGAAGAATTGGGAATCTCATGTCACTTCAATTGAGAAAGCTCAAGACCTCTCTACTCTCTCAACTAATGTTCTTATTGGAAATCACCTAACACATGAGCTTACAATCAAATAAATAAACAAAAAGCGAGAAGAGAAGGAAGAGAAGAAAAAGAGCATATCACTAAAAGCTCTTTAAGAACATAATAAAGAGGAAAGAATTAAAGATTCTAGTGATGAAGATGGTGATATTACCATGCTCACTAAGAACTTCAAGAAGTTTTTAAGAAAGAAAGATTTCTTAAGAACAAGTGACTTTAACAAGAAATTTGAAGGAGATGGAAAGAAAAGAAGCAAAAAAGTTACTTACTATGATTGCAAGAAATTGGGACATATCTGTAGTGAGTGTCCAAAACTCAAACTCAAGAATAAGGGAGCAAAAGATAGGAAAAAGGCCTTCAAAGCTGTTTGGGATGAATACTCTAAATCCGAACATGAAGATGAATAGTAAGAAGTGTCTAATCTTTGCTTCTTAGCTTTTAAAGATGAAAAAGAGGACCATCTACTTATAACTCCTATTGTGATGATTGTTATAATTATGATGAATATGATGATGATGATGTTGAGAACTCTAATTGTAGACGGCGGGGTTTAGCGCGCGTCAAAGATTTTAGCAACTGTGACACTGTTTAGGCTCAGGGCCTTAGAACACACTAACCACTGTCACAAAGACATGGCGTGGAGATGAGGAGTCGCCACCCAGGGTAATAACTGGGACAATTTGATTGGTGGTACTTGATTCTCTAAAAGAAAATTAGCACCATAACCAGAAGATTCTGGATACGGAATACTAACTTCTCTTAGTCTCATGTTCATTTAGAATAATTTTATAAATAATTATTTCATCCTCTAATTGCATGCAATTTTATTAAACCTTAATTAACATCCATCTACCCAAAAAGGCAACAAGTTAATAAAATTACAAGTAAAAAATGCACTCAAGATCGTGTTGTCCCTAAATCCAAACTATGTTAATTTTATTAAATAAGTTAGCTAAATCTACATTTTATTTACAAGTGAAATAGAATAAAAGTGGGCCTACATTTTATTAATTAATGAACTTAAATCTATTTTTTAGTCTTTCTAAGATACGAGCTTAAGTCTATTCAATTTTAAAGAAAAAAATTAAATTAGTGGGCCAAAATCTAACTTGGTTTTATTTTAAGTGAAATGTGGGCCTAGGTTTATTTATATTAAAAGAAATAAATTTAAGTGGGCTGAGCTAAGTCTAAATAAGTTTTAATTAACTAAGTGGGCCTAAAATCTAATTAACCTAATGGGCCTAAGTCAATTTTAATTATTTAAAGTCCTAAACCATTTTTAAGCCTATTTATTTAGTGGGTTAGACCTAAACATGGGCTTGGGGCCTAAAAACAAACATAAAAAAGCCTAAAAAACATAACAAAATCAAATCAAACACACATTCACATATGATTTCTAAAAAACCTAATTTAATTACATACAAACCCTAATTAACTAAAACCACCATTAATTTTAATTAATTTTTACCCAATTGAACCTAATTACTAATTAATTTTAAAGTGTAGAAATTTAAATCTTTCACTATTTCCACTACTGGGGCTATTACAAACTACATACAAAATTAAAATTAAATAATTATACACCCATGAATTAAAAATAAACTACACAGGATTCCAAAATGTAGAATAAAAATTAAAATCCTAAGAACTATTATTAGAACAGTACAAGTTCATCCATGGCATTCCATGGATCTTCTGTTCAATTAAATACAGACGATATCCTCCTCCTCAATCCACATATGGACATCAAAACAAAAAAAATAATCAAACCAGTAGTGAAATTAAATAATAAAACAATTAACAAAATGAATAAAAATCACAGAAGAGAAGAAAGAATAAAAATGAATGTTGTGCATATACCCTTTTTCGGCCCCTGAGATTAGGATTTTCACCATTGAAATCGACTCAGTGTTGATTTGATTATGGACTGGGACTAAAAAATCACTGTATCGTCTTCCTCAAATGAACTGCAAAAATTGGGGTTTTTAAAAAACAAAGGAAATCAAAGTTTTTTTTTCTATCTTCCGTCTGTAAAAAAAAATCCTCTAGCCAAAACCCCCCCTCGCACGCACGCAGACTCTACTTTTAAATGCAGAGTCTATGCATACTGAATTTCCTCAAAAGAGGAACAGACTTATCTGGTCAGATCAGATAGCGTTTATTTTGATTTTAAAGATATCTTTTGCATTTAAAAAAAAAAAAAACCTTATCAGATAGAATTTGAATTTTCAACTAATCAAAACACTGAAAAAATTGATAAAAATAAGGAAAAATACGTGAAAAAATAAAAAAATGGAATTATTGTGCATCGGCATTGTGCAATACCGACCGACATTGTACAATGTCGATCATCATTGTGTAATACTGATCGGCATTACACTAATGCCGATCGGCATTTTAAATACCGAGTCTTTTTTTTAACTTTAAATTACCAAAAGACCCTTAAAAATTGACTTATTTGCAACCCTAAAAAAATGTTGCAATTTAGTTCTTAATGTCCATAAAATCAACAACCAAGTTCAATTTTTGAATAAATTTCATCATAAGGGCTTACGTCACAATTGTGCACAATTGCAACACAAAATTGGGTGCTTACAGTAGCTCCCCTTTGTCACTGTTTGCTTGACAAATTGCGGTAAAGCAATAGAAGCACACAATTTCGAAAGAAAGAAATTAGAATACTCGATTGTATCCTAAGTGATATATTGATGCTCAAATTGTTGAGCAAGGTGTAGTGTTTGATAAGTCACACTATATTTCCTATGGAACGTCTAATGGACTTTATGCAAATGAATTTCGCTATATTCCCTGTGGGACGTTTAGCGATGATAAGTTGAAAACTTGCTATAGTTCCTGTGGAATGTCTAGCAATGATGAATTTTGTTATATTCCCTGTGGGATGTCTAGTGTAAATGAATTGAAATTTGCTATAGTTCCTATGGAATGTCTAGCAATGATGAATTTCATTATATTCCATGTGGGACGTTTAACAATGCACACTATATTCCCTGTGGGACGTCTAGTGTAGTTAAATTGAATTTCATTATATTCCATGTGGGACGTCTAACGATGCACACTATATTCGCTATGGGATATCTAGTGTAATTAAATTGAAAAAATTACATCATACTCGGTCGTATGATGCCGATTATACTCGATCGTATAATCGATTGAGGATACATTACACTCGATCATACAATGTCGACTACACTCAGTCGTATAGTCTTGAATTCAAAAATTACATCATACTCGGTCGTATGATGTCGATTATGCTCGATCATATAATCAATTGAGGATACATTGTACTCGGTCATATAGTCTATTTTGAAAAGGAACATCACACTCGATCATATGATGTTGATTATACTTGGTCGTCTAATTGATTGAAGCTACATTGCACTTGATCGTACAATGCTGACTACACTCGATCGTATAGTTTGATTTGAAAAAAGGCATCACACTCGGTCGTGTGGTGCTAATTATACTCAATCGTATAATCAATTAAAGATACATTGCACTCAATTGTACAATGCCGACTACACTTGGTCGTATAGTCTAATTTGGGCTTCTAGATTTAGGAATTTCATTGCTGCACTTCTGACTATTCGAGGCCGGTCTGACCGTTATTCTTTATTTGCTTTTATCGAGTGATGGATGGATACTACCCATATTTTTCATACTTATGTGGGTGAGTTGACCGTTTTACCTATGAGTTTCTCTGCTATCACCAGGATTGCCTTTGGAGGATCCTCAGTTCCATTTGACATCAGCTATTATAGTCTTCTAGAGCATGCACAGAGTCAGTACGTGTAGGATTTGATCGGGTTCATTCCAGCATGGAAGAATTGAAAGAATGTTCTTTTTTCATTATTAGTTAAGGGATTCAGATGCCTTCCTACTTTGAATCCTCGTTAGATTATTCATAAGGCAAGGTGTTTGTATACAGCGGGGTTTAGCATGCATCCAAAATTTTAGCAACCGCGATACTGTTTAGGCTCAGGGCCTTAAAGAACACACTAACCACTGTCATAAAGACATGGCATGGAGATGAGGAGTTGCCACCCAGGGTAATAACTGGGACAATTTGATTGGTGGTACTTGATTCTTTAAAAGAAAATTAGCACCGCAACCAGAAGATTCTGTATACAAAATACTAACTTCTCTTAGTCTCGTGTTCATTTAGAATAATTTTATAAATGATTACTTCATCCTTTAATTCAATGCAATTCTATTAAACCCTAATTAACATCCATCCACCCAAAAAGGCAACAAGTCAATAAAATTACAAGTAAAAAATGCACTCAAGATCGCGTTGTCCCTAAGTCTAAACTATGTTAATTTTATTAAAAAGTTAGCTAAATCTATATTTTATTTACAAGTGAAAAATGGACTAAAGGTAGGCCTACATTTTTATTAATTAGTGAGCCTAAATCTATTTATTTTAGTCTTTCTAAAATATGGGCTTAAGTCTATTCAATTTTAAAGGAAAATCAAATTAGTGGGCCTAAATCTAACTTAGTTTTATTTTAAGTGAAATGCGGGCCTAGGTCTATTTCTTTAAAAAGAAATGCAATTAAATGGGTTGAGCTAAGTCTAAACAATTTTAATTAACTAAGCGGGCCTAAAATCTAATTAACCTAATGGGCCTAAGTTGATTTTAATTATTTAAAAAAACCTAAATCATTTTTTAAGTCTATTTATTAAGTGGGTTAGACCTAAACGTGGACTTAGGGCCTAGAAACATAAAAAAACAAGCCCAAAATAAATAAAACACCAAAAAAATATATCAAACAAACATTAAAGTGATTTTCTAAAAAAAACTTAAATTAATTACATGTAAACCCTAATTTAAGCTACTGCCACCATTGATTTTAATTGATTTTTTACCCAATTGAACCTAATTACTAATCAATTTTAAAATACAGAAATTTAAATCTTTCACTATTCCTATTATTGGGGCTATTACAAACTACGTACATAATTAAAATTAAATAATTATACACCCAAAAATTAAAATAAACCACATAGGATACCAAAATGCTAAGAACTATTATTAAAACTATTATTATAATAGTACAGGTTCATCCATGGTATTCCATGGATCTTCTATTCAATTAAACACAAGCGATATCCTCCTCCTCAATCCATATACGGACATCAAAACAAAAAAAACAAAAAAAGCAATCAAATTAGTAGTGAAATTAAATAATAAAACAATTAACAAAATGAATAAAAATCACAGAAGAGAAGAAAAAAAAAAGAATGTTGTGCATATGCCATTTTTCAGCCCCTCAGATTAGGATTTTCACAGTTGAAATCGACTCAGTGTTGATTTGATTATGGACTGAAACTAAAAAATCATTGTATCATCTTCCTCAAATGAACTGCAAAATTAGGGTTTTTTTAAAGAATAGAAGAAATCAAAGCTTTTTTTTCCGTTTGTAAAAAATCCTCCAGCCAAGCCTCCTCTTCACACACATGTAGACTCTGCTTTTAAATGTAGAGTCTGCGTGTACTGAACTTCCTCCAAAGGAGGAACAGACCTATCTGATCAAATCAGATAGCGTTTGTTTTCGTTTAAAAAAAAATATCTTCTGCGTTTCTTTTTTAAAAAACCTTATCAGATAAAATTTGAATTTTTCAACCAATCAAAACACTGAAAAAATCGATAAAAATAAGGAAAAATACACGAAAAAATAAAAAAATGGAATTATTGGGCATCAGTACTGTACAATGCCGATTGACATTATGTAATGCCAGTCAGCATTACACCAGTGCCGATCCTATAATATTTTTTTAATTTTTAATTACCAAAAAACCCCTGAAAAAATGACTTATTTGCAATCAAATCCTAAAAAATGTTACAATTTAGTCCTTAAAGTCTAGAAAATCAACAACCAAGTTCAATTTTTGAATAAATTTCATCATAGGGTCTTACATCATAATTATGCACAATTGCATCTTGAAATTGGGTGCTTACAGTGTTTCCTTTTGATATTATTAGGCACGACCCTCTTTTGTGAGATCGGTCATAAGGTTAGTATCGCTTTGTTGGGTCCTCTTCATGACTTGGATCGAGTTGTCATATTAAATTTGGGATCTGCTACACTCGCTTATATTTATTACATATTGGACACTATCTGTAGAGGTGCTATCATGATGTGTGGCTTTTGGCATGTCTTACATGTATGTTCTCCTTCATTTGATCTCTATAGTTTTGCTCTTCTTTGCCTTTTTTTCTCTAATATGTTTTTTTTTTAGATCTGGAGCATAGAGATCGGGTTGATTCAAGGCTTTAACGCTATCAGTTTTGATAGCACCTTTCCTCTAATGATGAGATGGGGTTCTTTTTGCCTTACTAGCAATAGGAATACTTTGCAGACATACCGTGATCAGTTAAACACTGTCGAGTGGCACCTGGTAAGGAAAAAAGAAAATAAAATCATTAGTATGTTACAATTTAATAGAGATAAGACTTCATTCACATAAATTGCAGATAAACTCTGATTGGTTGAAGGGTGCTGAGGACATCCAGCAATATGATTTCATGTCGGTTGTAACCTGCTTAGAGCCTATGAGGATCCTGCTCTCTAGTTATAGTTGTTTAATGTGGTATCTAGGGAAGCAAGTATATCGCTGGTCTTCTAGCCCTTCTCGACGTCGCATTCCATCTGATGTCCTTTCCTCTATGCTCTGCAGCTCGCATCTTATAGGTTTAGAGCTAAGAGATGCACTACAAGGATATGTTGCCTTAGATGTCCTTGAGCATTATCGACATTGTCAGCAGTTTATCTGTGCAAGCCTCCTGGAGCATGTTCCTATTGACGATGATGAGGTAATTTCATATTATTTCAACTTCTATTTATAGAACCTATAACTCACTCCTTCTCTTTACAGTTTGAGGAGGTTCACTCTCCTGTTGATGTGGATGAGGAGACTGAGATTGCTCTAGATATTGAGATCCCTGAGCCCAGACCTAGTCCTGGTCATCATGCTCAGCACATTTGGTCTAGTTACAATGGGGCCTTTATCAGTGCTACGCTTGGTGATGTCTCTCTTCCAGACAAGTCTATGTTCTATTGGACTCCCGCTATTCAGGCTCCAGTTGAGCAGCAGATGCAGTTTGGTGATGCTCAGCTTCCTAGCTTTTATCCATCAGATGCTTCTCATGTGAGTCTATTTGCTTTATTTCTTGTATGTATCTCATCTCAGAGATTATTTATGATGCAGGCTACAGACAGTTGGCGGGTAAGCGCCCTTACTGAGATAATGCAAATGTATGCATGTTATGCATATAATGCATATGATATGGTGTTTTCTGTGTATGCAGAGCTATTCCAATGGTCTAGAGCAGGAGAATGAGATGCTTCATCGGCAGCTTGCAGACTTAGGCTTTGATCCGTATAGTGCTGGGACTTCATCTGCTAGATCTCCAGACACTCATCATCATGATGACCCTACCAGAGGATGGAGCCCATGGCTTGATACCAGAGCACGAGATGAATGATTTAGGCTATCAGATTTTTTTATCATACTGCTGTGTTAACCAACTCTACAAGTTAGATGCACTTCTTTCTGGATTTACAATTCCTGCAGACTTGTTAAAGTTAGTTTCAACCATGATGAATGTATTAAAGTACATTATAATGTTGAAAATTTAGCATGTACTTAACAAATCTCACTATTTTTTATTTTCATGACTGTCACTTATTTACCATTTGCAAAGGTCAAAGGTATTGTTAACCATCTTATGCTAAAAGTATAGCATTTACCAAGTAAAGAGCTTACTTCCACACCTAATTTTGGGGAGAATTTTCTAAACAAAACTTTTGGAAATTAAGCATAAAAATATTGAATTCGGAGTATCAAAACAGTCTTTGAATTATTTTTATGCTTTTCTTCCTTATCCAAGTATTCCCCCGCCTTTCTCATATTACTCAGCATGGGCGTGGATACCGTTGGAAAGGTCCTTTGGATACTCGTACTCTTATAGAGCATTGGAGTAAATAAAGCAATTTTTTTTAACATGGGTCCTCTTTTAGTATTCCCCCGCCTTTTTTGTATTACTCAGCGTGGGTACCGCCAGAGGTTCACATTGATACTCTCGCTCATTTTTGGGCATTGGAGTACATTATACTTGCTCTTATTCTGATTCTCCCCTTAGTGTTCCCCCGCCTTTCTTGTATTACTTAGTGTAGATAACGTTAAGGGATTTGTACTCATACTCATTTTTGAGCATTAGAGTAGACTATATGCACATTTATTATTCAAAAGACTAAAATGACACTTTGAAATTCAACCAATGTATACTACAAGTCCATAGATTTTGTCTTTGCATATTCTTCCCCTCATTTTCATGTAAAGGAAGCATTAGATTGATTAGAGTTTTAGAAACTCTCAGTATAGAACTATTAACAAGACATCTAAATTCTGCAAGGCTAATAAAAGAAAGCCACTAAAATCAAAGGTCATGAGATAAGTTTTCACATATGATATCATGAAGTGGATTAATTTACTCTCAATTTTATAAATTTTCTTTGTACTTTACTATAGAATCAAAATAGATAGAGTTATACTACTTCCATTTGGTATTTGTTAGGGTATTTGTTACACAAAGTGAGATTTTGATAAGTGATTGGCATTTGCTATCTTAGTTATTCTTATTGATGTATCGGTTCCTTTCCCCTTCTTCATTCTTTTATTATTTCCCTGCACAAAATACTACAAGTTAGTATGGTCTTTTTGCAAGTGAAGAAATTTTGTCAAAATGCAATGCCATTCTTTTACATTCTTCCCTTTTTAATTATGGTGATGATGTCTCTAGTTATAGGGTCGCGGTGTTCTGTCATCAAAGTTGTGACTTTCTTCAGTTAGACCATTGTAGGGTGTGAAAAATTTCAGCCCTTTTATTTCATAATCAAAGAATTTTTCAGAGTGCATTTGTCCTAAGTTTTGAGTGCATTCTTCCCTTTTAATCATGATGTCTCTAATCATAGGGTCGTGATATTCTACCATTGAGGTTACGGCTTTAGGCTGAATATTGATGCTATGGTAAAGGGTCTCATTCCTCTTCCTAACATTTCCTGCCAAAGAAAAGATTTGGAAGTTAAAGGTTTTTATTTCACCATCAAAGAAGTCTTCAAAGTGCATTCGTCTCTCAAGTTTTGAGTGCATTCTTCCCTTTTTAGGGCCTAGCGAATGTATCGCTGACATGTTCGACCTTCTCGTTACCATATTCCACACCCTACAATGGTCTAACTGTTATGGAGAGATATTCTAAATGATGCTCTCAATGAGACGATAGAGATGGATACTGAGTTTGAAGAGCTTAAAAGTCTTATCCAACCTCTTGAGGTCACTAGGATGATGCTTCTTGGTAATGTTACTCCTTTTATTTTCATTCCTTTAGATGCTTTACCTGTGAATACTCTGACTACTTTCTTGCACTTTTATAACACTAATCTTGAACATTAGTAGCAAAGTGTTTGGACAATCTTGACTAGGCTCAAAGACTTTATTATGCAAAAAAAGTATTTCACAATAAATGTATGCATGTTATGCATAACATGCATTATCCTAATAGGTCTTTTGTTTGGAGCAAGGCTCTGTTCATAGCTTGGAGTGTGAGAATGAGGTGCCTCATCAACAACTTATAGGTTCAAGCACTTGATGCTTCATTGTTGGTGCTTCTAATGTTTGAGCTTCTGATATAGTCTATCAAACAAATAACCAGGCTAGTGAGTGGGGTCCATGGCTTTACACTAGAGCTCATGATTAACCGATGCACTATTGAACTTTTCTTTTTATTACTGCTTCTGCTGTATAATAACTGTTATATCTGCATGCTTGTAGTATGCTCCTTTCTGCCCTGAGATTGTTTTCACTAACTTTGAAGTTCTACTGTTATATTTACCGTTTTACCCCTAACTTGTCCCAGAGTTACATTTTGCCCCCAGCTTCATTTTGAATTCATCCTAGAAATCACTTTCTTCATGTGTACAAGAGACTCAGTTTGGTCATTATTGTCGTTGGCCCTTTGTCTTACTAACCCTATTAGTTGCAATCTCATGCATTAAAGATGTATAGGAGTGGGCGAACTTATTGAAGCGAATTCTGGATGATGAAATCAACTAGACTTGCACTTCGAAGAATTCTTGAGCATAATATAAGACTTGATGCTGATGCAATAATTGATGACATTTACAATGTATGGATTGAAAAGCAAGTTATTGAGCCACCTAAATTCTCAAGGTATAAGGGGATGCTTGGCTTACAAGAAAAATTACAAAAAAGTGGCAAAAAGAAAACGTAACTAAAATAGTGATCTCATAGCTTTGATTTAGCTTTCATCATGCATTGTTTTTCCATTCAGATACTTATGTCATATAATAGAGACCAATATGAGATGCTTGAATAAAAATTAAAATTTAATGTTAATCATTCATTAGGGCAAAAATGAGAACATCCATTACATCACATGATATAACTCTTATTATCAGTCAATCATGAATTTTCCTCTCTAATTTTTACTTTACTATTTTTTTTCTTTCTCTTCTTTTTTTTCTCTCTTTATTCTTTGTTTTTTCTCTTTTTTCTTTTTTTTTTTAATTTTTCTCACATTTCCTATCTTCAAAAGTTACATCATGTGATGTATGTTCTTTGAATTTGCATTTGTGCCCATGCTGAATGAATTTAATTGAATTAAATTTATGTTAAACAAGTAGATGTAATCAATATCATAATGCACAGTACCATTAGGATGTACATTACATAAGCAAGCATAATCTGAATTTATATCATCGATCACTAGAAACTAAAATTTTATTCAATGAGACAATGAGAAATTTAATTTCTTATTCTAAATGCTAGCGATGCTAAGTCTCATAATGGTTGTCCTTGAGGTGGTTGACATAATAACTCTTTAACAACAGTGTTACCCATCCTCTCAGCTGCTAACTGCATCACTTCCTCTTTATTGTCCTTCATCAGATTCTCCATAATCTGCTCCTTGAAGATCTCAAACCAAGGGACATCTTCTCCAGCAACATTGAGTGATTCCTTAGCTCTCAGATAGTATTTGCCTTCCCCTAGCCTGATGAAGTTCTGACTCAAAGGACCAAGTTTTGCATAAAGCTTCCTGCATTGAATCTTTTCCTTGCCCTTCTACCTTTTGGCATTGCTTCTCTTGTAAAACCAAATCTTGTTGTGTCATCTTGATTTTTGAATCCTGGGAATTCTCCTTGTTCATTCTTCCCCAGTCCTTGTCTAAGCCAGTAATTCATGTTCTCCATCACTTTTTCTACTCTTGGATCCATTTTAGTCCCATCAAATGTCCTAGCAATCTTGAAACCAGGGGGTGCATATACTTGTTTTTGTTTATCAAGTATGGCTACCACAGTTGCATTGGTTCCAGCTTCTATTGTCACAACTTCTCCTTCATAAGGGAATTTTATTTTCTAGTGCACTGTTAAAGATACTCCTCCCAGGATATGAAACCACAGCCTTCCCAACAGTAGGGCATAGGTAACAGGGATATCCAGTACAATAAATTCAACAGTTGACTCTACAAGCCCTGTTTTGACCAAAGCCTGAAATGTTCCCTCCACATTCCTAGTACTGTCATTGTAAGCTCTAATTATAAGGTTTGAAGCCATCAAGTCATCTACTTTCAGACCCATATTAGGTAGGATCTTTAGTGGGCATACATTTATAGTTGAACCATCATCCACCATTACAAAGTTGGTTCTCTTCCTTTTTACTTCAGTTGGGATAAATAATGCCTTGTTATAATATGGGTCACCTTTACTCCAAAGGCAAGTCATCATCTGAGAATGTTATCTGCCCATGTTTCTTTTCTGTCACCTTTACTACCATAGCCTTAGGCATAACTGCCATTTCAATACTCATGTTCGACAAAGCTTTAACCAGAGCCCTTCTGTGACTACCCGAATGCATTAGTAATTCCCAAATGCATTAGTAATTCCCAAATGCTCACACTCGCTTTAGCCTTCTTAAGTTTTTCCAAAATTAAATCCTCCTTCTGTTCTTCCTCTACTTCTGCATTTTCTGCATCTTCTCTTTCTATTACACTTTCTGTGTTCTTTTCTGATGCTTTATAATTCTTCCCACTTCTAGTGACATGATTCACTTTAGGATCATCACTCCAAACATCAAAACCGCCTAGGCTTTCCTCATCAGAGTTATACTAGATGTTAATAACTCCAATGGTTCGGTCTCTTTTCCCATCCTTCCACACTTCCATTATGCATGTTTCTTTTCCTTTCAACTCCCTCAGCTTGTCCGTATGTTGGCTTAATAGCTCTTCCACTTCTTCTTAGGACATTCCTGGGGTTAAGAATTCATCTTCTTCAAATTCATCACCCCACCCTATCGGCATAATCGATTCAATGGGGATGTCAGCAGAAGCGGGTTTAGAATAAAACACTTTGTAATTGAACTTGCCTGAAGGTTTTCCCAAAAGATCTTCAACTTCTCTTAGTAATTGCTCGGGAATTTCAGGCCCTTCTTTTATTGGCTTATCATCAAACTCATCTCCCCAACCTGAGGGCTCAATTGATTCAATAGGGATATTAGCAAAGGGTGGTTTTAAGTAGAATACTCTATAATCAAACTTTCCTGAGGGCTGGCCCAGTAAATCGTCCACTCCTGTCTGTGGCTATCCAAAAGGTTCTCCATTGGGTATAGGGTTTAGGTCCTCAAAGGATCTTAGCACTTCTTACTTACTAACTCCTGAGTTGATCATCATGGTGGTTGGTGGTGGAACATTTTGGTAGTTTGGGAAAGGGTTGTTTCTGGTGTTTGGGTTAGAGTTGGATTTTTCAAAGTCGGTGATTTTTTTAGAGTCTATAAGGTTTTGGATCTCATATTTTAGGCGAATACAGGTATCTGTGGAATGGCCAGCTACTTGATGAAATTTGCAGTAACTATTTGGATCATAACCAGGGAGATTTGGATTCGGGGGTTTGGAAAAGGTTAAAGGTCAGAGCAGGCCTTTTTGGATTAGCCTCTCTAGGACTTTGGAGAGTGGTTGGTTGAAGTTAGAGAACCTTTGAGGTTGTTGAACTACACGCACCTCTACAGCTCGGCTAGTACTTCCTTGTTGTATGCCCTCAGTTGGGTAGTTTCAAGTTCTTGTGCCTCTAACAGTTTTCTTTTTCTCACTCTTAATTTCCTCAACTTGTAACCCATCATCATACAAATCCATAAAGGTTTTGGGATTCATCATTTGTAACCTCTCAACCAAATTAGGTGTCACATTACGAACTATCATTCTAACTTGATCCTTCTCAACAAGCTTATTTTTCATCATCCCTGCTTAATTCATGAAACGAGTTAAGAAATCAGAAAAGGACTCATTTGGTTTTTGCTTAGTCAACTCCAAATCCCTAATTGACACTTCCAATTGATTGTTATAATCATATTGTTTTAAGAATGGAATACATAATTCTTTTCAGTCAGCCCTAATAGATTTTTCTAACCCATGGTACCAGTTCACAACCATTCCTTCCAGGGATAACACAAATAGCCTAGCAACTACTGACAATGGTGCTTTAGTAGTGCTCATGGTTATGGTGTATTGACTCAAATGAATCCTTGGATCTCCTCTCCCATCAAACTTCTGTAGTTGAGGCATTTTGAATTTTTCAGACAGCTTATCTCCCTCCATTTGCAGCATGTCATCAAAGTCAAAAGAATGTCCCATTCCTTGTCCTCTAATTAGCTCTTCCATCTTAGATATTTTCTGAGTCAATGCTTGCATCTGCTTAGACTCAAGGTCTTGAACCAATTCAAGTGACTCTATCTTCGCCTTTTCTGCCATGTAGTTTTTAATATCTTCCATTCTTACATCAGTAGCAGGCACATTTCTAGGAGCAGGTTGCCCCCTAGCATTATTAGTAGTAGGTGGAGGAGCTATAGCAACATGTGGAGCTCCTACAGCATGTGGTTGTTCAATAGTAGCAGCTGGTGGTTATTCAACAACAGGTTGCACTAGTCCAACCAAAGCTTGTCTTAGTTCCTCTTGCATCATAGCTCTCATGTCATCCATCAAAGCTCCCTTAATGTCCTCTAAGGTCCACATCTCTGATTGTTGTTCCATTTCAGTCTGTTCAGTTTGAGCTAATTCAGCTTCTAAGAATAGTGGATTGATTGGACTCCCCTATAGTCTCTCCAATCTATGAAGAATACTTTGAGCTATAGACTCTGGACTTAAATTAACTCTGGTCAATCTGCCACCTTTTTGTCCCCAGACACGAGAAGACCCAGATGAATCTATGATGGCTGCAAAATAAGGTGTTAGTATGATGCATGGGCTGCATGTATGTATGTATGCCTGATGCACATGCTATGTAACAAGAAGTAGGCAAGCACTTAGCAAGTAGCAAGTATCAAGAAGCAATCAATAAGCAACATGCAAGCATAAGCCTTCCAACCTTATTCCTCCTACACACGTGTTCAATGGCGAGTTTCTTTTCCTAGGATTTTTTGTCTTGGCCTTTATATCAATAAAGGATATTAAGAGCCAACGTGGATGCCAAATCTCTCTTAAAAAAAACACAGAAGTAGCATTTCTAAATATAAAGGTCTAGCCTAATCCTTATTAGCCTGAATGAGCTTCAAAGGTATAGGCCTGGGCTTTTATAAATAGAAATACCTCATGGCAATTCAAATAAACAAGCACTTTGGGTGAAGATCCTAGGGAAAGTAACTAGGCCATTATATGTGGTTAGGGTCTGGTGAAAAGTTAAGGTTCCCTTAGTAAGATGCTCTCCATTATGGACTTTGAGTTACAGGCCAAGGTTAGAGGGGCCTAGCATCCTTTACTAACTCGAGAGAAGATTACCCCCCTTAGGGACTTAGGTTACAGACTCTGGTCAGATGAGCCCAACAATCTCTCTTGAATCGAGTTAAGGCTAAGAGTGATGGTTAGCCAATCTACAACTCCATGAAGCTAGTGGAATCATGGAATCATAAAACTAATGCCATCGGTTTAGTAGGGACATGCAGAATGAATGCAAGAATGAAATAATAATCAATAAAACAATTCTAAAGAACACAAGTAGAATCAGGATCTCTTATCCCTAGTGGAGTCGCCACTGTAGACAGCAGGGTTGAGCGCGCATCCAAGATTTTAGCAACCACGACACTGTTTAGGCTCAGGGCCTTAGAGAACACACTAACCACTGTCACAAAGACATGGCATGGAGATGAGGAGTCGCCACCCAGTGTAATAACTAGGACAATTTGATTAGTGGTACTCAATTCTCTAAAAGAAAATTAGCACCACAACCAGGAGATTCTGGATACGGAATACTAACTTCTCTTAGTCTAATGTTCATTTAGAATAATTTCATAAATAATTATTTCATCCTCTAATTACATGCAATTTTATTAAACACTAATTAACATCCATCTACCTAAAAAGGCAACAAGTCAATAAAATTACAAGTAAAAAATGCACTCAAGATCATGTTGTCCCTAAATCCAAACTATGTTAATTTTATTAAATAAGTTACCTAAATCTACATTTTATTTGCAAGTGAAATAGAATAAAAGTGGGCCTACATTTTATTAATTAATGAACCTAAATCTATTTTTTAGTCTTTCTAAGATATGGACTTAAGTCTATTCAATTTTAAAGAAAAAATTAAATTAGTGAGCCTAAGTCTAACTTGGTTTTATTTTAAGTGAAATGTGGGCCTAGGTCTATTTATTTTAAAAGAAATAAATTTAAGTGGGCTGAGCTAAGTCTAAATAAGTTTTAATTAACTAAGTGGGCCTAAAATCTAATTAACCTAATGGGCCTACGTTGATTTTAATTATTTAAAGTCCTAAACCATTTTTAAGCCTATTTATTTAGTCGTTAAACCTAAACGTGGGCTTAGGGCCTAAAAACAAACATAAAAAAGCCTAAAAAACATTAAAAAAAACATAACAAAAACATAACAAAATCAAATCAAACACACATTCACATATTATTTCTAAAAAACCTAATTTAATTACATACAAACCCTAATTAACTAAAGTCACCATTAATTTTAATTAATTTTTACCCAATTGAACCTAATTACTAATTAAATTTAAAGTGCAAAAATTTAAATCTTTCACTATTCCTACTACTGGGGCTATTACAAACTACGTACAAAATTAAAATTAAATAATTATACACTCATGAATTAAAAATAAACTACACAGGATTCCAAAATGTAGAATAAAAATTAAAATCCTAAGAATTATTATTAGAACAGTACAAGTTCATCCATGGCATTCCATGGGTCTTCTGTTCAATTAAACATAGACAGTATCCTCCTCCTCAATCCACATACGGACATCAAAATAAAAAAAACAAATTAATAGCGAAATTAAATAATAAAAAAATTAATGAAATGAATAAAAATCATAGAAGAGAAGAAAGAAAAAAATGAATGATGTGCATATGCCCTTTTTCGGCCCCTCAGATTAGGATTTTCACTATTGAAATCAACTCAGTGTTGATTTGATTATGGACTAGGACTAAAAAAATTGTTGTATCGTCTTCCTTAAATGAACTGCAAAAATTGGGGTTTTTAAAGAACAGAGGAAATCAAAGTTTTTTTTCTATCTTCCGTTTGTAAAAAAAAAAAAAATCCTCCAGTCGAAACCCCCCCGCCCTTTGCACGCATGCAGACTCTACTTTTAAATGCAGAGTCTGCGCATACTGAACTTCCTCCAAAGGAGGAACAAACCTATCTGATAAGATCATATAGCATTTATCTTGATTTCAAAAATATCTTATGCGTTTTTTTTTAAAAAAACCTTATCAGATAGAATTTGAATTTTCAACCAATCAAAACACTGAAAAAATTGATAAAAATGAAAAATACACAAAAAAATAAAAAAAATAGAATTATTGTGCATCGGCACTGAGCAATGCCGACCGGTATTGTACAATGCCGATCATCATTGTGTAATGTCAGTTGGCATTACACCAATGCCGATCGGCACTTTAAATGTCGATCCTAAAACTCTTTTTTTTTACTTTTAATTACCAAAAGACCCTTAAAAAATTGACTTATTTTCAATCAAACCCTAAAAAAATATTGCAATTTAGTCCTTAAAGTCTAGAAAATCAACAACCAAGTTCAATTTTTGAATAAATTTCATCATAGGGGCTTACATCATAATTGTGCACAATTGCATCCCGAAATTGGGTGCTTACACTATTATGAGCAAACTGTTGCTTAAATGCAAAAGCTTATTATCTAAGAAGAAGCATTATAAGCATGAGTTAGCTAGTTTGGCCAAATAATTTGAAAGTTTAAAAAATGAGTTTGCTAAAATTATTTAATCAAATAAAAAACTTATTTGTAATGCAAAATCTTCTAATTTCTTAGAATATCAACTCAAGAAAGCAAGTGATAAAAATCATAAGCTTTCTAAGGTGGTCTTAAAATTAAAGAATTTCATTGCTAAATTCAAGAGAGGAAAAGATACTTTGGATAGTCTTATTGATTCTCAAAAATTTCATAGAGATACCCATGGAATTGGATATAAAAATACCTATAGAATTAGATATAAAAATGGAATGCCTTCATCATTATTATCACATATTAATTTTTTTAAAGCCTTATTTGACTCCATTCCTTATACCTCCAAACTAAATGAGATTCAAGCTTTCAAAGCTAAAAAGTCTCATGTGTCAAATGACAAAGGAAAGTCTCATAAGACTCAACCTCCATTGGCACAAAGAGGTAAGACATATGTTAAAAGACCACAACCCCAATATACTTACATGTACACTAAACATAACACTCATAAGCATGTTACACAACACAATGCACCTAAACATGTTGTACAAACCTATCAAAATACACATTGCCATTACCAATACATGTCTCACACCATGACTCAAAATAATAGGAGACATACACCACCATAACACAAAAGGTATTTTTAACACACTAGGAAAGCATATAATCATAGCAAAAATAAACTTTAAAATGTCATATATTCATATTGCATGATCAAAGGACATACCAATAATGTGTACTTCTATAGAAGACTACATATGAATTTACTTTCTTTGGATTATCTTGAAATTAACCAACCTAGACCAAGAAAGGTTAGGTTTAAAAGAACACTTAAATTGTTTAGTGTAGGTGTGCTTGAAATCCATAAGAGTAAAAAGCAAGTAGTATCTTGATAGTGGATGTTCAAGGAACATAATGGGAGGCAATGAGCAATTCAATAAGCTTGATACTAAGGATGGAGGACATGTTACATTTAGAGATATTGCAAAAGGAAAAATTATACGCATTAGAGAAATAAGTATTCCTCAATCTTTATCTATACATCATGTGTTGCTTGTTGATGGTCCTAAACATAATTTTCTTAGTATAAGTCAATTATATGACATGGGAAATAAGGTGACTTTTATCCTAGAAATTGCTTTATTAGTAGTCTTGATGAAAACAAAGTAAGTTTAGTAGTGAAAGAGTAGATAATGTTTATGTTATTGATTTGAATAAGATTGATAACAAAGACATCAAATGCTTAATGTCTATTTCCCATGACACATGGACATATCATAGAAGGTTAGGACATGTAAATTTTAAGCTTTTGAATGATCTTTGTAAACATGAACTTATAATTAGTTTACCTAAGCTTGAATTCACTAAGGATAAACCTTATGATGCTTATTAAAAGAGAAAATAATCCAAGTCCTCATTTAAGTTAAAAAATATAGTGTCTACTTCTAGACCACTTGAACTTATACATATGGATTTGCTTGGACAAACTAAAGTTGTTAGTCTTAGTGGAATGCACTATGCATATGTATTGGTTGATGATTACTTTAGATTTAATTAGGTATGTTTTCTTGCTAATAAGAGTAATGCATTTAAAGCTTTTAAAAATTTTACAAAAAGAGTTCAAAAAGAAAAAAAAATTTTGTATTTCTTCTATTAGAAGTGATTATGGAACTAAATTTGCAAGTGAATTTTTTAAAAACTATTTTAATGAAAATGGTATTTCACATACTTTTTCTACTCCTAAAACTCTTCAATAAAATAGGGTAGTTGAAAGGAAAAATAGAACTCTTATGGAAATGGCTAGAACAATTCTTCATGAGTATAACTTGCCTCTATACTTTTGGGTGGAAGCCGTTAACACATCTCGTTACATTTTAAATTGAATTTTTAAAAGACCAATTTTGAATAAAACATCTTATGAGCTATAGAACAATATAAAACCCTCACATCTAAGATTATTTGGATGCAAGTGTTTTATATTAAATATCAAGGATAATCTTGGAAAATTTAATTCCAAAGTAGATGAAGGAATTTTCCTAAGCTATTCTATTTCTAGTAAAGTGTATAGAGTTTTTAGTAAGAGAACTCTAGTAGTTGATGAGTTAATACATGTTGTATTCGATGAATCAAACTCACTTAATCCTAGAAAGGATGTTTGTACTGTTGATGATCTTGTAGGTGACAATGAGATTGTGAAAACTTAAGAAGAAAATGCTAGTAAGCCTTTAGAACTTGAAGGTCCAAGCAAATAGGATAATGAGGAAACATCTCAACCTACCTTTAAGGATGAACTTCCAAAGGATTAGCAATTTAAGAAAGCTCATTCTTAAGATCTCATTATAGGTAATACTATAAAAGTGGTAACTACTAGATCTAAATTAAAGTTTTTTATTAATTTTGAGCCTAAAAATGTTTATGATGTATTAAGTGATGAATTTTAGGTAATTTCTATGCAAGAAGAGTTAGATTAATTTAAGAGAAACAAGGTTTGGACCATGGTTCCTAGACCAAAACATCATCCTATTATAGGTACCAAATGGTTATTTAGAAATAAGATGAATGAACAAGGTGTCATAACTAAGAATAATGCTAGACTAGTAGCTAAAGGTTATAATCAAGAATAAGGCATTTATTATGATGAAACCTTTACTCCTATTGCAAGGTTAAAAGCTATTAGAATGCTACTTGCATTTGCATCATTCATGGATTTTAAACTTTATCAAATGGATGTTAAAAGTGCATTTCTAAATAGTTTCATTGAAGAGCAACCTTCGGGTTTTGAAAATTTTGATTCTCCAAATCATGTTTTTAAATTATCAAAAGCATTGTATAGATTGAAACAAACTCCAAGAGCTTGGTATGAAAGGTTAAGCAACTTCTTACTAAAGAAAGGGTTCTCTAAAGGAAAAGTTGACACAACTCTTTTCATAAAGAAATCCAAACATAATTTATTAATTATTCAAATATGTGTTGATGATATTAATTTTAGTGCTATTAACCATTATTTATGTGAGGAATTCTCTAAGCTAATAGAAGGAAAATTCAAGATGAGTATGATAAGAGAACTAAAACTCTTTCTCGGATTACAAATCAAGCAATGCAAAGATGGGATTTTCATCAATCAAACCAAATATGCAAGAGACTTTCTCAGGAAGTTTGGCATGGATGGAGCTAAAACAAGCAAAACTCCAATCAGCACCATAACTAAACTTAACAAATATGAGAATGGCAAACCAGTTAATGAAAAGCAATTTAGAGGTATAATCGGATCCCTTATTTATTTAACTATTAGTAGACCCGATATTATGTTTACTACTTGCTTGTGTACAAGATTTCAATAAAATCTTAGAGAGTCTCATTTGAATGCTATTAAAATAATTTTCAAATATCTTTGTGGTATAATGCATTTAAGACTTTGGTATCCTAGGAGTTCTTCCTTTGACTTGATTAGTTATTCTGATGTGGACTTTGGCAGTAGTTTACTAGATAGAAAAAGCACTTCTAGAACTTGTCAAATTTTAAGTAATTGCTTAGTTTCTTGGTTTAGCAAGAAACAAGTTTAGGTTCCCTTGTCCATTGCTAAAGCAGAATATGTAGCGGTTAGTTGTTATTGCACACAATTTTATGGCAAAAACAATAACTTTTGGAGTATGCCATTGATATTAATCACATTTCTATTAAATGTGATAATACAAGTGCTATAAACCTTAGTAAGAATCTTATTCAACACTCTAGAACTAAACATATAGATGTTAAACATCATTTCTTGCATGATCATAATCAAAATAGTGATATTTTTCTTGAATTTATTGATACTAATCATCAATTAGCTTACATTTTTACCATGCCTCTTTGAGAGAAAAGAATGAATTTTATTAAGTATAAGCTTGGTATGATTGATGGTTTTAATATGTCTTGATTTTATGCTTTATTGATTGATGATTGAACTGTTTTCATGTGAAATCATGTCATGCTGATTAATTGTTTTGGTTTGATTGTGACCTTAACAATCTTTAAATTTTTTTTTGTATTTAATAATTAATTATTGAGTTAAATTCAATTAATCAATTATTTCATTTTAGCAAAATTACTCTCTCTTTCCTCATCCTCAATAAGACTAATTATTTTCTTTATATTTTTGGGTGTTTTTTGTCAATTTCTATTTGGCTTATTTTCAATATATTTTCCATATCTAAGCTTTGAGCTAATAGTTTATTTTTATGATTATTTTGTGTCAGTTTAGGTTCGGCTTATTTTCTGAATATTTTATGGATATAAGCCATGAGCTGTTAATTTTATGTATTTGTCTATAATTGATATCTTAATATCATTGAAACTCTATCCTTTTTAATGCAATCTTATTTTTTAATGATTTTTTGCATTTTGACAAAGGGAGAAAAATATTTGAGTTTGTTTAACTTTTTTGTGTTTATGCATGATTTTTTTTTTAATTCTGTTTATGAATACAAAATTCATGTGTAAATTCTCCTTAGGAATTATATTGATCTTTAAAAAGATATGAATTTTTTTTTTTTGGATTTGGTCTATCTTTGCTTTTGACAAAGGGGAAGAAATAATTGAGTTTGCATGAGTATTTAGTTAATTTCTTGTAAGAGAGGGAAATTCTTTTATATAAAGATGTGTTTATGTTAATGACATAACTATGTGATAGTGTGTCCTTAATATCAATTTTTTAAATCCAAATCTTATTATATATTTTTTTAATTTGAAATAGAGGGAGAAAATTGTTTGAATTTATTTAACATAATTTTTTTATTCATGCATAGTAACATTGTAAGTGTAGCTAGTTTTTTCATATATCATATGTGATAAAAGGACTTGTTTTGCTTACTTTTTTTTAAGTATGGCATAGATTTTATAAAAACTTTGAGTATCTTTGTTTTCGTTATTTGGTTCTTCATTTTTTATTCCCTTTAGATTTTTTTGGTCCCTTTGGATTCATTTCCCTTTATATCTCTCTTTTCTTTTGTCTTTAATAAAGGGGGAGAAGAAGCTATGTGATAAATTGTGTTTAGTGTTTATGTTTGTAATATGCTATGTGCTACATGATCATGTATGTTAGTTAGCTAAGCTCTATATGATCATGTGATAGTGAGTGCTATATGTACTATTTTTGTGATGCATTTTAGTATCTTTACATGCATATATGTTTGAAATTATTTCCTTTATATTGCCTAATAAAATGATCATGTTATCAAGTTATCATGTTTTTTTATTTTTTTTAACACATTTGTTATGTTAGGTCATGGTTCTTTTTATTTCTCATGTTAAAATTTATGTTGTTTTTTATTTTTGACAAAAAAAAAGGGGAATAGAAAATTAAATTTATATTTCTTATCATATCTACGAAGGGGAGAAATAAAGAAATATGTTTTCATATAAAGGAGAAATTTTTATGATTGCCTTTCAAATTGGTATTATTTCTTAAAACTGTCTCCTTTATAATTATTTAATATTTTTTTTAAAAAAATTCAATTTCTTTAAATCTTTATATATACTCTGTTAATTCTTCCATGACTTGGTACATGATATTGATTTTATGCATATATTAAGGGGGAGCAATTTATTACATCTATTTATTTTGAAAGGAGGAGCTATTTTAATTTAACATGCTTATACATGTTATTTATTTTTTATACACACACACACACATTATTCATTATCTTTTAAAATTGGTTGTCAAAGCCAAAAAGTGGGAGATTGTTGACCATTTGCATGATCAAACTCCTAATTTTGGACTTTGACAAACAATTTTGATTCTAATGAATTCAACTAAATGTGTAAGAAGTTGAGCTATCATGAAGATTAATAGTTAAATGATTGGAGACAATGAAATACTTCTTGAAAGATTATAAATATGTATTTTAATGAAGCATCTTAATCTATACAGGTCCATAACCTTTGAGAAACAATTATATACCAAAAATATATATTTTTGGATATACAATGGTTTGCTTATGAGTTGCCTCACGACCTAGATTAATAAGTATGTTTTTGGGCTAATTCAATTTTTAAGATTCAAGGAGGCTTTTTAATATCTTTAAAACTCTATAATGAGAAAATGATCTTTACCACTTTTGAAGTAAACATCTTAATTTTTTGATTTGAGCTTACTTGTCAAAATTTGAGCTCATTTGGGTATGCAAATCTTGAGTCAAAGTCAGCATATATAGCTTTCATTTTAGGTTGCATAGCTCTTAGTATTTTCTACAATATCTTAAGTCATGGCAGTTCAATTGATGTGATTCAAAGTGATATGGATAGATAAGACAATTATCTATAACTTTTATGAAGAAAGTTAAGGCTGATTCGATTGTCTTCTATCTAAGAAAGACATAACAAAACACTAACTCGATCGGACTCAACCAGGGACTAAATTGCACAAAAAAGTGCAAATCCTGTCATGGTCCCAACTGGAACCAAGGCAGACTGATTTCTACAAAACTTCAATTTTTTATAAAACTAATCCCTATCCAATGTGCTAACCAGGATAATGCCCGAGACAATGATATCCCGATCGGGACATTAATATCCCGATCGGGACCAATATAGAAATTCAAATATAATGGCTCATAATGACTGTTCAATGCTTGTCCCAATTAGGACTGATGATATCCTGATCAGGACTTAACAAATTATAGCTCAAAAGTCAAATTTCATTCAAATGGACTTTGACTTTATTGGGAATAAAATTATTGCTTCCAATAGTTATAATGCCATTGCTCAAGTATAAATATAACCTCTAAATATTATTTTGAGGTTAAGAAACTTTTTTATGCATCATATACTTTCAAGCATTCAATTAAGCTCTTTAAACTCTTTCAAAATTCATTTTATTGTTGTATACTCTTGTGAGAGTTGGTGAATGTTAGAATAGAAATTCATATTCTTCTATTTTCTGGGTCAAGAAAATGGAAAGTTTGATTCTATTTTAAAGGAATTGGTTTAAGTGTTTAGTCATTAAAATACTTGGGAATTCAATTTTCGTGTGAGCCTTAAAAACACTTGTGAATTGGTTTTTGAGTGAGCATTGAAAACTCAACTTGTAAGGTTTAAGTTGAGACTAAAACTTAAATTGTAAAAATTAATCTAGGAAAATAGATTGTGGTGATTCAAAATCCTAACTTGGGGATAAGTTGGGTGAAAATATAAAATTGTTGAGAATTTGAACTTTTTAAATTCTTAGTTCATCATTCTTCCTTCTCAACATTCCTTTTAATTTTTGTTTAAATCTTTTTAATTTCTTATTATTGTTTGATAGTCTTATTCACCCCCCTCTAGAACTCTTTCAAGCTATATATCACATTGGTATATGCAAAGAATGTATGTAGATATAATATATAGGATGTATTAATTCTCTACACACTTTACAACTTGCATACTTATCATGACAAGTTGTACACTTTTCATGTGACAGGGTTTGCTTTTTCAATATGTATATGCATAACCTAAGAAGTGTTCTAAGGTTAGTAAAAAATTTAGAGAGTGTAAAGACAAACAACAAAAGGAAAACAATATATACACAAAATAAACCCTAAGTATTCTTGCTAAGGGATTAAGTTAGTGCAAGTTTCTAAAGGTTAATCGAAAGAGCACTTGCTACTAAGCTCAATTTAAGCAGAAAGGTGATTTGGTGGAGCTTTGGTGTTTCAAGTTAGAGGCCTAACATTTGCGAGGCAAGAGCATTTGATTCAAGAGTTGAACCTAAAGCATCCAAAACTTGTAGATTAACTATTATGGTCTACATCTAACTTAGTAGTTGGTAAGTTTTCTTAAACTTAGAATTCCTAGGATGTTGTTTTTCATGTTGATGTGTAGTTTAACTATATGTAAAATGCAAATTGGATCTATGAGAATGAAATTCTTTATGTGATAATGGGTTATACAAGTAAAATATTTGAAATTTTATCTTATTTAAGGCATGTGCTCACTAGACTTAGTTGTTGCATAATTGATTCTTTTAAGCAAGTGTTCTATATAATTTGAGCTACACCCATCTTCATCGTTTATTTACTAGCACATTATAAATTAGATTATAATTTGTTTGAAGAGAAACAAAACTAACCCAATTCCCATAGCTATATTATTATTATAAATACATGGAAAGGATTCCAAATTAACAAAATTATTGTATCAAAAATGTAAAATAAATATAAAGTATTATAAATTTACAGAAATATATATATATATATATATATATATATATATATATATATTCAAGGTATTTTGATACAAAAGAAAAAGTGATTTAAACATAACTCTCTTAATTTTTAGTATTTGATAAATTACTTCTTTTATATGAATTTATGTTTCGGGATTGGTTCTTCAATTGGAAGTTATAAGACATTATTTTGTATTTTATAAACACATTAAACTACTTGAAATCTTAAAATTGTTAAGATTATATTTTTGGTGCTTGAAATGTATTGATAAAATTGATTCTATTTTAGAATCATTAGAAATTGAAGTTATAACTTTATTTTCCTTACCTAAAGTTTTATTATTGCTTTTTAGAAATAGTCATGTTGGTTCATACATAATGATTGTTACATCTTTTACACATTAAAAACTTGAGTAATGAATTATGTATAGAAAATTTGTTGTGTATGAATTGCTTGCATTGTGCCATCAGATTATGTGTATTCTTAATAATCCACTTGAGGAATTTACAAAATAAAATCCAAAAAATTACATTTGCTAATTCTTTGCTAATAAAAAAAAAGAGGGAAAATTAAGGAAAAAATAATTTTTTTAAGAAAAAAAAGAAAAAATAAAGAGAGAAAATAAAAAAAGAGGGGAAGAAAAAAATAAAATAAAGGATAAAATAAAAATTAATAAAAAATGGGAAAAGAAAAAATATAGAAAAAATAAAAATAAAAAAAGTGAAGGAAAAAATTAAAAAGAAAAAGAAAAAAAGGAAAAATAAAAATTTATAAAAATAGTAAAAATAAGAGAAAGAAAAATTAAAAATAAGAAGAAGAACAAGAGAATGAAAACCACCAAAAAATTAATTAAAAAAGAAAAATACAGAGAAATAAAAAAGAAACCAAAAAAAATATGGGTACAATTGTGAAAGTATGAAGGATATTCTTGTAATTACGACGGTAAGACATTGGAGTATTTTTGTAAAGAACACGTAAAAAGTGTCTATTTTTTTGGTAAAATTCTCTATTTTTTTTTCTTTTGTAGGAGTGTAGTTCTTGTAAAACACTTATGGGCTCAACCCAACCTTCAATAAAATTTATGAAAGCCTTTTTGTTTGACTCAATAAATATGACTCAAATTAATAGACCTAATGTATTAGATAAATCCATTCAAAAAAATTTTTGGTACATTTTCATAATTGTATAGAAAACGGAATTTTTTTTTTTCACATGCACAGTTGACAAAAAAAACTTTGCAAAACACCAAAACATGGAAATATATTTTTAAAAATACGGTTTTTTTGTTTTGCATTAGATGCCATCACTATACTAAAAAAATTGACACATAATTCTTCTTTTTTTTCTTTGCTTTTTTTTTTTTTTTGCCTTAGATTCCATCACTATATTCAAAAAAAGAAAAGAAAAGAAACCCATGCCTAATCCATATCCACAAAAACCAGACCTAGTGGATCTTGACTCAAAATAGAGAGCAGAGAGAAAAAGCAAAAAAAACAAAAAAAGCAAAGTGAGTGAATTTGAGAGTTAAATACAATTTCTTTTTTTTTTTTTTTTTTTTAAAAAAAGAAGAGTTTTAATAGCTAAAGAATTGAACTTTATAATAATTTTGAATGTTGCAATTTAAGTATTGTAATGGGTGTAGTTAAATTTGTTTGAATTGATATGTGTGTTTTCTTTTTCTAAATGTTTTGGCGGTTTTCTTTTTTATTGGTTCTTTTTCAATTGTATATGCTTGTTTTATAATGGTTTATCTAGTTTTTTTCATGATTTTTTCATGGTTGTTTTTCTTTTTTTTTGGTGGTTGTTTTTGGTTGGTTCATTTTTCAGTTTCTTAAGATTGTTTTGCAGTGGTTGTAGGCGGCGGAGTTAATCATGCGCCCACATGACACTATGCAAGTTTAGGGCTCACTACAAAATATATAATGAGCTCAGGGATGGAATCGCCACCTAGATAAAAATCGGGACGCACTGTATGGTAACTAGATTTCACAAAGGTTCCCAAAAGCCGTCATCAGAGATCGGATTTGAAATCTGAGTATGTGCTTTTAGAATGCCTACCCAACCTTGTGGTTGGCCTCTGTGTGTGTTTCATATTTTATTACCTTTGATTATTAAATTATTTCCTTATTTAGATTTTATTCCAAGTTTGCACATTAGTCTCATTTCATTGCTTGTCCCAACATTCAATCATAAATAAAATAAATTATAATAATTTATAGCCATTCATTCCAAATAAAAGGAGAGAGGGATTGCGGATTACAACTTTTGGTGTAAATAAGTGAAAAAATACTGAAAATAAACCATACATAAACCAAAAATAAACCGAAAATAAACTAATGAATTATACAAACCAAAACTCTTAACAATTAATTAATAAAGTAATAATCTAGTAATTAAAATCACCAAATAATTCTTGCAATAAATGCGAGTTAGTTCTATCTCACAAAGAAGAATAATATCCATAAATCATTTTAAATACTATCCACAAAATAAAATAAAAATAAATTCACAAAATAGTCCGCAAAATAACACAATAATATAACATTAAAAATAATACCAAATAACACAATAATCATGTATAAAATCAGGAGATATAACAAATTAAACAAGGAAATCATACCAAACATACAAGATAAGAATTGAAAATTGAGGTAGAAACATGCAGAATTCTGGTAAAGGGTTGACGCCTTTTCAAAGAGGCATCCCTCCTGACTAGGAGGTGACATCTCTTCGCCTCATCATGAAGAGGCGTCGCCTCCTCAACAGAGGCAGAAACAATCTACATTTCTTAAATCCTATGAAACTCAATGATCATGCAAATAAATAAGAAACAGACATAAATATACAAATATCAACAATCAATATTCAGTATATCATGCAATCATGCTTCCCTATGAACTTAAATAAGTAATATAGCTTAATAAAACACATAAAATAGCAATAAATCAAAGCATATAATGAAGATGAAGAACTTAAAGCTTAAAAATAGGGAGACTTACTAACTTGGACGAGTTGATGCTCTAAACTAAACCCTCAGAGCTTGGTTGATGGGTTAGTGGCTTTGAATGTAAGAAGATTCCTTCCTTTTCCCAAGAGAGTCAAGTCTTTTAAGCTTCTAAGTCTCTTCCTTCTTCTTCTTCTTCCTTTCTCCTTTCTCTTTTTTCTTTCTTTTTCTCTCTATTTTTTTTTCCAGACGTCTTTCTTCTCTTCTTCAAGTTGCCTCCTCAAATCACCAACAACCTTTTCTCATGCCCCCACATCCTCTTTTAAAGCCTCTCACCCTCTCCCCTTTTTCAATTTCCTAAAAATCCATCCTCACCCTCTCCCCTTGCCTTTCTTCATTCCCCAGGCTGTTTCCTTGCTTTTTTTCCTTTCTTACTTTCAAAAGTGACCAAATCTTCAACAGGTGAGACTCTAACCATTGCCATTAATGACATTTAATACTGTAGAGGGTGAGTGTGCAGAGGTGATGCCTCACCAATGTCTAAGGGGAAGAGGCGACGCCTCTTCGCCTCTCCACCTGGGCTAGGTTAGGGTCTTTGGGCCAAGAGGTGATGTGCTTGGGCTTTGTCTTGGTTTTGGGCTTGGCTCAATGTTTGGACTTTTCGAGTTGATTTTAGAGAAGTCTTAGGCTCCTCTTACATTCAAAACTTAAATTTTCTCATCATCGGGCTTTTATTGTTGGCTGATCAAATTGACATTGTCAATAGTGGTTTTTCTTGTTGTTTTTATGGTTGTTTTGACATTTTTTAGTTGTTTGGCAATTGTTATTGTTATTGTTTTTTTGTAATTTTATAAGTTTATTTTGTAGTGATTTTTTAGTTGTTTTCATAGTTGTTTTTATGGCAACCATAAAAAAACTAGAAATATAACTATTGCAAAACAAACTCATAAAACATAAAGGTGAAACAACAAAACATAAAAAATAACTACAAAAATAACTAAACAATGTTGTACAAAAGAAAAAATTAAGAAAAAAGCAAACAAAAAGAAAAAGAAAAAAGAACCATAAACAATCAAAAAAATAAAGAACAAAAATAATCTAAAAACAATTAGAAAAACAACTAGAAAATAATAATAATAATAATAATAATAAAAAAGAAATGAATAATAATATTGATATAAAATAGTTATGGAATAATAATAATAATTTGAACAAGCAAAAACCGAAAAAGAAATGAAAAGGAAATAACGATGAAAAGTAGAAAAGCTAGACGTAAAAGAAAGAAGTGTAAAGCAAACATTAAAAAATTTTGGTCATTCAAACTGTCGGTTCTGCCATTTGAATCATTGCGGTTCAGTTGATGTTTGCAACGACTGAAAATCGATTGGGGCAGCCTATTTTTACTCCAAACTGAAGGCCAAATGCTCAAATTGGAACCCAAAGTTTTACCCTAATTGCAGATTGGTCCCTCAAAAGTTTTTTGAGCCAAATTCGAACTTTACCTTTGTAAATTAAGACCATATTGAACCTTTACTGAGTGTATATATATATATATATATATAACATACTTATAAAGTTTTTCAACCTATAAAATATATATTTGTAAAATTTTCTTAAATTTTAAAAACTTTACAATTAAGTGATATACATTTCAAATAATTGATCAATTTTATTTATTAATATAAACAACAATTTGATAATTCACCCAAAAATTTAATTTACATGGTTGAATAATTTTTTTTTATATTTCATCAATTAGTTTAAATTTTTAAACCTACACAATAATTGATAAATAATTTTTTTTATTGAATTGTTAAAATTAAATTTTAGATCAATTATCAATTTTCTATTTATGTTAGCGAATAAAATTGGTCATTTATTTTAATTATATATCACTTAATTGTAATGTTTTTAAAATTAAAAAAATAAAAATATATTTTACAAGTTTAAAATTTTTTAAAATTATATATATATAAAATAAAATTTATTAATTTTGTTTGTTAGTAACCCTTAAAATTAATTTTTTTTAATATATAGGACTTAATTGTACTAAAAAAAAGCTACAAAACTTAATTGTAATAAGTAAAGATCCAATATGGTCTTAATTTAAAAAGATGAAGTTTCAATTTGTCTCAAAAAACTTTTGAGGGTCCAATTTACAATTAGGGTAAAATGTTGGGTTCCAATTTGAGCATTTGGCCCCAAACTGAACCAATCCACCTGTCGCACACCCTTTTTTACCAGGGCCTAGCAATTCTTTGGATATTTGGCTTGTCATATCAAATATATTATTACATACACGAGAAGACCAAGATTGTTTTTTTTTTTTTTTTTTTTTTTTTTTTTTTTTCATTTGGCAAAAACAGAAAAACATCAAAGAAAAATTGCCTAAGGCATCATTTTTTTGTAAAATTATGTATAATCTTTCTCCTCAATTTTTAAAAATGTAAAAGAAAAATTAGAGGTAATGGTCTTATATATTTTAATTTTATTTCAATTATCAATTAAATAATAGTTTTAATTTTATTAATTTGGAATAGTATTTTTAATTATTTCAATTATATTAAATTTTTTAGTAAAAATCTAAATGTAATTTTAAAATTACTATAACTATTTTTAAAACACCTATTTACATTTTTCTTTGTTCTTAAAAAAATTGAGGAAAAAAAAATTATGTAAAATAATTCTATCTAATATTTTAGCAAAGAAAAGTATCATAGTATAAAAAGGCATAGATTGAAAGAGTAATTGTACAGGTTAAACAAACTCTTTGTTGCTTTTGTCATTGTAGGAAATTTTATGGTTATCTTGTTTTTGAAATACTTTGATTTTACTTTACTTTTATTATCATATGATGAGATTACTTTTTATCATTTAACAGTCATTATTGAAAAAGTAAGTTTTATTTTATTAAAACTAAAGTAATCATATAATACACCTATTGTTGTAATCAAAATGAATTAAAATATTTTAATTTTTTTAAGTAAAAATTTGGAGGTTAGAAATCATAAAGATTTCTGAGATCCAAAGGAATAATATTAAAATAAAAATAAAAAGGTCATACAAAAGAGTAAAACAGTAAAAGCTTCAAAACATATGAGAATTAAAAAGGTCAAAGCCTCAAGCAAGCAATAAAAAAACTTATAAGGCTTCATAAATTAAGTTTATGCAACTTCTTGGATACTCTTTTAGGGAGAGTTATTTGTCAAGGGTCCTGAGTTTTATTTAAAACTTTCCTTTTATGATTAGTAACAGTAATCCACTTGTCATCATTAAGCTCCACTTGGTTTACCCAAGACATAGCTTTGTCAGCATCATGAGTATAATTTTTATCCTTGTCCTTTGAAATTAGAAGTTGTTTCTCAAACCCATGTTCATTTGTACATTGACTAACGGCAACAATAGTTTCCATTGCACGGTCGACATCTTTAGAAAGGGTTACAACATCATTCATCTGTTGCTCTAGAGACTCGTCCTCTTGATGACCATCCTGTATAACATTTCCATCAATCTTAGCAGCATGGATAGCTGCATCCTTATCCACAAAACCAATAACGCCTTGAACTTGGTATGCCTAATTTATAACTTTAGAACTATCATGAACAAATAAAGTAACCATCACAAAAGATCTCACCTTTCCTGAATTCGCTAGATGAGCAATATCATTCAAAGATTGTAGGCGATCAAAAGAATTGCTTACCAAAACAACAGGCTTCATTTTTTGTTGCCAAATTGTTTTTGTTCCATCAATAAAAGAGCAAGTCTAAGCTTTGGCCCTCTTTCTGCAATCGAGAGAGGCATGTCCTATGTTAGAGCAGATAGTACAAAAAAGTGGCAAATTTTCATACACCACATCAATGAAGAAACCCTTCTCAACTCTTTCCATAAGCAAATTTTTAGACAAAGTTTTAATGAAATCCACATCCACTAAAACCTGAGCATCATGTCCATAGTCACCATTGATGGTTTCCTTATCAATTTTCAATGGAATTCCTATTCCTTTAGCAATTGAAGCCATAATTTTAGGGTACCAGTGTTCCCATGGAAAACTGTAAAATCTTACCCAAATTTGAACATTAGTGGACCTTTGACCCGTAAAATTGAAATTAACAATCCAATGTTGTAAATGAAGCAATCTAGGTTTTAACATAAAAAAAATAGAATTCTTGTCAGCACTGAAATTCAAAATAACATGGTAATAATCACGACCAAAAGTGTAATATCCTGAGTTTTTAAACATTTTTATATTGCATCGGGATATGCAGTAATAATAATTTTATGTATAATTATGATATTTTTACGAGTTAATATGTATTTAAAACTTATTTTAATTATTGTGTATTATTTTAAGTGCTTTACGTAAAATTTTCCCGGGACTTGTATTTTCGGGGAAATTTTCACGTAAATAATTTACCATTAATTATTTTAAATAGATTTTCGGACTTGCATGAACTCATATATATTTTTAAAATACTAAATAATGTATAAATGTGTATTTATTTATTTAACTAGGGTTTAACTAATTACCCTAATATTTTATTATTTATTATTAGTTTTAAGATTATTTAATTATTTTTAAGTGTATTAAATTTTAAAATATTATATTATATGTGTGTGGTGTATATTTACTGTGTGTCATTTTATATTATTTTAATATATAGTGTAAAGTATATATATATATATATATATACATATATATAGTTGAAAATCAAAATTTTTACCAAATTACCGAATTGCCCCTCCCTCATTCTCCTTCTCTCCCGACGCCCTACCCTCACTACACCTCCCGTTCCAGCACGTCGAACCGCCCTTTGCCGCCATCAGCTGCCGCCAACCTCCTCCCCCTTCCTTCCTCTTCCTCTCCGACGTGACCAGGCCACCGGAAGCCCGCTGGAACGCCTAGAATTCGCGGTGGCAATAAGTTGAGCTCTTCGCCGTCGACCACGATTCCGGCCACCATTTTTGACACCGTCAGTCTTCATCGACTCCTTGAGCTCCGATGGTCCCTATTCTAAGCTCCTTTTGGCCTGAAAACAAGTGGTTAATGAGGTTTGAGCTAAATCTTTAATTCGGCCATTTTAGGGTTTTTGATTTTTTTGAGCTTCAAATGGTTGATTCATGAAAATTCCCTTAAAAAATGTTGATCCTAGTAGCTTAATCTACATGTGTGAATTTTTGTAGAATTTTTGGAGATTATTTTGATTTTTGGGTATTTTTGAATATTTTATTATTATTTTCTAATTTTCTGAAATTAATTAATTAAATTATGAAATTGTGTTTTATGATAAATATAGGTGTTAAAATGAATTATAGAAATTTATTTGGATTTTTTATGAATTTATATGTATTTATTTTGAATTTATTTAGGTTTATGTAATTTTGGAAAATTAGGTTAATTGTGTTTTTAATTGAAATTAATTAGTTAATTGAGTTCAATTATTGATATTATTGATAAATATGTTGAGAAAATTAATTTTGGATAATTATACTATTTTTGGTGAATTTTTGAGTGAATTTTTGAATGAATTTTAGTATATTTATATATATAGGGGCATTTTGGTAATTTTACCCTAAATTGACTAAAAATATAATTAAATTGGTTTTAATAGTTATTTAAGGTATAAAAATGATTTCTACAAATTATTTAGTATTTTTAACTAATTAAAACTATTTTTCGTGAATTATTTTCAATTATATATATAATATACGATTTTTCTAAATAAAATGAGTTTTATCAGTTTTTACTGTGTTTTAGGATTAATTATGTAATTTCTACTTATTAAATGTATTTATGTGATATAAGAGTATTTTTGGTATTTTCATAATTGTTCTGTGAATTGTGAACCCCAATCGGTAGACTGTTGTTTGGAGTCCGACCGAGGGGTTGTGGATGTGTTTTTTAGCCTGTTTTTCGAAGTGTGTTTCTTTGCAGGACCGGCTCTACTCTTTGAGTAAAGAGATGTCCATTTTATAGGGGAAGTTCTGCCGAATTTTTAGTAAAATTCTCGTAAAATGTGATGTCCGGTCGAACCCTAATTCTAATTCTGTGTCCAATATTCTAGATCGAGTTTGTAGGGTTTTCTGTTAGGTTTTTTCTGATGTATGTTATTTTTTTTATTTAGTTGCGCCGAGACCGAGGCCTAGTGGACCAGGCCTGTTGGACCCATCTCGAGGAGCGCACTAACTGTGAGTTACTATTTTATATATATGTGCTCTAGGGTGTATGATTTTAGAAATATATGTTTTAATTTGATAAATATGCATAAATGGTTTAATTATTGCTTAAGTTTATTTTTAGTTTATCTTTGGTTTATTTTCTGTATATTTTAAACTATATGCATGTCTTATCAATGAATTATGCTTAAAATGTTTTTGAAAATATTTCTAGCTTATTTGTAATCAGATTGGATTTCTTTGACGTATATATACTTGAAATATACATGGTTTACTTTCGGTATAATTCTAGTATATATATGGTTTATGTTGCAATTTATTTCAAATTCATGCATTATTTACTTTTACGAATGTATGCTTTATATTTTAATGAAGGATATCAATAGAACGTGCTACCTAGTGGGCAGCACTAGGACCGAGTACGTACCGGTACGCTTATAGCATTTAGGCTATATTACTAACCTGTTTGAGGATATTATTGAGATTTGATTATTTGATGTGTGATATGATTTGGGAGTGTGATTGCTGGAGCTCGGTTGACCAAGTGTCTCGGGGCCAATCACATTGACAATCAGACTGTTGAAGCTCGGTTGACTTACTGTCTCGGGGCCAGTCTACTGTCCAAATGGATCAAGTGATCATATATTGGAATAAGTGAGCCTGTATAGCTAGAGTGTTGTCTAACACTATTTTCGAGGTTGCGATATTCTAGGGTTCTATTTGATCCTTCATAAACAATGATTTTCAATAAATATATATAAAATGATTTTATTGCATCCGTGTGTATTTGCTTGTATATATATACATATTATATATATACTTTTGACTGTGTGCATTGGCATTTAGTATGCATGTATATATATTATAGTAATTCACTCAGTGAGGTCTGACTCCCCTCTGTTGACCAGTTTTCAGGAGAGTCTTCTTCCTCAGACCTCAGTAGCAGACCTGTACGTCGGATTTCTTCCGCCCCGGCTTCTTTATGTAAACTGCTTATCTGAGTCTTGAGTTTTATTTTTATAATCTAAACACTGCAGTAGTTGTAAATAAATTTATGGGTTTTATGTATTATATTTATGTGAGTTATGTATTTTAAGAAATTGAACTGAAACTTGTATCAAAGGATTTATCTATATATGAGATATGAATTTTTATTTTAATAATTATGATTTTATTTCCGCTGCATTAAAAGCTGTTGTTATTATCACTGTATGTTTTATTTTATTTTTAGCCTTGCTATGGGTTTCAAATTCAAAAGAATTCTCGTTCCCTAGCGCCGGTCATGGCCCTTATTTTGGGTTGTGACAAAATTGGTATCAGAGCGGAGTTTTATGTCAGGGCTTAGTTATGTGAGTCATGGCCCTAGTTTTCAAGTTGTGTTTTCTTTTGGTAACTACTGCAGTGAATTAGGCTCGAGTATGTCTTGATAAGTATTCCTTGCTTTAGTTTTCTGTGTTATCCTTCCGTCGTCTATTTTGTCTGAATCTTTCCATTTATCTTTTCAGAATGAGGAGGCGAGCACGTGTCGCTCCACCGGTCATTGAGGCCGAGGTTGATGAGTCTTTTCAGGATGAGGTTTTACCTCCTGAGCAGCCAGTTAGACGTAGAGGTCGTGGCAGAGGTAAACCTCGAGGAGCGACAGGTCGCCGTAGGCAGAGAGAGTTACAGGACGAGGAGCCTGTTGAGCCTGAATTTGATGTTCCTGTGCCTTCACTTATTCAGCCTGCCTATCAGCAGGGTATGTCTGACCCTGAGGCAGCTTTGTTCTATGCTCGAGTTGGCAGGATTGCTTTCGATAGGACTTCTGATCTGTTAGACTTTCTGCATGCGATTGAGACTAGGACTCGGACTGCTCACACCGAGTACCAGCGGATTATGATCGTCGAGTTGTCTGTCGAGGGACCAGCCCTAGATTGGTTTATTCAGATGATCCAGCCCTACATGATGACGATGACCTGGGCTCAGTTCAGAGAGCAATTTTTGAGGAGATTCTGTCCAGAGCCTCTCCGTATGAGCTGTCGTCTCCGATTGACCAGCATTTCTCGTGGTGATCGATCAGTAGAGGAGTACACCCGAGAGTTTCTTCGGCTGGGCAGATATGCAGAGGATTTGATGTGAGATCAGTATTTCGTAGTCACTACCTATGTCACCGGATTGGGTTCAGCATTTGCTAGTATGCCTATAGCAAGCCTTACTCTAGAGTTTGTGATTGAGTTGGCCAAGGAGATTGAGCTAAGGCTAGTTAGGTAGGGAGCAATGCCTGATTATTACCAGCTGGGAGTTCAGTCGAGTGGATTGCAGGCTACTCCATATTCGAGTTTTCACATTTGTTCAAGTAGTCAGCAGCGAGGTCCGACTCAGCAGAGTCAGAGGCAGCAGCAGCGAGTGCATCGGAGCAGTAGACATGGCCGTGGAGGGCAGCGTAGATCATTCAGATTCGGGTCAGGTGCTTCGAGCAGCAGCAGTGGTCATAGTTCTAGATCAGCTGCTAGTGTTTACCAGACTTGCGATAGAGTCCATTAAGGACCATGTTACCTGACACCACTGACATGCTTTAGATGTGGGCAGACAGGACATTTTGCCAGATCGTGTCCTTATTCCGGGTATCAGCAGCCGCAGATTCCACGATTCCCACAGCAGTCGATTGCTAGTGCTACACCCGTGCCATTTCAGTTGCCTCCAGCCTAGCATTAGAGTTCCACTCAGCTTGTTCCACAGCAGAGTCGTGGTAGAGGTACTAGAGGAGGTGCCAGAGGTGTTGGCCAGGCTTCTACCAGTCAGCAGGGAGGTCGAGGACAGGCTAGAGTCTTCCACCTTACTCAGCAGGATGCTCAGGCATCTAATGCAGTCATGGCAGGTATTATTTCTGTCTGTTACCTGGATGCATGGGTTTTGTTTGATCCGGGTGCCATGCATTCATTTGTTTCTCCTGTTTTTGCTTCCAAGTCTTATTGGCAAGCTTCGAGGATGGCTTTTCCTTTGTCTGTTGCCACTCCTCTGAGTGATTCCTTGGACACCGATATTGTTCTTTCTGGTTGTCCAGTTCTCATGGGAGATAGAGAATTACCCGCTGATTTGATTCTATTGGATATGATGGAGTTTGATGTTATTCTGGGAATGGATTGGTTATCTCAGCACTATGTCGTGGTAGATTGCAGGAATAAAGAGGTGACGCTCAAAATTCCTGATGAAGAAGATTTTAAGTTTGTGGGTGATAAGAGTTCAGCACCTCAGAATCTTATTTCTGCTATTACGGCTAGGAAGTTATTGAGGAAAGGTTATCAAGGATATTTGGCATTGGTCAGGGATACTTCAGTGGAGAAGTTATCACTCACAGATGTTCCTATTGCTTATGAGTTTCCTGATGTTTTTCTTGAGGAGTTGCCAGGTTTACCACCTCACAGAGAGATTGAGTTCTGTATAGATGTGGTACCAGGTACTACTCCTATATCTATTCCACCCTACAGAATGGCTCCTGCAGAGTTAAAAGAGTTGAAGGAGCAGTTACAAGAGTTATTGGATAAGGGTTTTATTAGACCCAATGTTTCTCCTTGGGGTGCATCAGTCCTGTTTGTGAAGAAGAAGGATGGTACCCTGAGACTGTGCATTGACTACAGAGAGTTAAATAAGGTGAAAATGAAGAACAAGTATCCTCTCCCGAGGATAGAGGACCTGTTTGATCAGCTACAGGGTGCACAGTTCTTTTCTAAGATTGATCTGAGGTCAGGTTATCATCAGTTGTGGATTAGTGAAGCCGATGTTCCTAAGACGGCATTCCGCACTCGATATGACCATTATGAGTTTCTGGTGATGTCTTTTGGTTTGACTAATGCACCAGCAGCTTTTATGGACCTGATGAACAGGGTATTCAGACCATATATGGATCAGTTTATGGTAGTCTTCATCGATGATATACTAGTTTATTGAAGGAGTATGGAGGAACATGTATATCACTTAAGGATTGTACTACAGACACTGAGAGATCATCAGCTTTATGCTAAATTCTCGAAGTGTGATTTCTGGATGGAGAGTGTTTCTTTTCTTGGACACATGGTGTCTAAAGAAGGTATCCAGGTTGATCCACAGAAGATTGAAGCAGTTTCTGAGTAGCCTAGACCGACTTCTGTTATTGAGATTCAAAGTTTTCTAGGTTTAGCCGGGTATTATAGGCGGTTTGTGCAAGATTTTTCTAGAATTGCAGCCCCTATGACTCGCTTGACTCAGAAGAATGTTAGATTCAAGTGGTCAAAAGCTTGTGAGAATAGTTTCCAGTTATTGAAGGATAAATTGACCACAGCCCCAATGTTAGCCTTGCCTAATAGTGTGGATAAGTTCACAGTTTATTATGATGCCTCTAGAATTGGCCTTAGTTGTGTGTTGATGCAGAATGGAAGGGTGATAGCCTATGCTTCAAGGCAGTTGAAGAAGCATGAGCAGAACTATCCTACACATGACCTTGAAATGGCTGTAGTGATCTTTGCTTTAAAGATTTGGAGACATTATCTGTACGGGGTGACTTGTGAGATATTTATGATCACAAGAGCGTTAAGTACATTTTCCAGCAGAGAGATCTGAATCTGAGGCAGAAGAGATGGTTAGAATTGTTGAAGGATTATGACTGTGAGATATTATATCATCCGGGTAAAGCTAATGTGGTAGCAGATGCCTTGAGTAGAAAGTCCTCAGGCAGTCTTGCTCACATCAGTGTTGAGAGGAGACTGTTGATCCAGGAATTGCATCTGATGGTGGATCAAGGTCTGATGATGAAGATAAGTAGATTAGGTGGACTGCTAGCTCAGTTTAAGGTGCGATCTGTACTGAGAGATAGGATTAAAGCAGCT